>JAKELH010000163.1:0-152312 GCA_021525015.1 Lactarius pseudohatsudake
TATTTGCAAATCAAGCCCAGCTCCTGGTTTGGAAAAGCAGATGGAAATGGCATGCGCAGAGGTCTGAACGTCTGCTCGACTATGCGACGTCTGCATTTCTATCCGCTCGATGGATCGGCCAAGTTGCGAGGTATCTATCGTGGGTTGGCCAAAGAATGTGATACCAATATCCCCGAGACGAGGCGCATCGATTCTAGCCACGAAGTTGTCCAAGTACTTGCTGGTTCCTCGATATTTAAGGCACGTGAGAGCAGGGAGAACAACGCGTTCCTCTTGTTGTAGAGGCGAGTTGAGGTGTTCTCGGGCGAAGGGGGGATGCAATGGAGTGAAAATGTTTCAAGTTGGGTCATCTCGGATAAGGCATTGGCGAAAACTCCAGGGGAGAAATACCCGACATTAGGGATTTCATGGAGTTGAAGATCTACGACACCCGTGGAAGGGGAAAGAAGCCGCGGTGGTGCGGGAATGGCGAGACTAGTCAACTGCAGAGTACGGAGGCGTGCGCCCGACCAAGGCGCTGGGGAAGGTCAACTGGACATTATCCCGGGACAGGAGAATTAGCTCTGCTAGTTCCGTAAATGGCTCGGACAGTGTGGGAAAGATTCCTCAGGAGCGAGTTTGTGACGGTGAGGCTAATGGAGGCAACGCGATCAGACTGCTCCAGTGCAGCCATGATATTCTCCTCGTCCTCAGGAACCGGGGGATTGAACATGGAGATCCTCCGTAGTTCACGACGAGAGGAAAGGGTGGCCAATATTCTAGGGTCCTCAAGACAGGCGTCCCGTACGTACAGTAGAGTCGGAGATGTAGACCGAGAGGTGATCTCAGCACGGTCCGTCGCCATCTTGAGTCCACGTGCGTAAGCGTAGGCCCCAATTGCGGAAAGTTATACAGGTAGTGACGAAATATGTTCAGAAGAACGTCGTCAGACATTAGTGACACTACTACCTCCCTCAAAGGGGCGTAACGTGGCCCAGGCTCATGTATGTAGAGTTTGTGCAGGGCTGGTAGCAAAGTTCCGCGCTGCTTTCCAGATAGTTGCAAAGAAAGCACGATGTCTGTCGAGAGGTCGCCAGCTATATGAAACCATTTTGTGCCTCTGAATGGATGGATAAGCTTCGTCCATTTTTCACTGTCCATGTTGTCCTGCCCACTTGATAGAGCATGGACACGTAGATTGCAGATTTCGGTCATGGAGGACGACTTCCGGTTCAACGGCTCGTGGGATATTCTCAATTCAGAGCGCGTGGGGGCGCCGGGTTGTGTAAAGGAGATAGTGTGCCCAGAGAATAGAACATCTGCTCAGCTATGGGACTTCTGCATTTTTATCCGGTTAATAAAATTCCTTACTAGATTTGGAACGTCGTTCATCGAAAAATGTGATTTCGATGTCCCCAAATGAGGGGCATACATTCTGACCACAAGGCCTTCCAAGTACTCGGACATTCCTCGAAAATCAAGACGAGTGATAGCAGGGAGAACAACGCGTCCCCTGGATGATGAGGTTGCGCCGTGGGAAGGAAGTGGAGTGAAAGTGCTCGAAGCTGGGTCATCCCGGACAATGCATCCCCGAGTGCGCCTGGGGAAAGCAGCAAAGCTTTGACAACACCGTGAAGCTGAAGGTCTACAAAATTCCAGGAAGAAGAAAGAAGCTGAGGGAGTGCGGGAAAGGTGATCCTAGTCAAGTGGAGACTATGGAAATGTGGGCTCCACCGAAACGTGTTGGGCAGGGTCAGCCGCACCCCATCTTGAGACAGAAGAACGAGGTCTTCCAGTTCGGAGAAAGGCGCCTCGATTGCGTTGAACGCTTCCTGGAGCGACCTTGTGACGGCGAGGTGGATAGAGCTAACACGAGCAGACTGCTTCAGTGCCACCATGATATTATCCTCGTCCTCGCGGGAGCTATGGGATCGTGTGCTAGATCCCCCGTACTGCACGACGATAGGCAATGCAAGCCATGAATCCAAAGTCTTCAATACAGGCGTTCCAGGCGTACAGAACAGTCGAAGACGTAGAGCCTGTTGGGATGCAAATACGATTTGTCTCCACTTGCGACATATATGCACAAGCCTCGGCCAAAGTCGTGGAGAGACATCCAGATAATAACGAAATACGTTCAGAAGCACTTCGGCTGGAAAACAGAAGCAACTGCCCGCGGCGCGTGGGGCACACGGGCAGGAGAGCCGTATCGGCTCCTCTTTTCTTTTTTGGTAGTGGATATCACATGGCGAGGCGCCGCCGCGCTCACTACCGCGACGGCGGCGATCTCATTGAGCCATTGACACCCGGCGCAATGCAACCTTCTTTAACCTTCTTTGTGGTGGGAACTCCGCATCGGCGATAGGATTTTTTGTCGATTCCCTCGCGAGGTGATCGTCGTCGCTGGCTGGTCATTGGAGAAACAAAACTCTTTCTTTTCCCCCAAAATCCCAGCACTTAGAGAGGCGTGGAAGGTCTAATCCGCATACTCCAGTGGGCGATATATAGACTCGGTGATTCGTTTCTTGACGATGGATGATGGTGATGTGATTCGTACTACTATGGGGCCCAAAGTGGCTGGCCGAGACCAAGAACACAAGACGAATTAGTTATCCCGCCTTCTGAAAACTAAAGCCTGAATGTTTTTTCCAAGTTGAAAAAAAGAGAGGATGGGAGGGGGAAGGGTAAAATAAAGGTGAAATGGAAAGGGGGAGAGGGAAAGGGATGGAAGGAGGAAAGGTCGATTGTCGGTATTATCGAAGCGCACCGACGACAGTTCGATGACTCTATGTTACAAACACCATGCCCATCCGTCCTCACCGACCAATGCGCACCTGCCTGCGCCCTACGCCTGTACCTGTGCTACCTTGGTTTGTGTAGCAGCAGCTTAGGCGGCGAGGTCCGCGTGCGGCTGTCCGCCGCCTTGGCGGAACGCAATACTGTTCATCCCGTTCATAGACACCTGGGGTTGCCGCCATGCATGCGTGGGGTAGCCGCCTACCCGCTTGCTTGCGCCTGCGCCTGAACAGTCGGTCGCATCGGCTGCCAGTGCATCTATGGGTTTACGTTCATCGTGTCGGGGTCATGCCCTGGGCCTGAGCCTGAGCCCGAACCACCTCCATTAGCGCCCGAGCAGCAGCGTGTTGTTGCATCAGCTGCAGCTGCTGCAGCATCTGTGGGTTCATGTTCATCGGGAGGAACATCTGTTGTGTCGGCGCCGCGTCCTGGGTCTGTCCTGGATGGCCCTGCTGCTGCTGTTGCTGTTGTTGTTGCTGCTGCTGCAAATGAGCTGCGTATTGCGCCTTTGCCTGGGCAGACGCCATGACTTGCTGCTGCTGCTGGTGAGACAGTTGCGGTGATTGCTGACCCTGGCCAGAGGCTGCAAAGTGCTGAGGGGCGAGGTGCTGACCCTGACCATTCGCGTTGGGCATGGGGGAACGGGATGTCGCTTGCGAGTTCGCAGTCGCGCCAACAATGGCAGGATTCAACATAGGCGTACTAGACAAGTGTGGCGCCGGCACATTCTGTTGCTGTTGTTGCTGTTGTTGTTGTTGTTGTTGTTGTTGTTGTTGTTGTTGCTGGGCCTGTACAGCTTGCATTTGCGCCACCTGGGCGGCGTAGCGTGCTTGTAATTGCGCGGGAGTGAGGTTAACCGCCTGGACCTGCCCTTGTGCGTGCGCCTGAGCTTGAGCCTGAGCCTGAGCCTGCATCATGTAGTATATCTGTCGCTGCGTCGGTTGTCCCATCACACCCGCTTTCGCATTTTGGCCCTGAGCTTGTGCCGCTAATTGTTTGTACAGCGCAGGATTCATGCCCGCCGCCCCCCTGTTCATATAGGTTTGGAGCGGTGGTCCAAAGCCCTTCGCTTGTTGAGGGGACGGTGGACGCGCTTGCGGAACTGCTTGGGCTTGAGCTTGAGGCTGGGGCTGCCCTTGGTGAGGCTGGATAGCCGACTGTGCGGGCGGGCGGGGCGAGCTGCTGGAGGCCGCGGTAGTGCCAGCAATCGCCATCGCATGCAGAGCAGGTGATGTTGCGACACGCGGAGACGAACCCAGGGTACTCGCGGAGCCATTGACAACGGCAGTGGGATGCGGGGACTGAGACGTGCTTCCGGGAGTGGAAGGAACAGCGACAATTGGCGTTGCGATTGAGCGCGGGGGCTGCTGTGGCTGTGATTGGGGCTGTGGCCGCAGTGGTGGTGGTGGTGGTGGTGGCTGTTGGGGTGGAGGCTGAGATCGGAACTGGGACTGGGGTTGGGACTGTGATTGAGACTGGGGGTGTGAAGGCGTCTGGGTATGTGCTTGGGTTTGAGGTTGAGGTGTGGGTTGCTGCTGATTGACTGGTATACTGTGTAATGGGTGGTTATAGTTGACGGCTGCCACTGCTGCCAGGTTTTCAGGCAGCTGGGAGGGCAGCGCAGCCTTCATGCGTATTGAATGATCATGATCAAGTAGCCGATACCTCAAGGGTGACTCATTAGGAACTGTAAATGGAGTAAGTCGAAGAACAAGACATACGACGGCGACGGAGTAGCACTTTGTGTGGGCTCTGGGTCCATAAACCGTATGATTTTAGTCCTGCGGTTCACAGATGCGTCATCTTCCTCGGTTGACTCTAGGTCATTTACTTTGCGTTTCTTAGACTGTAATGGAGGTGATGTGCGAGGAAGGGACATGTGTAGGGGCACTTTCTAAAGTGTGGGTTCGTGGGTGTCCTCTGCCGCGTGGGAGGATCTCGAAATGAGATGCCGGCTTATTTTGGTCGCTGTGATCTAAAATCCAGTGCTGCATCATGCTCTCTCCCGTTCTCTCTTCGCCTTACTGTATGTCCGCTTTTACTTAGCGTCTCTGGGCATGTGATTTATATATATTTTTTCGCCCCCTCTCAAAAGAAAAACAGGACCAAAAAAGGACAAACAAACGAGACAGACAGACAGACAAATAAAAAAACAACGGCCTGCAGTGCAAGACCACGCGTCTGCGAGGGATGAGGCGGGCTCTGGCGAAGGTGAAGGTGACCAGGGTAGGAATAGGATGTTGGAATCCCAGGCCATGGGATGTGCGGCCCCATGACCATGACCGTGGTAGAGCGATCGAGGATGTCTGCGGCGCATATACCATTGTTCCGCGTCAGGATGGGAAGAGGGGAAAGATCACAAGGCAGGCTCTAGATGAGTGCATCGGTATATGTAACTTCAGTGCATTTGCTTTCGAGGTGCTTCCGGAATAGATTATTGCGAGCCTGCGATGACGTGAAGACCCCGCAATAGGGGCGCACTTTTCGGGGCATGTGCTTGTTTGTTTGCAAGATGACTTCGGAGGTCTTGCGACTGCGCGAAACTGGTATTACAGATGTGGCATACAGCAGACGGCTTCACCGGGGGGTCGAAGCGCTGTCGGGAGGTGAGGAGTGACTGTGCAGCCTCCCACAATGGCCCTTGCGCCCGCGTAAGTTCCGGTGCACCAAAAGTGCGCAGAGAAGGGAGCATAGTTGGCTCCCCGTCGACCGGACACAAATTGCGCAAGATGTCTGTCGCAAGATAGCCGGACACACGAAACTCTTTGGCGTCACCGAACGCGCGGATGAGCTCCACCCATTGTTCCATGTCCATGTCGTCCTGCGCAGTTGAGCGTTGGGCCATGAAGATGCCTAGATTTTCGACACGGGATAGGAAAGAGGAAAAATGATTGCAAATTTGAGTCATCGAGGACAATTGCCAGTCCAGCTGTTCGCACGGTATTTGCAAATTAAGCTGCGTAGGAGCTCCTGGGCTGGAAAAGCAGATGGAAATGGCATGCGCGGAGGTCTGAACATCTGCTCGACTGAGCGACGTCTGGATGTCTATCCGCTCGACGAATCGGCCAAGTTGCGAGGCGTCTATCGTGGGTTGGTTGAAGAATGTGATACCAATATCCTCGAGACGAGGCGCATCGGTTCTAGCCACGAAGTTGTCCAAGTACTTGCTGGTTCCTCGATATTTAAGGCACGTGAGAGCAGGGAGAACAACGCGTTCCTCTGATGGCGGAGGCAAGCTGAGGTATTTTCGGCGAGGGGGGAATGAAAGGAAATGGAGTGAAAGTGTTTCAAGTTGGGTCATCTCGGATAAAGCATTGGCGAAAACTTGTGGGGAAAAATACCCGTCATTAGGGATTTCATGGAGTTGAAGATCTACGATACCCGTGGAAGGGGACAGAAGCTGCGGGAGTGCGGGAATGGCAATCCTAGTCAACTGCAGAGTACGGAGGCGTGCGCCCGACTGAAAAGCGCCGGGGAAGGTCAGCTGCGCATTATTTCGGGACAGGAGAACAAGCTCTTCTAGTTCCGTAAACGGTTCAGAGATTTTGGAAAGATTCTCCAGGAGCGAGTTTGTGACGGTGAGGCCGATGAATCCAACGCGATCAGGCTGCATCAGTGCAGCCACGATATTCTCCTCGTCCTCAGGAACCGGGGAATTGGACATGGGAGATCCTCCGTAGTTCACGACGAGAGGAAAGGGTGGCCAATATTCTAGGGTCTTCAAGACAGGCGTCCCGTACGTACAGTAGAGTCGGAGATGTAGACCCAGAGGTGATCTCAGCACGGCCTGTCGCCATCTTGAGTCCACGTGCATAAGCGTAGGCCACAATTGCGGAAAGGCATACAGGTAGTGACGAAATATGTTCAGAAGAACGTCGTCAGAGAGCATCTCAATCGTGACCTGCCGAGAAAAAGGCCCAGCTTCAGGCACATTAGTGTGTGATAAAAACCGGGATTGGATAAACGTTGTAGTACCTGTTCCACGAAGCTCATTGACCCACAGTCGTTCATATTCCACCTCTATGTGACGGCCAGAGAGTCGGCGAGACATCATTAGTGACACTACCGCCTCCCGCAAAGGCGCGTAACGCGGCCCAGGCTCATTTATGTAGAGTTTGTGCAGGGCTGGTAGCAAAGGTCTACGCCGCTTTCCAGATGGTTGCAAAGAAAGCACGATGTCTGTCGAGAGGTCGCCAGCTATATGAAACCATTTTGTGCCTTTGAATAGATGGATAAGCTCCGCCCATTTTTCACTGTCCATGTTGTCCTGCCCACTTGATAGAGCATGGACACGTAGATCTTCCACGCCGGAAAGAAAAGTGGCAAGACGATTGTAGATTTCAGTCATGGAGGGCAACTTCCGGTTCAACGGCTCGTGGGATATTCTCAATTCAGAGCGCGTGGGGGCGCCGGGTTGTGTAAAGGAGATAGAGATAGTATGCCCAGAGAATAGAACATCTGCTCGACTATGGGACTTCTGCATTTTTATCCGGTCAATGAATTTCGTGAGATTTGGAACGTCGAAGACGAGTTCATCGAAAAATGTGATGTCGGTGTCCCCAAGACGAGGGGCATACATTCTGGCCAAAAGGCCTTCCAAGTACTTGGACATTCCTCGAAAATCAAGGCGGGTGAGAGCCAGGAGAACGAAGTGTCTCCTGTATGGTAAGATTTCGCCAACAAAACTTAGAACAGGTGGGAAGTGGAGTGAAAGTACCCGAAGCTGGGTCATCCCGGACAAGGCATCCCAGAGTGCCTGTGGTGAGAGCCGCGAAGCTTCGAAAACACCGTGAAGCTGGAGATCTACAAGACTCCCGGAAGAACAAAGAAGCCGAGGGAGAGCGGGAACGGTGATCCTAGTCAAGTGGAGACTACGGAGTCGTGGACCCCACTGAAACGTGCTGGGCAGGGTCAGCAGCACGCCATCATCTTGAGACAAAAGAGCGAGGTCTTCCAGTTCAGAGAAAGGCGCCTCGATTGCGTTGAACGCTTCCCGGAGCGACCTTGTGACGGCGAGGTGGATAGAGCTAACACGAGCAGACTGCTTCAGTGCCGCCATGATATTATCCTCGTCCTCGGGAGCTGGGGGATCGTGTGCCAGAGATCCCCCGTACTGCACGACGATAGGCAAGGCGGGCCATAGATCTAAAGTCTTCAAGACAGGCGTTCCAGGCATACAGAACAGTCGAAGACGTAGAGCCTGTTGGGATGCGAATACGATTTGTCTCCACTTGCGACATATATGGACAAGCCTGGGCCAAAGTCGTGGAGAGGCATCCAGATAATAACGAAATATTTTCAGAAGCACTTCGCCGGAAAGCTTCCCGATCGTCACTTGTGTGGGGAAAGGGAACACGTCAGCGAGTGACACTGTCACGAGCACTGTGCGGATACATACAAGGGTATTCGTTTGGCGTGGCGCCGCCGTGGTAACAGCTTGGGGGCGCGACACGTATCGGGCACGGGCACGTCTATTGGAAAATCCGCGACACATACTGTCACCCCTTGCGATGGAACAAGCATTGAAGTGCTGGATCACTTACTTTGGAGTGTGCATAGGGGGGAGCAGCTATTCAAGTTGTTGGTGTATCTTAGTATGTAGAATACGCCGAACTTACGAGTCGTCGTTTCAGACAAGGAGTACAGCAAGCCAGTTGGTTTGGAACCCAGAACAATACGTCTTACTGCCTCGCGCAACACAGCCAGAACGTGCGTGGCCGGCGGCCTGAACGTTGCGTGAATCAGCATCAAATCGGCGTCCTCTTTCTCACCCTATCACAATAGGGCTTTTGGGAAGAGGTATAGTAGCAGTATAATTTCCGTGATCTGATCCTCGTCGATGGTCATCTGGTCATGGAGAAACAAAGCCTTTTCCCCAAAATACCCTGGCGTATTAGGTAATCCGCGAGTGGACTGGTGGTTCGTTTTTTTTTTCGTATGACGACTCGTACCACTGAGAACACAAGGACGAATTCGGTATCCCGCCTTCTGAAACCCAAAGCCCGAATTTTTTTGAAAGATGGAAAAAAGATAGATGACGATGATCCATGCGGTGGGGTGTAGTACAAATACAGTAATAAGCTTACAGAGTATAATACCGTACTAACCAAGAGGATGGGAGGGGGTGGGAAAGAAAAACAACAGCGAAATAAATGAAAGGGAAAAGGAGATGGAAGGGGGAAGGTGTGGAAGAAGAAAAAGGTCGATTGGCGGTCGGTATTGCATCGACGACTCTATGTTACAACACCACGCCCATCCACCCTCACCGATTTATCGTGCACCTGCACCCTGAGATTGTGCTTGTGCATGTGCCTGCTGCGCCGCCTTGACTTGGGCAGCGGTGAGATTCGTGTGCGGCTGTCCGCCACCTTGGCGGAACGGAATGCCGTTCATCCCGTTCATAGACATCTGGAGTTGCTGCCACGCGTGCATGGGGTAGCCGCCCGCCCGCCCGCCAGCTTGCGCCTGAGCAGCAGCGTGTTGTTGCATCAGCTGCAGCTGCTGCAGCATCTGTGGGTTCATGTTCATCGGGATGAACATCTGTTGTGTTGGCGCCGCGTCCTGGGTCTGTCCTGGATGGCCTCTGCTGCTGCTGTTGCTGTTGTTGCTGCTGCTGCTGCAGATGAGCTGCGTATTGCGCCTTTGCCTGGGCAGACGCCATGACTTGCTGCTGCTGCTGGTGAGACAGTTGCGGTGATTGCTGACCCTGGCCAGAGGCTGCGAAGTGCTGAGGGGCGACGTGCTGACCCTGACCATTCGCGTTGGGCATGGGGGAACGGGATGTCGCTTGCGAGTTCGCAGCCGCGCCAACAATGGCAGGATTCAACATAGGCGTACGAGACAAGTGTGGCGCCGGCACATTCTGCTGCTGCTGCTGCTGTTGCTGCTGTTGTTGCTGGGCCTGTACGGCTTGCATTTGCGCCACCTGGGCGGCGTAGCGTGCTTGTAATTGCGCGGGAGTGAGGTTAACCGCCTGGACCTGCCCTTGTGCGTGCGCCTGAGCTTGAGCCTGAGCCTGCGCCTGCATCATGTAAGTATATCTGTTGCTGCGTCGGTTGTCCCGTCACACCCGCTTTCGGATTTTGGCCCTGAGCTTGTGCCGCTAATTGTTTGTACAGCGCAGGATTCATGCCTGCCGCCCCCATGTTCATATAGGTTTGGAGCGGTGGTCCAAAGCCCTTCGCTTGTTGAGGGAACGGTGGACGCACTTGCGGGACTACTTGGGCTTGAGATTGAGGCTGGGGCTGCCCTTGGTGAGGCTGGATAGCCGACTGTGCGGGCGGCCGTGGCGAGCTGCTGGAGGCCGCGTTAGTGCCAGCAACCGCCATCGCATGCAGAGCAGGTGATGGTGCGACACGCGGAGACGATCCCAGGGTACTCGCGGAGCCATTGACAGCAGTGGGATGTGGGGACTGAGACGTGGGGCGCGAAATAGGATGATTGGTCGCACGCAGATGCTGCGGCGCGAGTTGAGGTGTGGCCTGTACGGGAGTCGCACTGGGCGTTGGGGTACCCAACGTTCCGTCGCCAGGGGTCTGTGTCTTCTTCGCTGCTGGCTTCGGGGTAGATTTCTTCGTATCCGAGCTTCCGGGAGTGGAAGGTGCAGCGACAACTGGCGTTGCGATTGAGCGCGGGGGCTGCTGCGGCTGTGTTGGCTGTAGTTGGGGCTGTGGCTGCGGCTGCGGCTGCGGCTGTAGTGGTGGTGGTGGTTGTGGCTGTTGGGGTTGTGGCTGGGATTGGGGTTGGGACTGGGGTCGGGGTTGAGATTGAGGCTGGGGTTGAGGCTGAGGATGTGAGGGGGTCTGGGTATGAGCTTGGGGTTGGTGAGGTGTGGGTTGCTGCGTCGGTGTATGATTAACTGGTATACTGTGTAATGGATTGCTATAGTTGACGGCTGGCACCGCTGGCGGGTTGTTTTCAGTTGATTGGGGGGGCGGCGCGGCCTTCGTGCGCGTGAGATGATCAAGCAGCCGATACCTCAAGGGTGAGACTCGTTAAGAACAGCGAATAGAGCAAGGTTAAGAACAAGACATACGACGGAGTAGCACTTCGTGTGGGCTTTGGGTCCATGAACCGGATGATTTTGGTCTTGCGGTTCACAGATGCCTCGTCTTCCTCGGTCGACTCTAGGCCATTTGCTTTGCGTTTCTTGGGTCGTAATGGAGGTGGTGTGCGAGGAAGGGAAATGCGGTAGAGACTGTTCGCGACCTTTCCGAGGCGTGGATCCGGGTCCAGGCAGAGAGGTGGTGATGTAGCAAGCTTGTAAACAAAGTAAGAGTAAGTGCCCACACCGAGCAGATAATCAATAGCTGCGCACAAGGATTTTGGCTTCGACCTCGAGTGCATCTTTATCTGTCCATTTGCCGCCGGACTTCTGGTTGAGAAGACATAGATCGGCGAAGAGGGTTTCAGAATTGGGACGAAGGAGGACTCTCGTTACGGTTTTTTCGGGCAACTTGCTGTCCTTTTCGTCAGGTGGCCTGTACTCTTCGATCTCTACGATCATGCAACCTGGAGGAGTGTCGCGAGAGGTTAATGGGGTTGTTTAAAGCGCAGACAAGAACACGACACGCCTTCGTAAAAGGGCACCTCGGCAGCGTGAAACAGCTCGAGGAGGTCTACGGGTATTCGGTGCGCCTTTATGTCATCGAATAGGGCCTGAACGTGGCATGTGAGTGGCAAAGGAGAAAGGACAGTGATGAAAGACAGTACAGAGAAAGCAGGGCTGTTGTACAAGAACTTTGGACCGGAGTTGAGGGTCCAATTGTCGTGATGTAGTTGTACCGAGAAGGATGGGGGACTGGTTTCATGTTGCTTGAGTATCGATTGGGATTCCCTTGTCAAGTTGTAGGCCATCGCTTCGAGTCAGTGTCACCGTCGGGTCACTCTTGATTCAAACCCGTGCGGATGAGTCAGCAGTGCCTCTTACGATGTCGCAAGATCAGTTCAGAGAGGTGCTTTTTATTCCGCTTCCTGCAAACTGAACAATTACAATCTCAACCGACACAGCTATTTCAATTCTTGCATGACAAGAACCCTCAAGTCAGGCAAATTTCTCTTGAAAATCTGTTGCCTCATACTCTTAAAGATGTACCGAATCGCGGCATCTTTTTCGAAGGCTTGCAATCACATACCGGTCTGCAGAGTCCAAAGGAGAGCACGGTGATCAGAGATCTGAAGCTCCTGTGTCGAGACAACCTCGTGAGCATATTGCTGCCTTGTCGAGATCCTATTCATCTTGCCGTGACCTGCAGGCCGTGGCGCACGATGCTTTCCGTGCTCTAATCAATCTTTCGGATTCACCCATGATCCATCCATATCTCCTCGAGCAATCTTTCCTGACATTTTTGGTGTCCTATATAGTGGCTAGTCTCCCTCTCGGCTCTTTCTACTGGCACTGGCTCATGGCTCGCAGCACCCCCAAGCAACCCTTGGCGATCTCGCTGCCATGTTGCTCTCAAATCTCACTGCCTCGCCGAGGTCATCAACTGCCCTTCTGGATCTTCGGATAGCTGTACTCCTGACTCCCTCGTCTGCAGGGTCGTTCTATCCCACACAGTCCCGCGCAGGCAGTTGTGCACCCCCTGTCCCGTATCCTGCCGGCGACGAGATAAATGTACCCGCGCTATCTCTGCTCGTCGACGCGTTCGTGCAGGGCGCGAGCATAGATCCTAGCGTTCCACTCGACGAACGTCCGCGCAAAAGCCAGCTCCACTTCCTTGCAAGCGTGTTTGCAAATCTGACCACGGTAGGGTCAATGATCCCCTATTTCGCCTCGGGCCAAGGCTGATGATGCTCAGTCTCTTCCCGGGCGGATATTCTTCTTGACACCGCGGCCCTCGGACCCTCTACAGGGAGAGACTGCAGAAAAGATCGAGTATCCCCTCGCCAAACTCGTCGTCTTCACCGAGCACAACGACTCCATCCGGCGCGGTGGCATCGCATCGCTCATCAAGTGCGTTCAACCCGTCCCCCTTTAATCGACCTGCACTTACCTGTCATAGAAACTGCGCTTTCTATACGCAGGGCCACCAAGCCATCCTGACGCCGGAATCCGACTTCGTGATTGTTCCGCCATCAGATCTCCGGGCACCGGGGATCGACGCCCTCCAATACATCCTTCTTCCCTTGGCTGGCCCCGAAGAGTTTGACCTTGACACCCAAGAACAGCTCCCGGAGGCGTTGCAGTTCTTGCCGCCGACGAAGCAGCGCGAGGCGAATGCGGCAATTAGGCTCACGCACGTCGAGACGCTGCTGTTGCTATGCGCGACGCGCTTGGGGACGCGACTGCCTGCGCACGCGCGGAGCTTACGAGGTCGTGCGCGCGCTGCACGAGCAGGAGACGAATGACGCCGTGTCCGAGCACGTCGAGCGGTTCGTGAACTTGATCAAGCGCGCCGAGGGGCCGGAGACGGCGCAGGATCTGCAGGTGGAGGATGTCAAGGATGACGATGACGACGTGCGCATCGAGGAGATATAAACGTGGCGGGTAAAAGACATCAGACACCGACCGGGTCAGGGGGTGGGTCCGGTGCTGCAGTTGTGCGTAATTGTGTATGAGAAGGGCAACGGTTTGTACGATTTTGGTCGCAGTGACGTGCACTTGGTACTGGGCGGGACAGCATAGACCATGACGTATATTAGAGAGTGCTCAACAAACTGCAGTGATCTTCTCGTAATAAAAGTGCACATACCACTGTGTCAACTAGTGGCATCAATACCCCATTTTTTCTGTCAATACGGTGCCATGGGGTGCAAGGCACATACATGCCAGTGGGTAATGAAATTTAATGAAACTACAAACCAACTACCGTACTATGCCTTCTCTATTTGTAGAGTTAGCGTTATCCGCGGCCTCCTACCCGTACTTGTACTTCCCATGCATATTCACTTGCACCGTTGTTCTCGGGGATATACCAACGGGAACAAAGAGAATGCGGTATACGGTACTGTATACATGTGCCTGGCGAAGATGTCTGAGTTACATATCGCTTTTGGACTAGCTTGGCCAAGCCTCACGACGTCCACGCGCCGTTTCCAGAAACCGGTCTCGCAGAAAGAATTTCATGATGGATGATAATGGATGATCAGCCAGGTCCGACAGACAAGGACTTTCTCTTCTTAGTCCCTTATTTTCCCTCTCCATGAAAGCGCCCCGGTGCACTCTAGTCGCGGAGGTAAAGTGCGAACTTATCATTATTACACCACAAGGAACAACTCCAGCGACGACATGCGACGGAAAGAGAAAAAACGCACATGGTGATGGAGACGTCTGTCAAAATGGCAAAATTGGGTCACCCCCGTCTCCGCCTCGGAGGTACCTGGACTACTCGGTCCGTTGCCTTTTGCTGGTGATGGCGCCAGGAAAAAAGGGCCGCTTTGCACGGATCCGGCAGTGGGGAACATCGCAGTCACATCGGCGAATCAAACCAGTAGGTGCCACCAGGTGTAATCTCTCCAGGTCCGCTGATCGCCCAGCTAAAGTACCAGTAGCATGTCGCGTGCGCATATTTGTCAACCGTCGGTAAGTTAGTCTGAAACTGCGCCAGTAGTGGACCTGCTAGACTTGGAAGGCATTCCCACGTCAGTCACTGAACCCAGACCCTCCGCATGCCGCAGCCGCCAACTCGAGTTGTTGTTGGAATCGGAGGAGGGCTGGAGCGAGAAAGCGAGGGTGGTGCCCAGAACCATTAGAAGAGATCGTCACTGTACCGTTACCGGATGCCATATACCCTGAAACGAATTCGAAACGTCACTGGGACGACCAGATGTGTCGGTGATGATGCACGCTCCTCGGTTGAAATGTGCCTTGCGACGGGTGCCAGCCGGGCGAATGATCGTGTGATTGCGATTCACGTGCTGTCCAGCCGCCCGACACTCGAGCGCTTGCGAGAGCGTTTCCGCTAGTTGGATCAACGGGGAAGTCTCGGCGGAAATCCATCATGCTGCGTTCCGGTACCTGGAAGCGTTTCGGGGGGACTCGGATGCTGTCAACGACCAGTTACCCCAGTACGTACATGTGTCTGAGTGGCCACATGATCAACTGCGCTGGAAAAATTGCAAAGAAGCACTCACCATTGCAACGTTGTCGCGCAGTAAGGTGGTAAGAAACCTCACCAACTGCATGTGTAAGTGGTCTGGTCGCGCTAAATCCTGGGGCCGGCGGAAATAAACAGGTAAATTATCACATGAAGTTTAAGAGTGCCAACATCTACTATGACGATAGGAGCTGTATGCAAAATCTTTCGGAGTCCAATGGTGTATAAATGTGCATATTTTAGGATGGCGTGAGGGGGCATGGGGGCATGGGTACTGGGAACAATACGCGATGCTCAATAGCAGGCAGGATGTATGGAAGTACCTTTCCAATTCAAAGAAGTAGCAATACGGAGTTGCCAGCCAACCGGGTGTGGACCGAGTCGATTACCTCCGGCGGGGGACACGCACAAAGGCCATGACCCCACTCTCGAGCTCGATAAGCGACATCTCGCCTTCGTCGTCGTCATCTGCCGCAGTGACAACCGCCACAGGTGTACGGGAAACTTTCGTAGCGCCACCGAAGGCAGCCACCGAGCGTGTACTTTCGCCATCGGACTCGGCTTCAGTATGCACGACGCTGGACTCTGCCTCGCTCTCCTCAGTTTCTGCCTCTGCGTCGATGTGACACGATTGCTTTCGCCACAGACGGGACAGCTCAGCTTCAAGACACGTAGTGTCTTCATAAGCAGACTCCTTCATGTCTCCAGGAGAAGGAGTGGATGACAGCGGAGAAGGTGGGAGCAATGGGACGGTAGAAGTATTTATGAACCGATTCAGTTTGGTGAGACGGCTTGACTTGGTCGAGGTATTTGTTGTGGATACCCCAACTAGAGGAGATCGCGAACTATCGGTGGGTCTGACCCCATGACTGGATTGTACGAAGGATGAGAAAGGTGAAGGCGTATGGTCTGGGGCGATATTTGCTATTGAAGGCGGCGGCGGCGGCACAGGAGAGGGTGATAAGGACGGAGGCAACGATTCCTGCCGTGAGGGACAGTTTGGATGTAGGGAAACCGATGGGATGGGCGATTCGAGTAAGGGTACAAAGTTGAAGCGGGGCACGGGACGGGGTTGAACAGGAATGTTGTAGGGCAGGCGGGGGGGAGGTGGTGGTGGAACCCATGGGTCAACAGCAGAGGGACGAGGCGATGGAGGTTTGGGCGGATCTAAATTTTGCGAAGAGGACGGTGTCGACAAAACGTTAGGAGGGGGAGTGGACGGTGGAGAAGGCGGTGGACGAGAGGGAAGAGAAGTCGGAGGTTCTATTTTGGGTTTGTACATCACAGAAGGGGGTGTTGCCAATTTAGGAGACGTGGAAGTATCGGGACCAATAAGTGGAACTAGACCAACAGGAACGGTATTGAGGAAGTGTGTGCGGGGAACACCACGTGCATCCAACTCTGGAAGGTCTGGGTCCGGGAGAGGCTGAGGAGCGTGGGGGAGTGAACGCTGAATCTCCTTGAGCTCCAGCATGTCCCTTGCAATAATTTAGAGTCAGATGAATATTAGGTGAAAAGACCACACGACGCAGGGAAATGGGAAGGCGGAACAGCTACATTAGGAGGGTGTTTGGAGGTGCTATGGAACTATGGCAGGAAGGGACATGACTAGAGAGAGTACAAATGTCGAAGATGCACGGAGAAGTGGTCACGCGAGAAGAAAACCACGGCGAAACAGGCAGGAAAAAACTCACTGGTAAGTCAATCGTGGGGTGATATCGGCTGGAGACCGATCCCATTCGTCGGCGACAAAAACTTTGTTAACGATTTCTGAGCAGAAATGAACGCATCTGCGCGTCAGGCAGGCGTCGGTGAGAGATTGGTCACGTCGTCTCCTAGAGAGGGAAGGGGCATCTACAGGGATGAGGAGTGGGGTGGAACCACGAGTGGGAGGAGGAGTAGCCATGCTAGACGAGTTAGACGGTGATGGTGAGGGACAGGGGGAGTGAGAGTGGTATTTAAGACAGCCCCGCATGGTGAGGAGGGAAAGGACGGGGGCAAGGTAGTGGAAGAGGAAGGACGGGAGGAGAGTTGCTGCACTTAAGCGGTCTCGGTACGGAAGGACCGGCCGACGGTATCCATCTCGGCGGTCAAATAAGGCAAAAGACCCAGACATCGCACATCTGAAATGAATTTGACCATCTAAACGTCTCAAACCGCAATTTCCCCTCAGTCCTTCGAGCAACAACACCCTTCTTATCAATTCAACGCTCCCATACTCTATCAAAACAAAACGTCAAGCTCCCCACAAGCCTCAACTTGGTCCCGTCCAACTATGGAATTCCGATACCGGGGATTTTCCCGATATACGTACTCAAACACCGCCCCGATGTGGGAGTGCCACTTAAATGCGGTCGATCACAGACGGGAACGCCCTGTAAGGGTACCTCGAATCAACAAGGCAAGCCAGGACATGAAACTTCAGAATGTTACCCAAGCACGACAGAACTTGCAATGAGGAGTGCCCAAACAGGAGGTAACCAACTAATATAATCAACAATTATGAGCTTTTTTGCGCGCATCACGACTTTAGACGCACGTAGAGATATTAAAGTCCCCAGCGGTGTACACCGCCCACAGGACATAGCCAACCACCGCGCTCTCCACGAATGATGCACCTACGGCGGTGACCAGAAACACGAACAGCGTAAATATCGCGTACGTGAGGCGCGAGCGATGTACATTCTTCCGTGGCTGCGGAGCGCCCGGCTGCATGGTCTCGGCAGGCCCGGGGTGAGATAGAAGCAGGTCAGGCGACTGTGCAGAAGCCACTGGTGTCAACGGGATCATCGAGTGTGAATGGGGTGCTGCCTGGGGTGTATGTTTCTGACTCGGTGGGGCCGTCATCTCCCCATGTTTGTCGCGCCGTGACGGGAAAATGATGTTGAAAGCAGCAATCCCACCGGTGATGAGGAAAAACAGTGAATTGAATATTAACGTCCAGTAAAATGTGAAGCGGAATACATCTGCTCAATTCCGAGAGCTGAGTCAGTTGTACAGTATCGAGTCAACAGTGCACATGTCAAACCTCCAGCATGTGTGAGGTAACGACCACCCGGTTGGATAGGGGCGTGGTGCTCAAGGTGATGAAACTCGATGAGAGGGTCGTACAGAGATGGCCATGTCGGGGTCGGTGGCTCAGTCTGGGTCGGCGTTGCAGACATGCAACATACACCGTGATGAGACGAGACTTGGCATGTCCGTCCCTGGCCTCGCCCTCTCAGCCTGGCTCCGGCTCCGCTGATTATGTAATAAAGCAAAAGGCCGGACACCGGACAGCTCAACAACACTCACAAGCCGACTCGGACTCGGAAATTGCTTTTGCAAGGAGCCGCTAAAGCAAGCTTTGGCTGAGCTGCCCGGGCTCTTCCCCCAAACGTCAGTTTCTATCGATGACAATCGCCTTTTGTTAGGAAGGCCGTCGTTTGTAGTCGACGCAAGATTCTTTATACAAGAGGCCCTAGATCTCCTTATCTGCTTTCCAGAGCTTTGCTGAGCTACAACTTATGATCCACACGTAAAAGCGACAGTTAGGGGGTCCGTCAGTCTAAAACAAGGTTTTCAGGTTGAAAGAATATGGTATTTGACGTCACATTGTCCAATGGTCTCGTAGATGTCGTCACAGACGTTCAACGTTCAACGTTCAATTACCGGCTCTTCCTCACTTGCGGGCCAGTTGCGGCACTTCGCGTAGGGAACTTACACCGTGACGTTGGAGTACAAGGACTACAGTTGTTGATTACCATGAGTCAATAGCTCATTCACATCAGAGGTGCGCCAGAATAGTCAATCTTCCAGCCCCGTCCCAATTGCCGATCTGATTTACGGCATCTTTCGCAGCTAAAGTGTGCTCTTTCAGCCTCTTTGTAGAGCCGGGTATGGCCGTGCTGCCAATTCAATAGCTATAGTACAATTTATATGACCAAAAAGGCTCTTTATCACATACCGATAGCCCCACTCAGGTCCCCGTTGTGGTGTAGGTAAGCTCTGAGTAACCCTTGCATTGTTGACGGTGAGGGGTCATGCAGTCATGTCTCTTAGGGTTGATGTGTGTCACATCTCCAGCATGATCGTGATCGAGGGCTTCAGCGCTCTACTAGTTCCGTGTCACTCTCCCGTCTCGGTTTGTAAGAGCTTTGCCCCGCTTGGTGCGGGGTTCCTTCAGACACTTGCTCGGCCCCTTCCACGTACTCGAGTTTCGAGCCCATTGACTCTCGTCACACTTTAGGTAGCCTATGCACGCGCATGTTGCAATGCATGGGCGCTTAGTGGGTGGTTTGAGCAGCATCTCTTGTCACTTCCTGGTGTGATGACGGAATTGACCTCTGCCTTGTTCCCAGTTCAAATATCAATCGTGCCAAGTACACCGTCCCAAGAACTACTGTCCGCAGCTCGAAACCATGATCCGTGGGGACCGTACCTTTCAAGCAACTTACCGGAAGGGTCTGGTTCAATTACAGCTGGCATCTTGACCATGAAGTCCGGACTAGGACACGAGCGGTTTACCTTGGGGTTTCGTTGACAATGCTAACCACGGCAAACCCATTCGTGTTTATCGCCCCCCACGAAACTCAGCAACTCGCAGTTCACAGTCAATTCCTTTCTGTCGTCCTACCTAACATATCTCCTGCACAAGGTAAGTCCTCGGTCAATATGCCGCGGGCGACAGCACGCTTTTCACGTGTGACCATGACAGGCTATATGCTCTGCTCTGCCTACAAAGAGTGCGAAGGCGCCCCCGCCATATTAGTCCCGGGCACCCGAGAAGCCAGACCTACTGATGTTTCGTGCGACCCAGGAAATGTCGCGATCGCGAAGAACACCTCTCCCTTCCAAGAACACGTAATACCCGGTAGTTGCTACAGACCGTTTGCACCTTTTTTCTTGACCACAAGCCCCATTGGCGTCACCGTGTCATTACCACGGCTCACTGGGCACGCTCATCACCCAGGGCTCTACAGCCCCTGAGTGACATCGTGAGACGCCGCGACTTCATGTAGTGGCGTCCTGCCTACACCTTCAATGTGTTCAAAATGAGGGGGTACGAATCACCTCGGACGCTTTCCGCACTGGGATCAGCGGGATCTTCCTGTCGATATCGGAGACCGCTGCCCTTCATCTGTCCTGACTTCCACCTAAAAGCCCAGTGCGCCTCGAGGAATCGTGGAATAGTCACAGGTAAGGAAAACCCTCCCTGTACCCTACCTCGTTTCCGGTTGAGTGCCCTCCCCTGAATAGTACTCAGCCCCAAGCCCGCCCGCGCATCTCCCACATTCAACTCCATGAACAGGGTATGGGGGAAACAGAACCAGCTCTGTTTCTATTCCGTAGAGAGATGTCCGTCAGAAACTAGTTGCCAGTACCGTTTCAGACGTGAATTCCGGTCAGTCGGTAATAGTTTCCCGCAAAAGGGCTAATTGTCATGTAGGGCGCTGCGCAAAACTGGGTGCCAGTGGCGACTGAAATGCCATTTGCGCGCTGCGTCGACAACACTCCCACGTGGAGAACGTGCCACTCAAGAGTGTGAGCCCCTATGTCCGGTCGTACCTCGGTCAACTGGTCCCTGACCTACATCACACAACTGTCGTCCGATTCAGCCGCCATCTCTGCGCTATCTGATTATGCATAACCTTCATCCTTGGCAACTTTTCTTATCCCCCAATAGCACCTCAGATACCCTTCTATCTATTGGAGTGATCTGGGTCCCGGTCCCGAGTGGATCGCACCCACAGGCTTCTCGCTCACCAAGTTCCCGGCAAGTAGGCTTACCCCCCAGTCATGTGTGTTGCTTGGCTCGGTCCCTGAGTCGTAACCTCTACCCTTGTCCGCCATATCACCTGCCATGCCCCCACGGGGACTTACATCGCCTGCTTCTCACAGCCCTCGAAACCGTCATGACTGCCCCCCGCCCATTTCCCCATTTGCGCAGATGTTAGCGCGTCCCGAATTCACTCCGTCTCACGAGACCAGTCTCCTTTCGGACTCCCTGGCACGGAACACGGAGGCAACGCCACACTGAAGTTCGTTTGGTACACGAGGGGGTGCGTATTATGCCTAGAGCCAGGGTTAGGGAGGACCCTTTCAAAATCTTGTCCATCCTTTTCATCTCGGAGGGTTCTCCGTCATAGCTGCGATTGGATGTGTCACCCTTTGTATCGAATGAGCGACCACCGCCTTAGCTTCATTTGTTCAACAGGTCTCATGGGGAAATTCACACTGTAGATGGCCGCTTTCCTGTGGTTTATAAGCCTGTTTTAACCTCAAAAGACCATTGCAACATACATCGTAGATGATATGGGGGAAGAAGTGGCTTGGGCGTGGTAAAAGTGTCAGTGACGACATTTGTCGAACGCCTCATCAACTGTTTGACGAGGACCTTCGGGTCGAGATCGAAATCTGTATACTATAACCTTAGCAGACAGACGGTACGTCGCCAGCCTTTGCTGCCTAGAACTTCCTCGTATCCAACGGACATCGACGATCGTCAAGTAACCCTCGCCACCCTCTTACCGTCGACACAAGACGACAACCGAACTTAAGCGCCTCCGCCCCGAACGATGACCGACGCATTTTCGAGAAGATCGTCGTCAGAGACGCTCCGCAGCACCTACCCATCGAATCAACCAATAAACTTCTGCCGCTCATGAGGTGTTCCGCGCGGTACCTCCACACGGTTGTCCGATGGAGGCAGGGGGGCTCCGGACGGGATTGCGGAAGGGCGAGAGATCCGACTCGGAGTTTAGCAAGGATCTCAGTGGTGTCCCGATTTGTCGATATCGGCAGACACGGTTTCGCTGATCGTTGATCACTTCAGTAGGGGGCGGTGCCATTTTAGCGGGGAAATGGCCTGACCCAAGGGGAGGGCGTAGAGGGCCGACAGGCAAAGAATAGCTTATCACGCAGACGGGAACCGGTTCGAGACGCCTGCACGAGAGGGAAACAAGAACAGCACTCGCAGTGAGCCGATGATTTGCAATGCGAGGCTTCGAGGCCTAAATAGTAGTCGAATTACGAAATTCTAAAGTGTGCTGGTGGGGCTCGACTTGGACTTGGTGAGTGGCCCTTACATTAAGAAGTCCCCACATTCCACATCACTTGCAGTTCGGAACTGCAGGTGATCAGAACACCTGCCAGTGCGGTGTGGGACTCGAGTGGGAAAAAAAGACCCAAATTGGTGGTCTACATCAGACCCATGCAGCGGCTCAACAATTTTGACAAACAAACTATCGCTGTTATCAAAGCAAAATTGTTAGACATTTCTGGTTGATCCAAATCCTATGAGACGGGTCAACCATAGGTGTTGTTTCCCGTTTTTGTTATTGGCACACTGGAGGAACAAATGTGTTGTTAGGCAACAAATGAAGATGCACCTATACTTGGAAAGATTCAGGAGAGTGTGGGGAGGGAGTAATCTGTGCATAGATGAGTGAGTCAACTGACAGGAAATGACCAGGTATTGGACAAACCATTAACCTGGACTCTGCAGCCTCACGACTGGGGGCCACATGGAAACGTGCCGCTTCGGGATCAAATATGCTGGCCCGAACAGGAACAGCTTTTAGAAAAGACAAAATGGCACCAAGATATACCCGAAAGGATTTGAGGAGACCGCGATACTGTAAATTGGCGAGCAAGCAAGACATTTCTTGCTTTCTCGCCAATTTAAAGGCTCTTCAACGAGACGGAAAACAATACCATCTAGTAGTTGTGGTACGTAAGGAACAACCATTCCATCTTCCTCAGACACAGAGATAAAGCAGCCTATACAGTGACGGTGAAAATCATGTTGTGTCTGAGAACTTGCGTACTCACTTTCTGAATAATTCCAACCCAACATAGTCGACCTTGGAGTGACTTTGCTCGGCGTGCTCCTTGGCAGTGTGAAAGCGGTATCCACCACACAGCCCAAACAGATGTACGCACCAGGCAAAAAGCCTTTGTCTAACAACGTCCGGCTCTGTCCCAAGGGTCAGAGTGAACTGTTCGGCCGTGAATGAGAATCCGGGACTCTTACATGACGCTCGCTTCCATTCGTAGACCAGTCTGAATCCTCCACCTCTTGCACCCAATATCAAAGATTTGCAAGCGACGCCCAAATATCGATAGGAGCTGATTTCGGAGTCATCTAAAGATCAAGGGTGCTCTCGAAATGTTGACAAAGATCCTGAACTGGAGTCTCATCTCGTACAGCGTAACACTGTACGAGATGAGACTTTAATACGGTATTTAGTTCTCCACTCTTGAGTGAGTAACCTCAAGACGTGTCCTCGACTAGCTGAGGGAACGGAAATTTCGCATGTTTAACTAAAATTCTCCCCGTGTCGTGAGTTGCAAATTGTTGGGCAAATCGCGAAAAAAACGATCGGCCTCACTTTTATTAAATCGAAATGGGTCTCCGCCGCCATCTGCTCTTGTTTACTGTCGTAACTCCGCTCTCCTAGCGAAGCAAGGGAGGATGGAGGTTGAGAAAGGAGTGGCACGAAAGAGGATGCGGAAAGGAATGCCATGCCGAAAGCGTGAGCAGGCTGCGCATCCCGGAATCGGAATATACAGTAAATGGATCCAAAAAAAAAAAAAAAAAAGCGTGCGCACGCGAGTTGGATGTCTGTTTCAGGGTTTACTCAAAGGACGACTACATTGCTTTTCCATATAGCCAGTC
Source organism: Lactarius pseudohatsudake (assembly GCA_021525015.1). Classification (NCBI taxonomy): domain Eukaryota; kingdom Fungi; phylum Basidiomycota; class Agaricomycetes; order Russulales; family Russulaceae; genus Lactarius; species Lactarius pseudohatsudake. The sequence continues at coordinate 23,473 of JAKELH010000163.1, forward strand.
CCCTCTTGGCCCCTCACGTAGAGCTTGCTCCGAGTCACATTTACTCGCCTGATGGCTGTGCCAGGTTAATCCATACTCACATACACCCCAGTGACGAACAAAGATTAGAAGTATCTATACAGGATCCAAACAAACACGATCACCCTGCCTCAATCCAACTCGAATAGCAGGAGCTCTGCGACACTTTCACCGGTGTTTTCCACGCTGACTGTAGTCCCGGCCCCAGTGGTAGAAGTGACATAGAGCCCATCTCCCTCCCGCAGCGTAGCATCCTGAGTGCCAGGCGCATATACGCGGATGGTGTTGCCTGAGGGCGTGCTGGGGTTATATCCTGAAGTCTGCACTACGTGGACATATGCTTTCGACGATTGAGGGCTCAGCTCGTGGGACAAGCTTCTTCCCGGTGAAAGTAGCGTGGCACGGAGGGAGACGGGCGAGTGCACGGGAGCGGGACCCGTAGCTTCACGGGCGTCAGAGACGCCGGCCTCTCCCACTGGCGCAACTACGCGCACCCACTGGTCTTTCTTCTCTTCATCAGTGAAGTGCCTGTGCATCACGTATCGCCAGGAATGACGTCAGAGACCCGGAGCGGAGTAGGGAGTGGCACTCACCTGGTGAAGTAAGCGGGTTTGAGGTTCGAGACCGAGGGCTTGCACCAGATCTGGAGGAAGTGCACTTGTTTCTCCCCGTGGGCGTGCTCGCTATGGCGAATGCCAGTGCCTGCGGAGGTCATCTGCAAGTCACCACGCTTGAGCACCTCTGTGTTGCCCATGGAGTCGTTGCTGTAGGATCGTGTCAAAAACTACTTAGAAAATAATACGCACTGCGCCAAGAACTTACTGTTGCAGTTCTCCGGAAACAACATAGGAGAATATCTCAAACTCGCGGTGGCCGTGTGTCCCGAAACCGGTATGGGCATCGACACGGTCCTCGTTCAAGACACGGAGGCTCCCAAATTGAGCATGCCTGGGGTCGTAATAACTTGTGCAAGTACCTTTGAGCATGGCGGGGGACTAGCAGGGAGAATGGGACACATACTCTGCGAAACTGAACGTATGGAACGTTTTCAGCCAACCGTGGTTACTGTGACCACGGTCGGTGCTGGGACGTGGGAGGAATTCGGTGCCACCAGACATAGCTGAAGTAGAAGTGGTAAGGTTCCTTTGCACGGTATGTCGATTGGTGTTGGCGATTGCAGAGAAAAGTGCGAAGAGGCGAAGTAGAGAAGCCAGTTTAGTGCTTGGGCTGAGTACGAGCTTTTCTCTCGCCTTAAATGCAAAGTCCGATGTGAACTCAGGGTCGATAAAAGGATAGCGCAGTCTTGCACCCGCTCCATGACCGTCCGATCCTCGGTCATCATGCAACACCAAGATTTCCCCGTTCGGTAAAAAGAGATACACGGTGATGACAAAGAGTAACCACGAATTAGGTCCTGTACAGTCATCATCCACGTGATATGTATAGCTCTTGTGACCAACCTTGTAACTTGTAATCATCGAATCATCCCCCGACGGGGTCGATGCCACTGACAGGTGGGACGGCGGGTGGTCCATTCAGGTCACTGCGCATGTACTCTACTGGCGACCATGGAACGGCTCCACACACTACGGCCGACTCGCTTCGTGACATCATCGAGACCATCGGACGGAATAGAAATTCCAGTTAGGCGTCTGGCCTCTGTGGACTAGACTACTGGTCCTATCCGTATCGCCGTCGTTAAACCTCCTTGCACAGTCCTGTGGTATTTTTGTGGGCTCTTACAAGTTTTCGATCCTCGATTTCAAGATGAAGCTGCTCGTACTTCTCGTATCTTTTGCTCATACGCTCCCGCTGCTCGCCATGTCTGTCTCATTTCAAGGCTCACCTCAGTCACGCCGGGGACTTCCTATCCCTATCCACAAGCGGGGTACACTCAATGCACATGGCTCCGTTTCCCCACATTTCTTACAAACCAACATCCAGCAATCTGTCGAGTCAGTCTGCTCCTCGCTTCATATTGTGCACATGTCTGACTCCACGTCTCAGCAAGTTCCATGATGGGTTTTCTGCGTACGAGAGGAACACGGGCGAAAGGCATCCCCTGGACTGGCTCCCGGAACCGGATTTACAAGAGAAACGGGACATGGGTTCTATTCCGCTTGCACCGGCCGACCAGCAACTGTGGTATGGGTCGATTTCCGTGGGCACCCCCGCGAAGAAGTTCCTTGGTACTTTCTCCCGCCTTCTCTCTTTCCTATCGCCAATTGATGAGCACCAGTGGATTTTGACTCGGGGAGCAGCGATCTGTTTTTACCCGGACCACGCTGTGAAGAAACCTGCTCCGGCCATGCTGCGTATGACCCGTCCGAGAGCTATAGTGCATCAAACACCGGGAGAACTTTTTTCCTCAAGTTTGGCGATGGTTCAACCGCTACTGTCGAGGGGTACACCGACGTTGTCTCCATTGCGGGGTTGTCCGTAAGTTCGGCTTTACTTGCTAGGCTGCGTGGTCTCTGCAGCATACATTCAGGCCAAAGGACAAGTCGTTGGCGTCGCCAGTGAATATTCTACGGGTTTCTCCATTTCTAAATTCACCCCAGACGGTCTGCTGGGCCTCGGTTTTCAATCAGTCTCGAAGTACAATGCTACCCCATTCTTCATCAACCTCATCTCACAGGGCGTCGTTTCCAACCCCGTTTTCGGTGTGCGGCTGGCGAACGAGGGTTCCGAATTATTCCTAGGTGGGACGAACGGAGAGCTCTATCAAGGCGACTTCACTTACGCTCCAGTAACCAAGGAGGTACGTTAATATACTCCCCTGCCCCTACCTTCAGAGCATCACTTCCTCGTCCAGGGCTACTGGCAAGTCACCCTTGATGGGATTATGCTCGATGGTCGCGAGGTCGTCTCGGTGACCCAGGCTATTATCGACACTGGTTCAACACTCATCTTAGGTCCCGCCGAGGTAGTTGAAGCAATATATGGACGAATTCCCGGCGCGATTCCCGCCCTTGACCCCCATGGAATTAAATCAGGGCTGTACACTGGTTCGTCATCTTGTAATCGCTTTCTGGGGCCACCCCTGAAACCATAGGTCTTATCGCCAGTTCCGTGCAACTTCGACATGACGATTGCACTCAAGTTTGGAAAGAGGGCGTTCCCCATTGCACCTAGTATATTCAACCTTGGCCCAGTCAATGGCCAACCGAATCGGTGTTATGGCGGGATGGCATCTCAGTCGAAGATTGGTGAGAAGACTCCTCAATGTCGTTGTCGGCTGATTGATAATTCGTCGGTAGCACGTTTCTGGATTTTGGGGGATACGTTCCTACAAAATGTCTACACTGCCTTTGACTTCGGTCGGAAGAGTGTTGGATTTGCTTCGCTCGTCGAACCTTCGTAAACGTCCTTATTCTGTCGCGTGATACAACCCTTTGGATGTTACAAATACACTTTGCTTGTTCCATTAACTAGCGTCCGCGGGCCAGGTATCATCGCGACGAGGAAGGGAGATTGCGGGTGTGGCAAAGTTATACTTGTACTTGTACACTTCCGCCTTTCATGGCCGTAAACTACCGCCGCTCTCTTGACACATCATTTCAAGTTCTCGTTGCAAGTTACGCAGCGGAGTCAGGGGGGACAAAGTAAACATTTGCAGTCAAGAGACTTCCCCACAGATCCCTGCCTCACCGACCAAGTGACTGTTACAGTAACGTAACTTGCAGCGTATCATCTGGGTCAATCCCCTCGCTGCGTTTGCCTCTGATGTATCCAGAATGGCGTTGGTGCACACGATATATGGCGGAATATGTGAATTAAAACTCAGCATTACCAGCCTGTACAGAATATCGATTCCTTGTATAGGTCTCTACAGGCCGGAGCCTAGTTGTGTCCGGCTCTTCTGGCAGATCGTCGAGTCTGATATACCCACTAGCTCGGGTGTCCGGTACAATGGCCGATTACACTACCTTTCTGATGGAAGCACACGACAATAGATCTGCGTTTCTCGAGCACGCGTGGAACATTGGCAGGGCTTACCGAAATCAGGCCCTCGAATTGATTTCTATGTGCAGACTCCTCTCCCGTCTTGCGCCACCAAAGTTTTTGCACGAAGATGCAGAGCTAAGAAGGTAACCGGTAACCAACTGCCCCGAGTTCACTTCACGCGTTTTGTTTTCCCGCTTCTGATGTCTTCTTGTAGAATTCTTCGAGTATGTGATCTAGCATTGCGTTCCGCTGCGGATTCGGGTATCGAAGTGACTGATGAAGCGAACGCACGATTCAAAGAAGCGACTCGGGTGTTAAGTAGCCGCTCAGGGAGAAGGCGTCGCATGTGAGCGAAACTCATACCAGTGGTGTTACGAGTCCTCCACTGATTCTCATTCTGGCAGGAACCCCCCGATCTCCGTCCACTCAAGAATGAAAATAGCACGACAGAAAGATCGCGTAAAGAGTGATCGGTCGCATGTGGTGAGCCTTGCGTGTGTGCCTTTCCGCAACTCAACTCTACTTCCCCAGAAATCTGAGAACAAATGGGGACCAACAACGACCATCAACTTCGTGCTCTTCAGGTCTCCGCTATTGTCCCCTCACGATCCAGAAACAATCATCGTGAGCCGTGAGCACCTATTCATACCAGGCTCGCCTTCAATAACTATCCTAATCATGCATCAGAGGAGCTCAGTGCCGATGCGTCCTTTGCGGAGATTCTTTGGAACTTTAGCCGTTACAAGGGCCGTGCACGTGTCATCCTCGAACAAAGCCCTCACTTCTATTTGCGTTGCCCTGCGGATGAGAGCGCATACACGCCTACCTTTCGGCGCCGCCCACTTCAAGACCCAAGCGGAGCACTTGAACACAATGACACTGTCTATGTTCTCTTCGATAGGCCCGGCCGTGTGTTTCTTGATATCGAGCACAAGCCTAGGATATTTGGCAATGTCTGGTTTCTGAATGGCTGCCTAATCTTCAGAGGTTTGCGCCAAGTTTTCCGATCTCATTGCTTACTCTGATGTATTTCCAGATAATTCTGGAGTAATTGAGGGAGAACAACTTGTCAGAGACTCTAATATTCGAGGAAAATTGTGGTTCTGGGAGCAGCCAGTAGTATATGACGACGGCGATGAGTGTCGCTCCCGAATGGACCATGGCTACCTGCGGCCCATTCTAACAACACCACTGGCAGACCGCCAGTCAGCGGATGGGGCATCCGAGGACTGGAGAGTTCTGAGTCGCCCGGCATCGCACTCCATTAACATACACATTTCCATTGTACGAGAAGTTTCTGCATCTGCAAGCAGCCTGGTATGTTTCGCTGCGTCTAGTTACCCCGGCAGCACCTCACGCAGACCCTTGCATAGGACCTAGCTCCACCGCCTCCGACATCTGAGCGGCCAGGATACCCCGTGAATTACACGACTATCAATATGCTCAACGACGATATACTCCTGAGCATATTCGATGACTATCGGCTAGATGACGAGAATGCTTGGAATGTCCGACTTGGGTGGCGCAAGCTCTCTCAGGTTTGTCAAAGATGGCGTCACCTTGCATACTCTTCGGCATTCCACCTGGGTATGCATCTTCTCTGCACGAACGGCACTTCCATAGCGGACATGTTAGATCATTTACCGCCCCTGCCACTCTTCGTCAATTACCGATTTACAGACGTGACGGTAAGAGGCCTGGGGCAGGACGAGTTGGGAATACGCGATGCGCTCCGGTTGCGTGGTCGTGTGCGCCATATTGACCTCCACCTCCCGTCTTCGATTTTGCAAAAAATCCTTATGCTTATGGACGAACCCTTCCCAATACTGGAACACCTTTCTCTCATGTTCACAGTTGATAACATCACAACTCCCACACTTCCTACGACCTTTCTTGCCCCAAATCTACGCCATCTCGTTCTTCTTGGCATCGGTCTTCCAAAAAGATTGCGGTTGCTCCCTTCCACCGCCTCTGTCGTTAAGCTCGTGCTCACGAACATCCGAGCCTCTGGTTACTTTCGCCCGAAGCTATTGGTGGCACGTCTTCAGTCCCTTCCTCAACTCGAGGAACTGTCCATTGGGTTTTCCATCCCCATCCCCCGTCCCGGCTCTGAAAGGGAATTGTTAGGTAAAAAAGGACCCCCCGTGACGCTTCCCAACCTCAAAGACCTCACGTTTCAAGGGGTTAGCGCTTATCTGGAATGCATTGTCGCTCAAATTAGGGCCCCTCTTCTGGAGCGACTCGACATCACGTTATTCAATCAAATCGCCTTCGCATTACCACACCTGTCCCACTTCACCAATATCATTGAACGGCTCAAGCTCCCCACTGCGAATGTTTTCTTTGAGCGCGACGAGGTCTCCATAATCACAACCAGCCACCGTCTGCAAGGGAACTATGGACGTTTCAGTCTCCGTGTAAGGTGCAAGCAGTTGGACTGGCAAATCGACTGCGCAGCGCAGGTCTGCGGCGCACTTATGCCCGCGCTATCAGATGTAGAGTGGCTCTCACTCAACCTCTACGACTACTGGATGCCGACCGAATGGCAGGACGGTGAGATCGACGGCACAACGTGGCACGAACTTTTGAGGTCGTTCATCGGGGTGAAGACGCTTTATATTTGCGGCGCGCTCTCGAGGGAGCTTTCTCGTGCGCTGGAGGTGGACGAAATAGGGTTAGACCCGGGGTTGCTACCCGGTCTACAAGAACTCGCAAGCGGGTTCGGGAAGTTGTATGTGGACAGTCAGTTTCGCTCGTTCATTCACGCTCGTCAAGCCGCGGGTCTCCCTGTCCGCTCATCATCCACCGCTTCCTTCACAATCTTCTACGTTGCCCTAGAAGAGTATGAGAATATGACAAACACCGCCCTTCGCACACATCCCCTCGCAGTAAAACTACTATTGTGCAACTCCCCCAGTGATGTCCTCGCCGTGCTTGACAAGGCCAACGAGTTTGATCGGTCCAGGACTCGCAATGAGAGTCTATCGAAGTGGCTGGAGCCGACTGTTAACGTCCTCTACGCATTCTCTGAGACTTTGGGCGGAGGTGCTGGACTAGTAAGTCTCAACTTGTCGACTTTGTCTACTTTTGACCCTAATTTTCTTTTTCTCAGATATTCTCTCCCACAGAAGTAATCTTTACCAGTTTCGGGGTCCTCCTCTTGGTGAGCATCTTTCTTGATCTATTTGTGGAAGGATTTTCAACGGTGATGTTTGTCAGGCTGCCAAGGATGTCTATGCGAGACAAGATGCCGTGGCTGATGTCTTCAAGCACATCGAGAGTTTCTTCAAACGCCTAGAAGTTTACACGGAAGTGCCACCAACTGCCGCGATGACTGACATAATTGCGAAGATAGCGGTCGAAGTTCTGAACATCTTCGCGATCGCAACGAAAGAGGTGAAGCAGGGTCGAGTCGGTATGTTACTACCCAGAAATACACGAACGTAGGCTAATCTATCTCCAGAAAGATTCCTTGAGAAGCTTGTGTGGAGGGAGGACATGGAAGACGCGTTGAAGAGGTTAGATAGATTGACGCAAGAGGAGGCTCGGATGGCGGCCGTGCAGATATTGAGGCTCACGCAGTGTTGAGGACAAAGCCAAGGTCGTCGATAACAAGTAACTGGGGCTAGAAATAAGATGAGGGATGTGGGCGATATAACGGTTATTGTCTTGAATGGGGGGGGGAGATAGCCGCCCTGCTGCTGCCACTGGGATATGTGCGAACGACAGGGATCTGGCACATCAACGGTACAGTGCTCAGGGTAAGGCAATGCAGGAGGACACCCTCCTTTGTCTACTAGGGGAGATGGAGCGTACGTGATTGGTCATCGTACCGATCTGATGGACCCACACTTTCGCCCTATCATAGCACGTCCTGGCCGGCGGCAAATTCAGCTCGGGCGCGGAAGGAGCGTGCCGGCGTGAGATGGGCGAAAACAAAGGGTCTTGTGCCCGAATTGGGAGTGCACGAACGTGGGAGAGATATGTCTGAGCCTTGCACTCCAGACTCCAGAGAGGCGAAAAGGTTATCAGTGTACGAGTACCCTTCTTTATCACCCCGGTTCTGTGGCGCACTGGTAGTGAGCGTATGCCAGGATGTTGACTATTCCCACTGGTGTGTGTCTGCAGCCCAAAATGCGATGTATGTTCTCAACGGTTACTGTAGCGGGCAGGATGTTCGAGTTGAGCATCTCAACTTCTCAAGCAGAACGTCTGGGCGCTACACCTCCCTTCCCCCCGAACTTTGTGTCGTTGACACTCGGGACTCGGACCTATTCAACAGGCTCAGAGTGTCGACGTTATCAACAGCACAAAGCCGTCTAATGCCTGCGCCCTACCAAACAAGCGAAGAGCGATATGCGCGATATGGTCTGTGGTACTACTACTAGTTTTGCCGTGGCTTCCATTTCGGGTGACGCGGTGACCATCACCATCGAAAGAGCGAGATTGACCTTTGAATGAGGAGCCGTTAGGAGCAATTTTGTATGCGTACAATAGTACATTAAATGAGTGAGGACTCGAGGACCGAACATCAATTTCAAATGAGGTTAACCGAACTTGGGCGGAACAAAGGCAGCCCACTAGTAATTGTGGATGTATCCAAAACTGACCCAATGAAGGATATTACAGTAGTTAGCATGAGAGTGAGAGGTAATACCAGCTGCGATGCGGCATATACACTGCACAAAAACAGCCAATATCATGATGGGAGGGACTAATCAGTGTGTCGGCCGGCCAGTCCTCAAGATTCCTCAATGACACACTATAACACCTTTCGTGATCAACTCGCCATCGCACATCCTGCTTTCGGCTATGCCCTATGGGAGCCGGACCCGAGGGAACAGTACCCTCCCGTCGAGGTTGGTGACGTCGGTTTCATTCGCCAAGGCAAATTTCACCGCCTATTCAATGCTCTTCTCCCGGCAAATCATCAATCCCACCAAAGATTCGGTGTACCAGAGCATTATGAACCTCTTCAGCTCAGCATGTCAAATCATATCGACCATGGGGCTCTCTATCCCAACAATTTCTGTTCGTATGGAGTCGTAGCGGAATCTGGTGGATCAGATTTCTTCGCTGTAGCGTGATCAAATTGCACATTTCAAATTTTACCAGTTTTTTGTTGACATTTCTTCAGGCCACCGACCTCAGACACCGCAGAAGTTACATTTTCAAGCACAAGGAAGCACGGTGCCGCCTTGTCCCTTCCAGTGGTGGCTCGGCGCGAGGACACACTATCCCAAGCTCATTTCGGCACATGGATGACCAGGCATATTGGCTCCTGGTTCGCCCTCTCGCAACGGCATGGACTGGGGATAGAGATGGAGGACATAGTTCTAGTCACTGGGAATCATCGCACAAGATCTTGGTCTAATATCGCTTTCTATGAAAGTCGGGTGGATTCACGGGTATCTTTAAGGGTTCAAGCCCCTGGTATTGGTACTACCGTTCATTGGCAAGTTTTGAGCCAACGTATCCAAGGAGCGGTGCTAAGTCATGGCCCAAGCGGTGAGGTAGGTGGCGCCGTGGCGCACAGATTGCGATGGCCGATGGAGATTGAAAAGCTTCGACGTGTTTTCTTAGAACCTGCCTGAGAATCAATGCCTATTTATCCGAGGGTTTCGTGTCAAACGTATTTTCTGGATACTTCCGCGGCTCAAAGGTGCGGCGGAACCCAACTCAGATCCACGCGGGAATGACCGCGAACCGGAGACGGAATTCGTTCTGATACCCAGTATAACCGAGGTAAGACTACTCTTTTGACCTCCTAGTCCTCATATATACGTTCAAAGCGTCGGGATCCTCTGCGCGTGCTATTAGAATATATCGCGACAGTGAGTGCTGCAGACTTTTGCCATGTTTTTCACAACGTGACCGTGTTGATTCTAACATGGACGGTGCAGCGGGCTCCGGGTTGCGACATGGCCCTCGTTCACGACGACGACTTGGTACAAGTTCTAGGAGTCGGCGATCTGACTGTGAGTAAGGGCCGTGTCTAAACGTTCCTTTGTGTTTATAGTCCCTGGAGACCCTTCAACCGGATGTAGTGATGGATTACCTCCAAAAGTCGAAGTTTGAGATCGGGGTTATGTCCGGTGAGCCGCCAGCATCACGGTCCTCTCCTATTTCTATAGTGAAGGCGTCCACACAATAGATTCGTGGACTTTCAACAACGAAAGTCCGAGAACTGTCAATGATACGGAGCGCATGAACGTAGCGATGCTTTCCGAGCAGCTCCATAATTTGCGTGAGTCTACTTACATTTCTCGGCGGCACCGCTTAGCTGGGACGAATCATTACGATAGATCGCAGCGACTCCGAGCCTATAGCGTCTGGGAGCACTTGTATCCTTCCTGGCCCCAGGAACGAGTCCAGTGGGGTTGACACGGGGGTTAAACTCGAGAGCATCCCTCCTGACCATGCATCACGGCACACATTTGGTCTGGAACAGGCCCAGTCTCGTCTCTTACTCTCTGATGTATTTTCAGATAATTCTGGAGTAATTGAGGGAGAACAACCTGTCAGAGGTTCCAGTATTCGAGGCAAATCATGGTTCTATGAGCATCCAGTAGTCTACGACGACTCCGAGTCACGCCCGGGCTCCCCGATGGACCCTAGCTACGTACGGCCCGTAATAACAACACCGTCAACGGATCAGTCGGCGGATGGGAGGACGGCATCGCACTCCATCAACGTATACACTTTCATTTCACGAGAAATTTCTGCATCTACGAGCACCCTGGTATGTTTGACTGTATCCAATTACTCGACACCTCACGCAGACCTCTTCATAGGACCTAGTCCCATCACCTCCAACATCGGAGCGACCAGGATATCCCGTGTATTACACGACTATCAATACGCTCAACGATGATATACTCCTGAGAATATTCGACGACTATCGACTAGATGACGAGAATGCTTGGAATGTCCGACTTGGGTGGCGCAAGATCTCTCAGGTTTGTCAAAGATGGCGTCACCTTACATACTCTTCGGCATTCCACCTGGGTATGCATATTCACTGCACGAACGGCGCCCCCATAGTGGAAACGCTAGACCATTTACCGCCCTTGCCACTCTTCATCAATTACCGGTTTACAAGTGTGACCGTAAGGAGGCGGGACGAGTTGGGAATACACCACGCGCTCCGGTTGCGTGGTCGTGTGCGCCGTATTGACCTCCATCTCCCGTCTTCGATGTTGCAAAAATTCCTTGTGCTTATGGACGAACCCTTCCCAATACTGGAACACCTTTCTCTCTCGTCCACAGTTGATAACATCACAACTCCCACACTTCCTGTGACCTTTCTTTCCCCAAATCTGCGCCATCTCGCTCTTCTCGGCATCAGTCTTCCAAAAAGATTGCGGTTGCTCTCTTCCACTGCCTCTGTCGTCACGCTCGTGCTCACGAACATCCGAGCCTCTGGTTACTTTCGCCCGAGGCTATTGGTGGCACGTCTTCAGTCCCTTCCTCAACTTGAGGAACTGTCCATCGGGTTTTCCATCCCCATACCCCGTCCCGGCACTAGTAAAGAACTGTTGGGTAAACAAGGACCTCCCGTGACACTTCCCAACCTCAAAGACCTCACATTTCAAGGGGTTAGCGCTTATCTGGAACGCATTGTCGCTCAAATTAGGGCCCCTCTTCTGGAGCGACTCGACATCATGTTATTCAATCAACTCATTTTTGCGTTACCACACCTGTCCCACCTCATCAATATCACAGAACGGCTCAAACTCCCCACTGCGAATGTTTTCTTTGAGCGCGACGAGGTTTCCATAACTACCACTGGCCATAGCTTGCGAGGGCACTACGGGCGGTTCAGCCTCCGAGTGAGGTGCAAGCAGTTGGACTGGCAAATCGACTGTGCAGCGCAGGTCTGCAGCGCATTTATGCCCACACTATCTGGTGTAGAGTGGCTCTCACTTGACCTCTACGACAAGGAGATGCCGGCCGAATGGCAGAACGGCGAGATCGACGGCACAACGTGGCACGAACTTCTGAGGTCGTTTATCGGGGTGAAGACGCTTCATATTTGCGGCGGGCTCTCGAAGGAGCTTTCTCGTGCGCTACAGGTGAGTGAAATAGGGTCAGATCCGGGGTTGCTACCCGATCTGCAAGAACTCGCAAGTGGGATTGCAGAATTGTATGTGGACAGTCTTTTTTTTTTTTTTTTTTTTTTTTTGAATCCATTTTTGTGCACCCGAGGGCAGATTACCCTATGTAGCACTACACTTTTTAATAAACTACGCGTCCATGATTCTCCGCTTTCCAGGGTTCTACCCTTCCATCTTAGGTCTCCCCCGTTCCCCGTGGGGAAAGGCGTAACTTCTTGTCAAGCGTTGAGGTTGGTGGGGCGTGCGAGTCGCCGAGGCGCGAGGTGCGGTAGCTTTGGGCTTGCGTTGTGTGATATGGCCGCTTCCTGCGTCGTCCACCTTCTTCTTCGGATCTTGAGTGAACCCGGCTTTGAGGGTTCGGCAAGTTGTGGAGATGTTGGTTTGTCGTGGGTTGAGGTTGGGGTGATGGGGGGGATTATTGTTGCGTGTTGTTGTTGCTTCCTCTTCGTCTTATCTCTCTTTCCTCCCCCTCGTTGCTCCGCTTCCAGTTTCCTTCCTGTGTTACTCTTCCCGTCTCTTGGATGTATGTCGCTACTTGAACTGCAGATTTCGGGTTTGTGATGAGCTTCGCGAAGTCCGTGTCCGTGGGACTGCGCTTTCTGGTGAGCGCCCATCTTTCATGCGCATACGCCGGGCAGTCTAGCAGAAAGTGCTGCGCGCTTTCGGTGTGATGCCCGCATGCCGGGCAGCTTGGGCTGTCCGCTCTTTTGAACCTATGCAGGTATGCGTTGAGCGGGAAGTGTCCCACTCTAATCTGGTATAGCCAGCTAGCTCCTTTCCTAGAGAGTTTCGGATTGCTCGTCAGCTTTAGGAATTTATTAGACGGAATGGTAGAATCGAAGCGTTTTAGTCTGTCCGCTCTTGGTGAGGATGCCCATTCTTTCTTCCATGCGTCTTTGAGTTCGCTTTTGCACTTTTGTCTGGCTGCCGATTTGTTGGTCCGTAGGGGTTTTTTGAGCAGTCTTGGGAGGTCGCTGGCCGGTGATGTCTTTCCTTCCGCCGCTGCCTTCGCCTCTTCGTCTGCCTTCTCGTTTCCTTCAATTCCGACGTGCCCTGCGGTCCATCTTACAGTGAGCCTGTAGCTGGCCGTGCCCTTGCTCTTGCAGATGACGTTCGCTGAGGACATGCATATGTCTGCCAGATAATGTCCCGATCTGTTGCTCGGCGTTGCCATTGCTCCAATTGCGGCTTGGTTGTCTGCTCCCAGTGCGTAGCTTGTTCTTCCCGCCTTCTCCATCTTGATCAAGTGGAGGCCTAGCATCAGTCCTACTAGTTCGGCTTCGAATACCGTGTGATGCTTCGTGTCTCCCAGGTGGTAGTGTAGTACGCGTGGCTCTCTTCCTGTCCTGATCAGGATTGCGGCGGCTCCGACCTTTCCGTTTTGCGCCGATCCATCCGAGTATACTTTGATTTCCTCTCCCCCTTCCGCGTCGGCTTTCATGGATGCTTCTTTGCTGCCTGCTATGTCGATGCTGAACGGTCTTTTGTGCGACTTGGCCGGGTTCTTTCCTATGGAAGGGATTGTTTCAAAGTTGTTTGGTTTAATGTCGAATGATTGCATGAGGTCGTGTAGTGGGGACTTGTGTCTTTTGGTCCTCTTGTTCGCGGCCTTTCTTGAGGGTTTGTATAGGGGGTGATCTGGTGGGAGCGTCGCTATGCGTGTTGCTGCTCTGTGTAGATGTTTCTCGATCTCTAGCTGAATCGGGAGTGTGTGCGCATGCGCGTTGAGTGTGTCAGTAGGCGAGGTGCGGAGGCCGCCTGTGATTGCTAGGGTGGCCGCTCTTTGGACTGAGTTCAGCTTGTTCTTGCGTCTCCTCGTCATCCCTATTTCGCTCGATGTTTCTTTCTTTCCCGAGTGACTTCCCCAGACGTCAATTGCGTATAGCGTTCTTGGTATTGCGACGCTGATGTAGAGCTGACGAGCGCTTTTCGGGGTGATGCCCCAGCTTGGTGCCGCAGCGCGTCTTATCTGGGAGGCCCATTTTGTGCCTTTCTGCAGGGCGTAATTGCGTTGCGTTCCCCAATCTAGGTGCTGGTCGAAGTAGACTCCCAGGTATTTTGTACTTTTGACCGGTTCCAATGTGGTGCCTAGGAGTTCTAGTGGACGTCTCTCCTTATTGCTGTTTCTGTGCGCGAAGTCCATTAGCGCTAACTTGCTAAACTCGAAACGGGAGTTGTGGTCCTTGGACCAGTCTATTGCGCCTCCTGCTCTGGTCATCATGCTTTCGAGGATTTGGTGCGTCTCTATGAAGTTGGTCCCCGAGGCTATTAAGATGGCGTCGTCGACGTATGCCATTGCTGATTCGTTGGCGCTTTCTGGAATGTCTAGTAGATCCGCGTTGTAGAACTGGTATAGGATCATCGACAATGGGTCTCCTTGTCCTATCCCGTTGTCGATTGGGATGTGCTCTGAGGTGTAATCGTCGAATTTCAGCGTAGTGAAACGGTTCCGCAGGAGGTTCTGAGTGAACTTCACCAAGGCAGTGGGTACTTTGCGCTTCTTCATGTTGTGGATCAGTCTCTCGTTTACTGCGTTCGGGAAGGCCCCTTCAATGTCTAGGAAGAGCACTGAGGTGACCTTCTTCTTACGCCACGCGTCTTTGATCTGGTATGTAAGCGCGTGCATGGCGTCTGTGGTGGTGCGGGCTGGGCGTCCTCCGTAGTGGTGGGCCGGGAGCAGCTCGTGTTTTTCGGAGTAGAAGGTGAGCTGCTCCGCTATTACGGACGTGAGTACTTTCGACATGGTGTTGAGAAGCGCTATTGGCCTGTATGCCTTGGGGATGTCGTATTTAGGTTTGCCTGGTTTTCTAAGGACGACTGTTGTGAAAGATTTCCACGGGGCGAAGTGAAGACCGCTTCTGAATATGGCTGCGTATATTTCCCATATCCTGTCGATGAGGATGTCAACGCATTTGATCAGCACTATGTTGGGAATACCGTCCGGCCCTGGGGCTTTGAACGGTCCGAGATGCGCGATGTGTTTGCAGATTTGATCTTTGGTGATTGGATCCGCTTTGCAGACTGGCGGTGGGTATGCTTGTCCTTGGCCGTTGATGTGGGGATCTTGGGGTTTCTTCGGGAAGAAGGTTTTCGCCAGGGCTTTACTTTTGTCCGGGTTGCTGCTCGCTAGGTACTCCCCTTCCGCGTACGCGACCTTCAAGTTGGGGATTCTTGTCTTCCCCCCGTCGCTGGCCGGAGCTGATATGTATTTGTGTGCTGTCCAAATGTCGGGGTCTGAGGCTTTTTCTAACCAGTCTCGCCAATGGTGTTGCTTCGCGTATTGAATGGATTTGTGGTAGGTTTTACGGGCGTTTATGAGTTCTGCGTGTATCGGATGGTCGGGCCATCTTCTGCATTTGAACGCCTTTCTTCCCAGCTTGTCCGCTTCTCTGTGAAGGAGCTTCAGCTCTTTCGACCACCATCGTTTTGACTTAGCGTTAATGTCCGTGGTGGGCACTTCAGCTTTAATCGTGTCTTGTATCGCTTTTGTGAGACTGTTACATTCTCTGTTGAGGAAACCTTGTGATTGTATGTGCGTGGGGAGGCCCAGGTTGTCAAGCTTTTTCTTGAGCGTTTCTGTGAAGCTTTTCCAGTCGACGTCTTTGAAATTTCTGAGGGACTTTGACGGGGCTTTTGAGAGTTCCAGGTCGAGTATTGTGACTATTGGGAGGTGGTCCGTGTTGACTCCTTGTTCTCCCGGTATAATGTCGCAGGTAGTAATTGCTTCGATGGTGTGCTCCGTGGCGAAGACATTGTCCAGCCTTGTCCATTTCTTGGTTACGTTGTGGACGTGCGTTGGGATCCCTTTTGCCAGCGCCATGTCCATTCCTAGGTCAGCAACGTTTTTGAGCAGCGTCTCCGCCGCTTCTATGGCTTCGCGTGTGAAGAGCCTGCTGTCTTCCGGATTGTCCCAGTAGGGATGGTGTCGGTTGAAGTCTCCTAGCCATACTACATGATGTTCCTCCTGTGACGTTTCCGTACCCGTGATTTGTTGGGCGTGTGCTCTGTGGTATGACATTAGCTCCGTGAGCGTGTTGTCATGATGGCAGTCGTTGTAGATGTTGAAGAGAGTTAGCGTCCCCCAAGTTTCTCTGATGCGTATTGCCGTTACATCTCCGGACGGGAAGTCTAGTTGTTCCCAGCTCTCGGTGAGGAGGTCGCCCCTAACGAGGGTGACCGATCTGGTTTTGTTTGGGTGTTTGTCGTGCGTTGTAGGGTAGATCGGGACCCAGTCCCTTGAGGCGATGGTTTTGTTGAGGAAATTGATCGACGGTTCCTGTAGCGCTACGATGTCGATATTGTGATCTACTAGTCTCCCGCTGCTGATGATCCCATGTTGACATGTCGGGGATCTGTTGATGTTCTGTTGCCAGATAGCGAGTGCCTTGCGTTCCTTGTTTTTCTGTTGTGCCATCATATGTTATGTTCACGTTGGGGGCCGGCCTGAGGTTCTGCGTTTCCGTCTGTGAAGTGTGTGTCGTATTCTTCTTCATCTGCTTCATTTCTGTTTGGAGGGATAATTTGAGGTTCTTGCGTGTTGGAGAGCTGCCCGAAAAAGGTTTCGATTACTGCCTGTCCGCTTGCTGCGTTGTTGTTGTGTTTCTTGTTCTTCTTACCTATGGGACGGGTGGGCAATTGGCATGCTTTGCTGTTGGGGGGTGGGAGGCTGGCTACCGTGAAGCGTTCGGGGAATTTCTCGTCAAACGGGAGTCTATCTGGGCGAGTCGTTAGCGTCCAGTCTTCGTCGGTCGGGAAGTATACTAGATTGTTTTCTGGGTGAAACCCATTGTACTCTTCGCATTTCCTCCGGAATTCGGGGCAGTCCCGGTCCCAGCTTGCGTGTGTGTTCGTGTTGCAAGATACGCAGTATCTTTTATTCTCCTCAACGCATTCTCTGGTTTTGTGCTTGCCTCCGCATGTTCCGCATGTATCATGTGGTGCTCGGCATTCTGCTGCGAAGTGGCCCCATTTGCGGCATTTCATACATTGCTTCGGTTCGAATTTGAGCTTTTTGGGGAAAGTTCGGATATTGCAGACGTATATCCCATCTTTAAGAGCTTTGTTAGCTTCTGCGGCTGACGTGAAAGAGAAAATCGTGTGGGCAAATCTTTGTTCTGTTGCGCGTCTGTATGTCGGCTTGATCCACCTCGCTTTCTTGATGCTCTTCGGGGGCATTCTGTTGATTTCCTCGATCTCCCGGAGGTGTATGGGATTGCTTGGGTCGAGTGTGATTGGGATCCTTGGGACCATCAGGGGGTGGACGCGATCTCTTATGCACATGTCGGGGTCGAAGCCTCTTGTGAAGCTTGCCTCGTTGATGGGGATCCTAATCCAATCTGCCGTTTCTTTGGTTTCAAACTGTATTACAATGCTGCCGTTTTTCAGTTTCATGACTTCTTGTATCTTGGTTCCCTCCGGGGGAGGGGACGGGATTTTGGCGAGTGCTGCTTCGGCTTTCTCCCGGATCTCGTGGATGTTGAAGCAAGGTCCTTCTCCTGTGGCGGAGTCTAGGAGTATTTGTCTTGCTTTCCTGTCTAGACCGATGTGTAGACTGAGTTCCTGGTCCGCGGGGGAGAAGGCTGCGGGCGCCGTGCGGGAGGGAATCTGGGGCGGGCGGGCATCTGCGTTTAAGAGCGCTTCTTTGTATGTGGTTGCTGTTTCGGAAATCTGAGAGGTCACTGTGTTTGCGACGGTGATGCTTTTATTCATATCCGATGCCACTTTGTTTAGTTTGCTAGCCGCGGCGTCTAGGGCCGCGGCCGTGTCCTGGAGTTTACTTTGTTCAGCGAGGGAGTTCTTTATCACGGCACTTATCTCGGAGATACCCTTCTGGACTGAACTCGTGATAGTCTCTCCGAGCTTTCCTGTGAAACTTTCTATCGCTGGAGGTTGCGGGAAGGCCGCTTCCCTTGATTCCTGTAGTACTATTCCAAATGCTTGTAGCGTTTTGATGAGCGCTGGTGGGGAGGATCTAGTGTATTTCTTAATGATTAGGATGAGCGATTGCACCAGGGCAGTGTGGGATGTGGGGGTCTCATCGCTAAGACAACACTCGCTCGCCAAATGGGCTCTGGCTTCGCCGAGGTTGGAGTTTTTCTGCCCTGTTTTGGCAGGTTGTGAGGGCGTAGTGATCTGCTGTGTGTCCGCTTTGGAGCTAGCCCTTGTGGACATGGGGTGTGCGGGAGTGATGCGTCCAGGGACGCCCGGAGGTGATAGGCCTTTGGAGGCCATATCGTCCGATTTTCTTTGAACTTCTCCTTTCAGGAGTTGTTCTTTTGGTTTTACTATTTATGAGAGTGTGGGAGGAATTGGGAGTGCGGTTTCTGAACTATTGTGTAACTTATTCTAGTATGCCTCTACCTCTGCGTCACGGCGAAGTGGCGTAGTAGGTGGTGGTTACCGAAAAAGGAAGTCAATGTGGACAGTCTGTTTGGCTCGTTCATTCACGCTCGTCGAGTGGCGGGTCGCCCCATACGCTCATCGTCGTCATCATCACCGTCATCGTCGTCACCGTCATCGTCATCTTCCTCCAATTTTCAAACCATCTTCGGAGCTGCCCTGAACGCGTATAAGGAGAAGACAGGGATCGACCCTCTCACACATCCCCTCGCAGCACAACTACAATCCTGCAACTCCCCTAGCAATGTCCTTGCCGTACTTCGTGACCAGGCCAACAAGCTTGATCAGTCCAGGACTCACGACGGGGGATTACTGAATCGGCTGAAACCGACCATTAACGTCCTCTGCGCATTCTCCGCGACTCTTGGCGAAGGTGTTAGTGTTGTACCAGTAAGACTCAACTTGTCGACTTTGTCTGCTGTCTGCCTCTAATTGTTTTCGCAGGTGTTCTCGCCCGCAAAAGTAATCTTTACTAGCGTCGGGGTCCTCCTCTTAGTGAGCATCTTCCTTATTCCCTTTGTGGTTTTCAACGGCGATGTCTGTCAGACCGCCAAGGGTGTGTATGCGAGTCATGAAGCCCTTATTGATCTCTTCGACCACATCGCGAGATTCTTCAGGCGCCTAGAACCTTTCACGGAAGAACCTTTCACGGAAATGCCACCAACTGCCGCGATGACTGACATAATCGTGAAGATAATGGTCGAACTTCTGAACATCTCCGCGATTGCAACAAAGGAGGTAAAGCGGAAGCGAGCTAGTGTGTTACTACCTGGAAATACATGAATGTAGGCTAACATATTGTCCAGGAATATTCTTCAGGAAGCTTCTGGGGAGGAGTGACATAGAAGATGCATTGGAGAAGTTAGACATTTGGATATATGATGTGGCCCAGATGGCACATGCAGGGTTGGCGGCGGCATCAGGAAAAACCTCCCATGTTAGTGAGAGATAATTTTGGTAAGCTATAGTGTTAGATTGTTAGCCGAGATTATCAGAATTAACCTTACCCCCTGTGTTTGAAAGTTCAGTCCATACTATGCCAGATTACTCATATGGATGACCACTGAGTTGACATCCCGAAACTCAGCCTGCTAGTAGCTTTTCCAAAACAAAAAAAAGGCCTATTGATAACATGGTGGATTAGGTTGTAGGGGCCGTTGGTGCCCGTGGATGTGAACATCCATCCTTGCCCGGGAACTGCCCATGGTGGTAGTTGCGGTTCAATAAGCTCGGCTCTCCGAATTCCTAGTCACAGTAGTCTCATGACCATAACTAAGTCATAATCAGCACGCTAGCGGCCCGGGGCGTGAAAGTGCCCTGGGTTGGGTTATCGTATTGCAGATCACATCAACACATGGTGCAAGGTGTGGTTCAACCTCTGCGGGAAAAGGGGATGGACCACGACAACCACATCCAGCCTGGCGACAGGAGCCCACATCTCTTCCCAGACGCCTTCTACACCGCGCCGCTAGACGCATGGGCGACTGCCATTCAGCGCGTCCCCTCCGAGGCCGAGAAGTGTCTCATCGAGCAGGTCGTCCACTACAAAGCCCTCTCCGACATGGAGCACGAGTTTCTCGTCGTGCACGCCTGTCATCCGTCCGGCTCAAAGGTCGTGCTAGGCGTCGACCGCAACGCGGACGTTCTCACAGCTGCCCAGCAGCACGCGGGACCGACCGAGGCGGCGGGACCATCCTCTTCGCTGGTGTCCTCCGCACGATACCTCAGCACGTTCATGCGCTTCGGACCGTCTCCGCCATCTCCCGAGGCGTATGACAGCGTGCAGGTCTCGCACGACGCCACGCCCGCGCCCATTCTTGCCCAGCACGGCCCCTCTGTCCCTCTCTCGACCGTCTCTTTCTCGCGCGCGCCCCGCCCGTCCCTGCTGCACCTCTCCGTCCTCCTGCTTACCATCCGCGCACACTTCCCGTCGTATGCGCTCCTCCAGTACCAGTGCTACTTCTTCGCGCGTGCGACGTGCCTCGCCCTCGTCGATATTTCTGGTGGTGTAGAGGTCCAGCACGAGGAGGGACAGAGGGCAGCGACCTGGCGTGGCGTGCACGTGTCCCTGTATTCGGCGGGGCGCGCTGCACTTCAGAACATGCTGTTACTCCCGCTTGCGGAGTTCCCCGTGCTCGTCGTGCCTGCCGGGCTCTTTGCGGTATACAGCGCGGTGAAGCTGTACGATGGGAATGTGGTAGAGAGCGAGGTGGACAGGCGGCGGATCAGGTGCGTCCTTTTAGGTTTTTTTGGAAGGTGAACGATGCTAACGCCGGGCATGTAGCGATGAAAAGATAAGGGAGCACGCGATACCACCTAAGTACCACGCAGCCTGGCAGATATTTGTGCGTGATAGGAAGTAGCATTGAGCCACTCCGTCTGGTTGACAGTCGTGTACCTTTACTGGATTCGTTTACATGTGCCAGGGATGAGACGGTCAGGATTGGTGGGCATAGCATTTTCTAAGAGCTCACGGGCGGTACTTCTGCGTACCAATCAGCGCTCACATCGTTTGTAACTTGTGAGTTTGAGACTCAGTCATACGTGTAGGAGAGATGAAACGTCGTTATTGGGGCACTAGACTAGGGAGGATACATTATATATGCGATGCTCTAACAAATTGTCTCGTAATGCTGGCAAGATGCAAACATAATTAGAAGTGTGCTGTGCCTGCGCAAGAACAAGGGTATCGTGCACAGTTGCAGACGGACTACTATCAATGCGAGTGAGGTGACCCGGGAATCCCGGCTGGTGTTGATGTCTAATATATCAGCAAACGGATGCGCGCTCAAGGTGATGATGTGGTAGTGGAGAAAAGAGTAATGGGGCGCGCGGAGGATGTGAGAGACATGAACAATGGGACGGGAAAATAATAAAATAGGGTCGTAAAGTCATGCCAGACGAAGAGCAACGAGACAAAACATAGTCATGAGAGCAGCGCAGAATCCAAAGAAGTATCTGAGGGGGGGCGGGCATAATGGCGGCTGGGACCTGGCGAAGGAGAGGAGAAAGGGTTCTACGATCATTGGCCAACCTGCACAAAGGGGAAACAGACAAGAAAGGAAGAAAGAAAGGGGATGGGTAATTGAGACTTGGCGGCATACTGGTGGAGTATACATGGCAATCAACCGGTGATTACCACCAGTTGTTATTGCCCCCACCGCCGGAGGAGTAGCCACCGTGATTGGGCCCGCCGCCGCTGCTGTAACTTGCTGACCGACCACCGAAATTGCCGGGGTATCCACCACCAGATTGGCGGTAGTCGCGTGTGGAACCTCCACGTCGGGCACCTCCACCACGACCACCACGACCACGATACCCTCCGCTACTACCAAAGCCTGATTCATGGGCGACAGACTCAAGCCAGGGGGGAATTTCTTGGTTTGCTTCACGGAGCAAATCAAGGAGGTCGCGAACGATATTTTTGTTGCCTCGGTTGAAGAATGCTGTCGACAATCCCGTGTTACCAGCGCGACCGGTGCGGCCAATACGATGCACGTAATCATCGATGTCACTGGGTAGGTCATAGTTGATAACATGAGTGACGTTTGGAATATCGAGTCCTCGTGCGGCAACGGCAGTTGCAACCAAAACCGGCGTACGACCCTGACGGAACGTTTGAAGTGCCATCTCGCGCTCACGTTGGGTGCGGTCCCCATGTATCGACGTGGCCGCGAAGGAACTGCTGGTGAGAAGGAAGTCGGACAGCATATCTGCCATCCGCTTTGTCTCCACAAAAACGAGGGTCAGGCCGGTCTGATTAGAGGTGAGGAGATCGAGAAGCACTGAACGCTTGTCGTGGTCTTCAACGTATTCAATCTTCTGTGTGATGTTCTCGGAAGTGGAACCAACGCGGCCAACAGATAGGAAGATATAATCCTTCAGAAAATCTTTGGCAAGCATTTGAATGTCGCGAGGGAAAGTAGCAGAGAACATAAGCGTCTGGCGATCGTGAACTCCCGGCATGTCTTCTTCCTGGACGATTCTTCGAATCTGTGGCTCGAAACCCATATCAAGCATGCGATCGGCCTCGTCCAGCACTAGGTAACGGACATTGGAGAGGCTTATGCGACCACGCTCGATAAGGTCAACAAGCCGGCCAGGAGTAGCGCTAAGCAAGTCGCAGCCGCGTTCGATCATACGTAGTTGTCCGTTGATGTCCGCACCGCCATAAACGACAGCAGGGCGGACCCAGGAGCGGTAGGCAAACTTGCGCGCCTCATCATGAATTTGATTTACGAGTTCACGAGTAGGCGCAAGAATCAGAGCAGTGGGGTAAGCCTTGCGCGTGCGCGTACCAGGTGGTCCGTTCGGACCACCAATCGGAGGACCATTGGAAAAGGAAGCAGAGAGAATCGGGAACAAGAAACCCGCGGTTTTCCCAGAACCAGTCTGCAAATAAATGAGAACTAGAGGAAAGTTATCACAACGGTGGGACAAACCTGAGCACACGCCATCAGATCTCGCTCAGCCGCAACGATCGGTATGGAGTACTTTTGGACGGGGGTTGGTGTGGTGTAACGAGAGTAGCCTATATTCTCCAAAAGGACTGGGTCTAGAGGGGGACTCGTGAAGGCATTGATAGGCTCTGGAACGCCGGCACCGGTGGCCTCGACAGGGATATCATCGTACTTTTCGAAGTTGATGCCGGTATGTTGTTTGGACGGATCTTCAGCGTCACCATACAGCTCCTTCTCAAGGCGCACATTACGCCCCCCGACGATGTGCTGTCCGTCCCTCCAGACGCCAAAGCCAGATGTTTCACGTGGGCCAGAGTCATGCCTAGGACTTCCACTACCATAGTTGCTTTGTGGCCGTTCAGCCCAGTTGTCGCTACGGCGGCTTCCTCCGAAGGTAGAAACTTGCCCATTCATGGATCTATCTCCAAAGCTACCCTTTCCACTCGCATAACCGCCGCGAGGGAAAGGAGAGGAGGTCCGGGAGTCGTTCCAGCCGCTCCTAGGTACCGATCAAAGTTATAGAACTAAGCAAAATAAGTATAGATAGAGACACACCCATCGATGCCAGAAGGGGAGGAAGCAGCCCGCTGCGATGCTCTCAAATGAGGAGGTACATATGCAGATTTTGTGCCGTTGATACCAAGAGACGCTAGAGAGAATAATTAATTAAGGAGAACGGGTGGATGTGATGAAAGTACAACACACCGAAAGACGACTCGATACCATTAGTACCATTTACAATTCCATTTGACATATTAGAAGAAAATGGATCTTTTTTGCTTTTTTATTGAGTGAATGGAGTGGGGGGATGAGTTCTATAAGCCTCTGGATGATGGCTGAGAAAGAGGAAAGAAGGAAAAAAGAGGGCGGATTGTCCGTCGCTCATGACTCCCAAAAAAATTCGCGTGAGAGAACTTTAGTCAGCTGTCCCACGATTGCCATGGTACGTCAGTCTCTTGATTGCGTGTCAGCGTTCTGTATTTCTCCGCGTCAGTATCACCCATGGCATCGCCTCCACAACCCCAGCAGCAGACAATGCAGGCCCAAGTACCGCAGCAAATATTGCCGCGTCCAGACCCAGTAATGCAGGCAGTAATTGAAGCAGATTTTCGCCACGTCGACCTCACTCTAGACTCCACCAACGTGGCTGCACTCTGTGCAGTGCACTCTCGCGAAAAGTGTGATGAATGCGACGTGGACTATACACAGCTGAACCGCCTCTCAAAAGTCCTCGCTGCCAACCCCACACTGCTTTGCCCACCCCCGCCAAACGTGGTCAATCAAAAGCTGTCTCAGATTATTAATCAGACAAAGGAAGAAGGAAATGTACGTGCCTTTGTGCCACATCAGCTTTTGTCTAAGTGCGCGTTCAGGCCCTTTTCCGAACACACCAATGGGAGAAAGCCATCGGTCGCTATACCCAAGCAGCGGGTTTCGCGACCCAACGCGCGCCTTGGGAGGCCCAGCAATTCATGCGCGAGGAACTTTCTACCGTCCTCTCCAACCGCTCTGCTGCCTATTTCGAGCACGGCGAACTTATTTCCGCGCTCACAGATGCTGAGGCTGTGATTCAGCTCAAAAAGCCCTGGTCAAAGGGTCACTTCCGCAAGGCTAAGGCACTCGTCGCACTTGGATACCTACCCCAGGCGAGGGAGGCCGTCCAGTACGGACTGCAGTTCGATCCCACCAACGTGGTAGGCTATGTGCTTCTGCTAGGGTCATTCAGGTTCTGATGTTGTTACCCGCAGGAAATGATGGGCGTACTTCAGGACATAGAACTCGTCTTGCGTAGCTATGCAGACCAACCTCGCCCAGACAATGCGCCGAGCGCAACGGGAAATGCTGCATGATGTATATTCTTTTATACCCTGCATATTCCTTAATTTATCGCATCATACTGTATTGGCTGCGTGTCAATGGACCCGGTCGACGACCTGTTGGCGTATCGCAGCGCATACACTGTACTGAGTCCCTCGTTCTTGATTCATCCACCCACCCCTTCGCATTCCCCTGGTTGAACAGAATGGACACTACGGCATCTCGTGCCAATTCTCGTGTAGGAGCCCAAAGAGGGGCGGTGTGATTCAGTGATTCGGAAGTAGTATTATAATCTACAAATCTGACCGCACTTGGTCATAATACAGACAACATGGTGAACAAAAAAAGTCGAGCAGGGGAGTAACGTAACTGAATCTATAATAGATGAAGTGTACCGCGAAACCTTCGTAGGTACTCTACCCTACAACTTCAAACGCTTCAACGCACTCCTGCGGCTCACGGAAGATACGGATGGCAGTGTCGGCCGGTTTCTCTGTGCACGCCTTCCAAAGGCGTATCTGTAAGTTCAAACGCTGCCTGTCCGACTCGGAATTTGGCGTGCGACCAATCAGCATAGAGGCTGCAAGGGGCCGTGACATGACGTCGCTCCCTGGTTCTGAGAACGGAGGATCCACGTTGATTTTTGGTCCGGTTCCATATGACAGTGTAGAAATGGGGTCGTCTGGTGACAGAGATGATGTCCGAGATGCTGCAGGGGTTAGAGGGAGTAACGGAGCGCTCGTGGACTTCGGCGACCATCGCCCTCCCCGGGACGCTGGGGCACTCGACGAACCCTTCCTCTTAGCTTGTAGATCCTGCGCAGTTATTGTGCCATCTCGAACATAATTACCAGTGGGATCCTCAATACCACCTCCGTCGTCCTCGTATGTGTTCACGTCACGGATAAAGATGCAAAGGATCTGCTTCGAGTACTCTTTTGCAACGTCAGCATAGAGTTCAAGGTCCTGTTCGCCTGAATCCCCAATAAGAATAAAGCGCGAATCAGGAAACGAGTTGAGGACTTCAACAACGCCATCGCGCTTCCGTTCCGCAGGCGCAGACAACAGGCCGCTGAACAGTGAACGTGTTCCGTACGACCGCAAGCGAACCGAGCCAGTAGGTAACTGAGCGAGCTGAAAGAAGGCGCTGATGACGGGAAGAAGCTCGAAAGGACCGTTTGACTGTGACATATTCAACTTTCGAACAAAGACAGGTAGGGCTGACTAGAAGCTCACCACATAGTGAAATCGCACACCGAGGCTCCACATCTTACTATACCACTCTCCCATCCCGGGTATCACATTTTCGTTCAGATCCTTGACGAAGACGTTGCGAAACACGGTCCGCGCGCCGCGAGTCACACCGGACATTTTCACGGTATCATCGATGTCCGAAATGACGCGTATCGGACAATGTGTGAGGAGGACACGTTCCCCCGCTCTTGCAGTTGGTATACATAACGAAGAAGGGGGTGGCTCGAGAGGATAAGAGTCGTTCGGCGTCTGGGTTGGAGGTGGTGGCAGAAGGTCCACAGTAACAGAGAAATCATGTTCGAGATTCGTATCGACGGACGTTAATGGTGCGCCTCGTGGATGATTACGGAGGGTATCCCAAGGGATGGAAATACGGATTTTAAATGCCCCATGTATATCGGTGGTGGTCGATTCCTCAGCAAGGGGTTTGTCACTCTCGGCATCAGTCGAACCCCGCACGGAAACCACCAATGTACGGTTTGGAAGCACACCAACCCAGAATGGGTGTAGACGTGACTCGAGATTTGAGTGCCAACGCTGAATATCTCCATTCGCGCTACTGGACTGGGGCCGAGGTGGTAATTCAGGGGTGGGTGTCAAGGATGGCGATGAAGGCCGACTTGGGGTCGGGGTTGAGGGCGTTGAGGCTGTGCTTAAGGAAAAATCGTATTGTGAATGGCGTAAAGCCTGCTTCTCCAACTGCGGGGTAATCTCGTCAGGCCTTGGAGGGAGGTCTATCCCCTCAAGCAAGTTCTCTGTGGACTTGGACAAAGGTTGGCTCCCATCGGTGAGATCATCCTCAGAATCGTTCTGATCCGGGAGCTTCGGCAAGTACGCAAATTCTGTTTGAGCGAGCGGTTAGCTCCACGTTAACCAGGGAAGAGGAGAGCGAATCAACTTTTGGCCAGAGTCAGGATTGTTCGCTGGGAACGCGACAGTCCGCCGGAAGTCTTGTGTTTGACGACGTACCCAGAAACAAAGATTTCGATGTCATATGGTCCACCTGTGGGACTAGTATGAGTGAGCTCTTCTCGAAAACCAAGCAGTCGTGCGCACCTGGATGAATTGACGGCTCGCGATATCTCCTCGACGCCCAACCCGGAAGCAGCACGACCTTCTCCTTGGTAGCCACATCATCCGAATCACTATTGGACCTCTTCGTCAATCTCTGAGTCCAGCTTGGCCTCTTCGTGGCGCCATCGGGAAATCCATTTCCGTTGGGCAGGGGGTCGCTGCGCGTGAGTCGGACGTCGCGTTGTTGGACGAGATAATCTTTGATGGGAGCGAGGCGTGCAGCGGCGAATGTCCTCCACGAGCGCCCACGCATGTCGTCCTGGGCCATGAGAAATGTTGTCGGTTTTCGGAAATTTTGTTCGATTCACGGCGGGGGTCGTCGCTTTTCGTCGGTCGAGGGAGGAAATGGGTTGGCGACCACGGGGCCTGGGGGATGTGAAATAAATGCGATGACCAGATCGGTCGTTGGGTGTTGGATGGTTGCGTTGATGTTGATGCACGTTGTTGATCTAACCACAACACAACTACCACAACTATCACGATCTGTTGGGAGGCGTAGGCGTCTCAAGTGCGTCTCATCGTGCCGTGCCTCACAATACTCGTGCCACTGCCACTGCCACAATTGTGGTTTGACCGCCCGGCCTATTCATTCACCTGCAGGCCGGTCCCCAATTTCGGCTCAAGACACTCAGGCTCGTCCGGTGCGAAACGGGAACTTGAATAATGATATGTAAACGACAGCGAGAAAAAAATGGTGCTATGATACATGTCATGAACTGTCCGAGTCGCTCCCAGGCGATGGGAGCTCCCACTCTAAGACCGAACGTCCCGTCCCCTCGGTCAACGCGAGGGAAGCAATGACATCAGAGAACCAAATATCGGACAGCGTCGGCGATGGCAGCATAGGAGAATTAGAAAACGCAAATGCCGAGCCACGCACACTGCCACCTCTGGCGACCGCCTGTACCACCACATTCATTGTCGCAGTCGCGGAAGGGGGGCACGTTTGGATCCGAGGCAGCGCAACTCGCTGCAGCAAAGGCGAAGTATCGGTTTCTTCTTCTTCCGGAATAGAGGACAAACCGTGCAGCTCCTCTACTGGGCTGTTCGCATCCAGGTCTGTAGGGACCGGAGCCGCGGATATCCGCCCCATCCGACACGAGTCACCCCCAGAAAGTGTGTGCAGCTCCGTGCGGAGTCGATCCTCTACATCCTCACCGCAGATGCGCGCTGCTTCCGCCGCCTTGTACTTGAGCGTCATTGCCTCCAGGCGAAGTTCCAGCGCACGCATTGAGACCGGCGCGAAATTGTGTATGAATTGTTGGCCGTGATCGAAAGCTGCGCGGGAATCTACGTCCTTGTCGCCGGAAGATTGCAATTGCCAATGCTCATCATAATCCATGACAAGCGTGTCGATAGATCCCACGTCCGACGCGGAATCGGCATCAATGACGTCCTGAACGTCAGGAGGTGACTTCGTCAGTGCGTCGGTATATTGACAAAGTTCTTGGCGAAGTTGGCGGATTGTGCATGCCGCGTTATCCAGCCGTTCTTGTGCCTCGTGAAGTTCTTCTTCCAAAGCGTAGCCTCTGTCAATAGTCATGCCCAATTCATCCCGTAAATCCCCATTCGCGGCATCCGTGGTCCTGAGTCGGTGGCGCGCTGCTGAGGCCTCCGCCTCGAGGTGGATGATCCGATTTGTGGAAACGACGGCGTTTTGCTGGGCGCCCTCGAGCTCGGCGCGCAACTCCAAAATCTCGACCTCCGAGGCCTCGAGCTTCTCCTCGATATCGCTGAATGCGGCTTCACGATGCCGGTCCCATGCTCCAGAGGCTGCGAGGTCTTCGACCTTTTCCCGAAGGTCCTGAATGAGGGCGTCCTTGCACTGTATGATGAAGCCGTAATTCTCCTCGAGGTCGTCATTGAAGGTGCGCGACTCGTCTAGAAGTGCGTGGAGAAGAACTGATTGTGCCTCGAGGCAATCGATCTCAGACCGGCATGTTTCCACAGTTCCCTCTAATGCCTCGATAGTTCTTCGATCCTGCCTCGCAGCGTCCTCTAGAGACACCACGCGGGACTGCGCCTGAACCGAAGAGGCCTCGAAATTCCGTACGAGGCGCCGTTCTTCCTCCCTGGCTATTCGCAACTCCTCGGCGAGGCGGTGTCCGCGCTCAATGTTAACCTCCAGATCTCGGATGCGACGCTGGTCCCGCTCGGAAGCGGTCCGTAATTGAGAGACGAGATGTTCCATGTCTTCCGCGTCTTGCAAATCCCGATGGCAATTTCGACGGTGATTTGCCTTTGTATTCTCGTCGAAGGATGTCTGGATACCAGTTTCGGCCCAGTCGACCGGGGTAGTTGGCCAAGAAGGGGAGTCTCCCGGCGAAGTGTCTTCTGAGACCTCCGTTAATGCCTCCAGACCGATGGTGGCCTGTACTAGTGCGTCCAGGATGTCATCGTGAGAAACGCCATCGAGGTCGGGAGACTGCAAATTACTCGTAGGAGTTGGCTGCGAGACCTCTTGTGATTCATTCTCGAGTTCGGCTATGCGGGCTAGGTGATTGACGGTCTCCTCGCGTGCTTCTGCTAGCAGTGTCTTCAGCACTTCCGACTCGCGCTTCACATCTTCTAGCTCCCGGCGCTGGGCAGCTGACCCCCCACGTATATCGCGTAGCTTCATACGCAGCTGCTCGAACTTGCGTTCTTGTAGTTGGAAGGCACGGGCGTCTGCATGGGCATTGGCACGGGCGTTGGTTAAGCGGCGCTCAGTTGTTTCGAGCTGCGCTTTGAGGGCTATGCTCTGCTCGTGAAGAGTGGATACTTGCTGGTCACGAGCGCGGAGAACACAGTCAAATTCGCGAACAGGCCGCATAGTGGTGCGACGGGGACGGAAAGTCATGGTCGGAATTACTCCGAAAGAGTCCTTGGTGTATGACGAGTCGAAATGCAATTGCGTACTGAAATATGAGAGTGGTTTGGCGTGTAGTGGGGGGAGGGGAGGGAGCTGAGTTTACGTTAATGTTCGGAAAAGTTCGGCTTGATATGGGGAGACATACCAAAGTCCGTACCCGGAGTTTCGAAGGAAGTAAGGAGGGCGATAACGAAGGTACAAGAGCTGTGGGTGTGAG
Source organism: Lactarius pseudohatsudake (assembly GCA_021525015.1). Taxonomy (NCBI): domain Eukaryota; kingdom Fungi; phylum Basidiomycota; class Agaricomycetes; order Russulales; family Russulaceae; genus Lactarius; species Lactarius pseudohatsudake. Next base: position 53,628 of record JAKELH010000163.1, read on the forward strand.
AAGACGCCCGCCTTGTGCCAGTGATATATGTTTGCACGGCGCCTCATGGCTAAGGCAAGGCGTCCCATCATGACCTTGACACGTGGACAGGGGGAAACCAAGAAAGGCCAGCATCGTGAATGTCATCTCCTGTGCAGGAAGGCTGGGCCCCATGGTGGCTGAGACGTGGCATAAGCAGCCATCAAGTCAGAAATTCTTCGCTGGATGTGGTTATGACCATTGTTCAAATCAGAGACTTCGCTGCAAGATATCAGGGGGCGAACAGTGACTGCGCCAATATCAAATTAGAAGACGCAAAGCCCTTGAGTTGCTCGATTACAGTCGGGGACCCGAGAAGGAATTGCCAGAGCCAGTAGTAAACCCGGGCAAGTCACGGAAACGGAAGAGATTGACAGCGCCGGTGTACTACGTCCGGTCATGCGGTCATGCTTCCGCGAACGTCCGCACGGTCAATGACTCACACGCCAAACCTTTCATTTCATCGCATCCATCCAATAATCTCCCGCATGAGCAATCCTCCAAAACAGAAACAGAAAGCCCCGCCCAGTGGAAGCAAAGGGAAGCCGCTCCGTGGTTTCCCGAAAGATTCACCGGAAGTTCGCCTATCAAAGACACTCTCTTGGGTACTACGTCATGGTGCAAAATCAGAAGGTCTATTCATGCGCTCTGATGGATACGTTCGTGTCAATGATCTCGTATGTTCATGCCCGAGGCTAGTATGTTGGGCTTCGATAACATGACACGTGAAGCTAGCCTTGCCTAGGCTGTCTTCGCCCGCTCAGCTCGACCTTGCCACGCTGCAGCGCTTAGTGGAGAACGATTCCAAGAGTCGTTACATGTTGCACGAAGGTCCAGATGAGGCAGCACCCACGGCAGGTGATATCTGGTGGATCCGCGCAAACCAAGGGCATTCATTGAAGGAAGGCCAAGATACATTCACAATCCTAAGAATCGACTACTGACCGCCAACCCAGGCCATCAAACTTGACCTTAAGCCAATTTTATCCGCTACGGATATCCCCATGGGAGTGCATGGGACGAACAGGAAAGCATGGGAGTCAATATGTCAGTATCGACTTACCCAGGGTTGAGGAAACTCTGCTGACTGCTACGATCAGCCGCCCAGGGTCTCTCACGGATGGGGCGCAATCATATACATTTAGCCCAGGGCATCCCTGGAGACGGGGTCATAAGCGGTCGGTCCTACCCCCTCCACTTCAATCACAGTCCTCAACTTTTGCACAGGCATGCGCAACTCTGCGCAGGTGTTAATCTATGTTGATGTGGAGAAGGCCCTCGATGCAGGGATCACGTTTTCTCTCTCAGAGAATGGGGTTGTCCTCACTGAAGGTGACGAGCGTGGCTTTCTTTCTCCCGAGTATTTCCTTCGAGTGGAGGACCGTCAGAGTGGCCCAATCCCAGGCTGGCCTCTATCTTCAACACGAAAGCCATCCGAAGCAACGGATATAGTAAGTTAGGTCGATAGCTCTACGGCATCCGAAATGTATTACCCTTTACTTATCTACGACGCTCCACTTATGCATGAGTAGTTTGTGGGATTAGTATAAAGTGCATATGTGTATCCGATCCTAGTCCGAGTCGTTTATCAGCCAGTCGTGGGTTTCGTGATTAGGGCGCGACTGCCCAACTGGAGGACGTCGCATGTTGGTGAAATCTCCACCAGTGTTGTCACTCGTAGTAGCCTCGTGCCAGGGGAACCGATGGCTGTTTGATGGTGGCTCGATAATCCTGTACGAAATTAGAACTGGTCTCAGCGATCCACACATCGAGCGCTCACTCAACGCTGGAATCGCGGCCGGGATCTCGAGCCGAAAGCAGGGAGAGGGGGTTATTGGGTCCAAGACGTCGGGCAGCTGAAGCGGCGCGCTCGGGTAGCTGTCTGCGCGGCTTGGGTCTCGTTGTAGGACGACCATGCACCATTGCTTGCACCTCCGCATCGCTTGATCCCGACACTCCCACCGTAGTCCGGCTTGAGCGCAGCCCATGGCGTGGCGCCCCTGCCGGGATGTGCTGTGGCTCACCTTCCGACTGCGACGTTGTATCGGCAACATAGATGGCCTGAGCATCCACGTCAATTGGGGCGCTCATGCTACGACCGTCTGGTCTTCCCGGAGAGTTCGGTGAGACAACGGGCGCGACGCCCGTGTTATTGGAAACACGCTTCGAGTCACTGTATGTGTCACTTCTTGGCTTTGAGTCCATGTTGGTGGTCCGTGTCAATTGTGCGAGGTCGAATTCTAGAGTGCTCGGTCCAGGAGATGGGGAGGTTGGTACAGCCCGAGGAGGTGATCGGAGGGCGGAGTACCCCGCCGCGAAATTTGAAGAGGTACCCCTGATGTCCTCCATGACCCCGCATCTGTGATCATCTGCTTCGCTTTCCGCGTCGGTGCGCGAACCTGCCTTCTTTCGCTTCATCTTGTGTTGCGTAGCGCTGGTCCCTTCGATGTCCGTTGTGGTGGTACTGTTGAGCTTCTTCGGACGCTTCGTGCCCTTGTTCTTGCTCGATTTCTCATCCTCGGAATCCACGGAATGAAGCATGGCCTCCATTCGCTCCTCGTCGTCGAGCTGACGACGCCGCGCTCGCGCGCGCTCAAGCACTATATCCTCACCCGCTCCGACCCCAGGATCTTCACTGGTATCCGGAAACATGGCCACACCGTAGCCGGCACTCTCGCGCATCGTCCGCACAGCTTGAATTCTGTCCTGACCAGTATCTTCCATGATTAGAGCGAGAGCGGCTTCGGGAACGAGGATGCGCTGTATGAAATCCTGGGGTGTAAGAGGGGCGATGGATCGTGCATCGAACGAGGACGGAGGAAACATGTTGTAGAGCGTTTGATGCATGATCATCGAACCAAGTTCACCATAACTTGAACCCGTCATTAGGCTGTACGAGTCAGCAAGACTAGTGCACACTCACTACCCAGGTTGTGTCCTCTGGAAGCTCTCGAATTGACCTTTAACACTTGAGGCGGCCCGTGAGCCCATTTTCTGAACTTCCTTTATCACTGTTGTCCAATATATGTTCTCGTCCCTCGCATTGCCTTCGCCTTTGACCAGTTTTCCGAGGCTATCGCGCAGTTGCTCGACGCGGTCCCTGACTTTCCCAAAGTCAATGTCCATTGGCCAACCCTTAGCTATGGCCTCGGGTATTTGGTGCGCCTCAAATCTATGACGCTTGCACAATGCAACGTATATGCCCATCGAGGCTTTGAGCCCTTGAGGGTTACTCGGGCGCGCATCCGGATAGGCCTTGCGCTTGGCGGCTTCGAGAAGGGAGCGATACAATGGGGAAGGGTTAGGGGGAAGCCTCTCATCGCAGAAAGGACACAGCATTGATGGATCTGCTGGTTCGCCAATAAAAACTTGAAAAAGGTGGTCAGGATCAAGGCGATCAACATATTAGTCGGAAATCGCTGACGAGAGTCATCCCCGAACTCCTCCAGATCACCCGCAATTGTGTTGCCTCCATCACCAAAGTGCGTCTGTTGAGTTGAAGTGATTCCAAGATGAGGAGAACGGATAGAGCTTTTCAGCATTGCAGCCATCATGGGGAATGGCCGGAGTGGTGGCCGTTGTTTTGGCGTCCGGTCGTCGGCGCCCTCATCGGTCTCGGAATCTGATGTGCCCAGGCTCTTCGTTCCTCGAACACTGGACAGAGAGCTCTGCGGAGGTAGATGAACGGGCGATGATAGTGGAGAAGGGATTGGGAAAAGAGAAGACTCGGAGTGTTTTCGAGGTGTTGTCCTATCAGAAACCGTCTCACCGTGAACAAGTGAAGTGAGACGGTCTGAAGGACCCCTGAGCCGGACTTTGCGTTTTGCCACCGCCTTGTGAGATGTATGTACGTGTGTTGTTGAATCCGATATGGATAGAGGATCTAAGGTAGGAAATTTCTCGGGTCTACGGCCTTTTGAATGCTTCGCACGAGGTGTGGCCTGACTGTAGTCGCTCGAGTCGGATAATTGGATTTCCCGTCGTGGACGGACACGGTTCAACGAGTGTGTATCACCAACAAATGCACCCTCATCGGACGATGTCCCGGAAAGTCTAGAGTGTGTGGGAGGAATTCCATCCGAATTTATTTGCTTTGGTACCTCTTGTGAAACGTCGGGTAGCTTGTTTCGGGACGTCGACACGCCCCCTTCCTTTGGTAACTTCTTGAAGTTTGGATACTTCCTTTTCGGAGGGTAGCCGGGGAGGTAATTCAACTCTTGTCCCTGAACAACGGCCTTCTTGGGCTGCCCCTTCATCGCTCTGCGTTTACCCTTGCATGGGGACGTCTCTTCAACGTCTTCGGACCTAGAGCCAGAAGAAAGAAAGTCCAATTCATCGTCATCGTCATCGTCATCATCCGAAAATCCAATCGTCCTTCCGCGTATCACATTTCGTTTTGCATTATTAGGAGGCCTAGTCTCGCCAGCCCCACTTTTGGAGGTGACAAACTGCGTGCTTCCCAAGTCGTCCCAGAGTTTCCCCGAGCCCGTCTTTGGTTCAGGACAGGTAGCGCGTAACATGCGCAACGAAGGACCCTGTTCGATGGTAGTCGTTCAGTGCACGGGGGATTGACGAAAGTGTTGCTTCGAACGTTTGGTTATGTTATGTAGAACGAAGGCGGACTGTGGGACAAAGAACCATTCGCTTCAACTCTCTTCTGGGCTTCTTTCGACACAAGAGAGACAGAGAAGTCAAAATAAACGCATATCATCGAAAGATGAAGTTATGGCGCACTCAAAATCGTCGTTTCCAAAGTGAACACCTTCAAGTAGGTCGTGGGGGAAGAGTTGTGAGATTGTCTCTACGTCAAGTTCCACACCTTGTGGGCGAAATTAACGACGGGTCCACGCGTCGATGCACGTGAAGCTGTGAGTGGAGTGGAGGTGATCGCCGTCTCGTCGCGCGACTGAGACGCGTCCTTTAATCAGTCGTCACGTGACCAACTTATCACGGATTTCCGTAAGTGGCACTGCACCTGGAAAGTTGCAACAGAACAACAACTGGTCTGGGTTGTTTCTCTCAGTAACAGTACTGTGTTGTTACAGGGAGGTTATCGTCATCCACAAGGACGTAAAGCAAAAATATTATTAGTTCGCAGAATTGGACGCATCAACTATAACCAAAGGGGCAATTCATCATGCTCTGCCGTACAAACCAGGGCAAATTTCGGACAAAAGTGAGGCTCTTCACAACCAATTGAGAAACCGAGGCCTTGTGATTGGGTGCCGGTTTCCGGGCCGGAGAAGCTCGGAACCGTGGATCAAATAAAAGGGTTCAGTCAGTCACAGAAATCTCTTCGCCGCAAACCCTCACCAACCTCCGCATCTTCAACGATGCTTAACCTCTCCTCTCGCTCTACCCAGGCATGGCGCTCTGTCCAGCGCCTTGCGAAGGGAATGGCCACTGCTGCCGAAAGAATTGGTGACACCAAAGTGTCCATGTCCCTTCTCGAGACTGGCGCATATATCAACTACCAGCGAATTGAGGATAATCTTGCCATTGTCCGCGACAGGTATATATCTATCGTTGGTCTTCGTTCCCGTCATCTTTCTCATTGAATTCTAGGCTCCAGCGTCCTCTCACTCTATCTGAGAAAGTTCTCTATGGCCATCTTGATGACCCTCATAATCAAGACATCGTCCGCGGTGTGAGCTACCTCAAGCTCCGCCCCGACGTAAGTGTGTTTCCTGTGTTCTGGACTCGTATGATGATAATGTTTCTGCGTTTTATAGAGAGTAGCTTGTCAGGATGCAACAGCGCAGGTCAGTTGATTCACCAGTTTCGTCGCCTCCCCGAGCAGCATGCGCTCCACTCTACCGTTGCCTTGTCAAACTGCCACGCGCTTTTCGCTGAACCCGACTGGAACTGACGTAATTTTTTAGATGGCGTTATTACAGTTTATGTCCGCTGGCATGGACACTGCGGCAGTGCCGACCACTGTTCACTGTGACCACTTAATTGAGGCACAAGTGGGTGGCTGTCAAGGACCTTGCGCGTGCCATACAAACCAACAAGGAGGTATACGACTTTTTGGCTACTGCCACAGCGAAGGTTTGTTACCCTCCACCCTCGCCTGTCTTGTCGTTAATACTTCCTGATAGTACGGTCTCGGCTTCTGGCGCCCTGGGTCTGGTATCATTCACCAAATTATTCTTGAAAACTACGCGTTTCCCGGTGGTCTCATGATTGGCACGGACTCACATACCCCTAACGCTGGCGGTCTGGGGATGATCGCCTGTGGCGTGGGCGGTGCAGACGCTGTTGACGTTATGGCAAACATTCCTTGGGAACTTAAAACACCCAACGTGATCGGCGTAAATCTCACGGGAAAGATCAGTGGTTGGACCACGCCGAAAGGTGGAGTTCTCTTTTTCTCGTGCTCTCTGGATCTTATCATCGGTCGCAGACGTCATCCTCAAGGTTGCGGGCATTCTTACGGTCAAAGGTGGTACTGGTGCTATTGTTGAGTACAAGGGTCCGGGAGTGGAAAGCCTCTCTGCAACCGGGATGGCAACTATTTGCAACATGGGTGCAGAGATTGGCGCTACAACTTCTCTTTTCCCATTCAATAAGCGCATGGGGGATTACCTGAATGCCACCAAACGCCCTGATATTGCCAAATACGCACAACGGTTTGCGCACAACCTGCGGGCGGACGAGAATGCCGAATACGACCAAGTCATCGATATCGTGAGTTCGCCGTGATGGGCGTTCCGCCACCAACTAATCCTCTTTCGTTCCAGAATCTTTCGGAATTGGAACCCCACATCAATGGACCCTTCACACCTGATCTTGCGACGCCTATCTCGAAGTTCAAGGACGAAGTCGTGAAGAATGGCTGGCCCGCCGACCTGAAAGTTTCCCTCATCGGTTCATGCACCAATTCCTCATACGAAGATATGACTCGCTCCGCCTCCATTGCTCGAGAGGCTGCCGACCACGGGCTGGAAACCAAAAGCAAGTTCACAATTACTCCCGGTTCGGAACAGGTTCGTGCCACCATAGAACGCGACGGCTTGATCGGCACTTTCGAGGATGTTGGTGGCGTTGTACTCGCAAACGCATGCGGCCCTTGCATCGGACAGTGGGATCGTCAAGACGTTAAGAAAGGCGAAGCCAACTCGAGTACGTGCTATTCACTACGGAAATTTGACATTTGCTAAGTTTTTCGCAGTCATCACGTCGTACAACCGCAACTTCACGGGTCGTAATGATGCTAATCCCGCCACCCACGCATTCGTAGCTTCTCCCGATATCGTCACAGCTCTTGCCTTCGCAGGGGATCTCCGCTTCAACCCACTGACTGACACGCTCACTGGCTCAGACGGTAAACCCTTCAAGTTCTCCGACCCCTCTGGCAAAGAGCTCCCTCCCCGCGGCTATGACCCTGGCCAAGACACCTATCAGGCTCCGCCAGAGGATCGGGTCTCTGTCAATGTTGCTGTTAGTCCCAAGAGCGACCGCCTCCAGCTGCTCAAGCCCTTCCTACCCTGGAACGGCAAGACTCCCGAGGATCTTCCTGTACTGATCAAGGTTAAGGGCAAGTGCACTACCGACCATATCTCAGCTGGTGGCCCCTTGGCTCAAGTATCGTGGTCATCTTCGAGAACATCTCTCGTGAGGTTTTTATTTCTCAGCTTCTCCTACTTTTCCTAACGACGGGACAGAGAACTGCCTCATTGGTGCCATCAACAGTGAGAACGGGGAGGCAAACAAGGTCAAGAACCAGATCACAGGCGAATGGGGCGGTGTGCCACAGACCGCCGCCTACTACCGGGAGAAGGGAATCAAGTGGGTTGTTATTGGTGACCACAACTACGGTGAAGGTTCTTCCCGTGAGCACGCTGCGCTCGAACCACGATTCCTCGGGGGCCTCGCTATCATCGTTCGCTCATTCGCGCGCATTCACGAAACCAACTTGAAAAAGCAGGGCATGCTCGCCCTCACCTTTGCCGATCCCGCAGACTACGAAAAGGTCCAACCATCGGATAAGGTGTCGATTCTCGGACTTGAGAGCTTCGCCCCTGGAAAGAACCTGACATTGCTCGTCAAACACTCCGACGGGTCAGCAGCGAAGATCCCCCTGGCTCACTCTTTCAACGAAGGTCAAATTGAATGGTTCAAGGCTGGTTCAGCGCTTAACTTGGTGAGCCACCTTCCGATCCGTTCCGAGTGACCAAAGTTGGTGACAGTTGTTTTTCCAGATGGCGGCTAAGGCCAAAGCCAGTTGAAGGATAAACCTGATTTGTATTATCAATATAAAAAGGTTCCACGCTGTCGAGCATCGCGACTAACTTGTCAAACGTTGTTACTGTTTGTTTTTATGGCCCATAATGATATAATCTCATTTTTACCGCAAGTTCCTTGTTGTGTTCGAGTGGTAAATCCGAATAACCACCGCTCGACGGCACTTCTTAAGCTTATCGTCATATCGATACAACATATGCGTCTACAATACTTCCCAATTTGATGGTACACCCGCGTACTAATGTTCCGCTAGGGAAGTGTCGTAAGGGACGTGAGGGAGAATTGCTCTTTGCACGTCTCATCAGATCATCAGTCTTAAGCAGTAGTCAATCACCTTACCACCGGCGTGCATAGGCGCGCATTGAACTAGCTTCCCGTGGTGTCCTTGTCTTCTTGTTCGTAACCCTCGACTTTCATGTCGTTCAAACCAAGCTCCTCGTTCTGCTCCCATGTACGCTCGTACGACTCGATTTCCATATTGGGGTCTGGATCTGGAGCGTACAGATTCTGCACGTACGAGTTTGCGAGCGGGTCATCGAGAATGATGGTGAAAGGACGCTCGGCACTTTTCACCTAAAGAGAGAACTTCAGGGGCGAAAGTTTCCCAGAGCGATGAACTTTTTCGTACCGCTTTCAGACTCTCCAGAAAGACTTCGAACTTGTTGCGTCCTTGTAGGTCTGGGCCGTCCGGATCGGCGCTGCCGACGGAATCTCCGGCGGCAAACACTTTCTCAGAGAGCTCCTCGAAGACTTGTTCGAGGATCCCTTCCAGCGTAGTGAACCTGCCTCCCAGAGTTCCGGCCTGGAGGACGAGGTCGATCTCCGGAATCGTGAGACCGCAGGCTTCGCTCTGAAGGACATCAGTGAGTGATACCTACTAATAATTAAAATTGCAAGGCGCACTTTGAGTATATCTCTACTTAGATCTTCGCGATCTTCGACACGGAGTGTGATGCGCTTTCCCTTCTCGGATATTGCTGAGCCAGATTTCACCTCGTTGTCCCTGTAGCCACAGTGGTCGCAATTGGTAGACATGATGAGGATATCCTGTTGGTTGGTTGAGACGTAGCCACTGCGCGAGGCGTAGAATGTCGCACCTTGAAGTAAGGAATGACCACTTTCTTCATCATAGTGTCAAGAGGATGGCCACAGCTAGAGCATATTCCCGGGAAGACGTATATTTCTTCATTTGCGTTGTCATCCGTGGGGGCATCTTCAGTCGGGCTTTCTTTCTTGTCGACGACAGAATCATCAGCAGCAACTAGCCCAAGAGCGACATTATGCTCCTTTGTCCGGCGGTATGTCCTGAGATTCCACTTGGGATCGGCCATAGAGTCCACAAACTCGATGAACGAATTGCCGGCTGGATCATCAAGTTTAAGCGTGAAAGGTGGCATTGGAGCCCCAGATTCGAGAGGCCCCTTTCGGTGCGATATTCCCATCTTCGTCGGGGACGATGGCCTTTAACTTGTCCACTAGTGCCTGGATCTTTGTGAAGGTATCTTCATCTTGGATGCGGCGCAAAGGTTGATCGTAGCTCAAATCGCGAATCACGTCCCCGATTATGCCCTCTACCGTTGTGAGCTGGCCCTTAGAGGCCGGTATTGTCAGCTCGTACTCTGGGATTGCGACAGTACATGTATCGGACTTGACGATCTGACGGTTGAGGTCCTGCCTCGAGAGTATACGGGCAGTGTAAACCGCTCCTTCAGCTAAGCGACAAGCACAGTTTAGATGGATGGATATCTTCATATGTGGGAACAGTCGCTTACGTCGGATGACACCCGCAGACTGGATCTCGTTATTGGAAAAGCCACAGTGCTCGCAGCGGAAGGACATCACGATGACCTCGTGGAAATAAGGGATCGACGTCAAGAGAAGTCGCGTAGTGCCCTACATCCGCTTTGTTCCTCCCATGTCAAGATATAGCACGGAGGAAAGTATTTGGTTACCTGTTCTTCGCAATTAACGCATAATGACTCGATCTCCTCCACTACCCTTTCTTCGTCGGACGCGCCAGTTGCATCCCCATCTTTACCTGGGTCTTCTGGGTTGTCTGTCTGCTCTGCAAGAGCGCCGATTAATGGAAAGAGATTATCGTCGGGCATGGAAGTAGATGATGGCGTCTCATCCGCGGCCCGGTATGGCGTTGTTGAGCTCGCTGAGTCAGCGCGTCCTGTTTTCTTCCTGAGCTCGTGTGCTCGACCGCTCCATTACGATGAGCGTCTGGGTCAGTACGCTTTACCGTCACCGTGGTTAATATGTTTATGTTTTCGCATAGACGGAGCATCGCAATCCCGAAGGTAGAACATACTGGTTCAATACCACTACCAAGGAAAGTGTATGGGAGAAGCCAGACGGTTCGTCTCCGTGTCCCTCTTATGTTTGTTTCCTTACCATTAACTTAAATCATCAGAGCTGAAATCTCCGTTTGAGGTATGCTTACTGTGATATACCTCTGCTTTTATTGACTGAGACCCCATCCAGCGAGCGCTCAAGCAGACACCATGGAAAGAGTACTTTTCTGGTGGCAAGAAGTATTACTACAATGTATGCTCCGCCGACTCCCTATCACGTCGATATTGACTTGCGATTTCCACAGACAACAACAAAGGAGTCCAAGTGGGACATGCCGGATGAGCTTTTGTTGTTAATGGAAAAGGTTGAGACGGAGACTAAGGAGACTCTGGTACTAGGATCCTCGTATGTCCCTTGATTTCTTCATTGTTATTTGATCCAATACAGCTGCGCTAGTTCCACCCCTCAAGCCATTCTCCCAGCTCCAGCTGGAGTTCCACAACCCGGCGCCCTGATTCCTTTAGGCGCAGACGCCATTCCCGACCAACCTACCGCCCCACCCGCGGCGAATCCTCACCAAACCGCTCCCTCTGCTCTTCCCGCACGCCCCAATCCACCCGACGAGCCAACCATTCCACATAATGGCTTCGCGACCTTCGAGGAAGGCGAGAAAGCGTTCGTGTATCTTTTGCGCAAGGCGGGTGTCGACGCGACTTGGACGTGGGACCAGGCGAATGCGTGCCATCATAACGGACCCGTTATACAAAGCATTGAATTCGCTTGCGGAGAAAAAGGCTAGCTGGCAAAAGGTGGGTTCTCCCTAATCTTCCCTTCCTGCGGTTCTCTAATATGCATTCATATGGCAGTATACCGAGGGATTGAAAGCCAAGGAGCAAGAGGAGCGAGAAGCCCGTCTCGCAAAGATACGCCCGGCCGTCCGTAACATGCTAAGGGGGAACCCTAACGTGTTCCACTATACGACGTTCTCCACCGCAGACAAACTTTTTGCGCAGCACCCGATCTGGCAGCAGGCGCGGGTAGAATCCGAGCGTAAACTGATTTTTGATGAATATGTTAACGAGCTCAAGCAGCGTGAAGTGGTACGCGTCATGTTGCTAGCCTCTGAAATCTCTCCCTGATGTATCATATTTTAGCAAGAAAACAGGGCAGCGCGGAACCGTTCCATAACGAAACTCATGTCGCTTTTTAAACAGCTCGGAGTCGATGTCCTCACGCGCTGGCGCAGCGCGCATTCTCTCGTGCTGGAGTCGGAGGACTGGCAAAGCGACGAAGAGCTGAGGCAGCTCCCTGGGCTTGACATCTTGCTCGCATTCGAGGACTATAGTCGTGTTCGCGAGCGCGAGTTTGAGGATGAGATGCGACGCAAGCAAGTTCACAAATCACGATCAGAGCGCAAGGCTCGTGAAGCTTTCAAGGTACCGTCTTAGTCTTCACCTCTACTTTCCTTTCTATCCTCACGGGCGTACACAGGCTCTTCTGCAAGAGTTTGTTGCCTCTGGCGACATCAAAGCGCGTTCCAAGTGGAAGCACGTCTACCCGAAATTTTCGACTGACAATCGTTACCTCGACATGCTTGGCAAGCCTGGGTCTAACCCAATCGAGTTGTTCTGGGATGTAGTGGACGACCTTGACCAGAAATTGGACGCGAAGATTGCCATTGTGGAGGCAGCTATCAAGCGTCACAATACTAAACTCGATCCCAATGTCGAAGGTAGTTCCCAGCAGTGGTCAATTCAACCGGAGACAACAGAAGCAGACTTTTTAAAGGTTGTGCAAGAGAACGGTGACGAAGAGTCGACCGCTCTCTCTCCGGATGGTTTGAAGCTGATCTTTACAACGGTACCTCTCTACTCCTTGAAACCACGTTTCATATTGACCCTGTGATGCAGCTGCACGACCAAGCTGTGAGGCAGCAGGCCGATGAGAAGCGGAGGGCCGAACGAAGAGCGAGACATCTGCAGGACTGACTTGCGCTACGCAATTAAAAAGCTACCCGAGCCCCTCGATATCGCCCTTGGTTACGACGAGGTATGTCTTCCATCCTCCAACACACCTCAAAAATAACGGGGATGTAGGCTGTGCCACTCATCGAACACCTTTCCGAGTTCAAGGTGCTTGACGACGAGGGTCGGCGTGTAGCATTCAGTAAATTTGTCAAGAGGCATAAGGCGAGTATCCTGTCAGTTTATTTGCTCGACATTTTCATAATCGGTCTGTAGGAACGTCTACGTGAGATTTCGGACGACGGTGCATCGACGACTAGTCGCAAACGCAAGGAGCCTAGCCACCGCGAGGCCGATAAAGAGCGCGACGGTGACCCACGAGAACGAGCACGAGATAAGGAAAGGGATCGGGATCGGGACCGGGACGGAGGCAAGGACAAGGACAGGGACAGGGAAAAGGACAGAGACCGTGATCATGACCGAGACCGCGACCGAGACCGTGATCGGGATAGAGACCGTGAACGCGACCGCGACCGTGATCGTGACCGCGACCGTGACCGTGATCGCGACAAGGACAGAGATCGTGGGTCGCGGTACCACCGCGGGTACGAAGATGGTGGTCGCTCAACGCGCGACTACGGACGGGACCGCGAACGGGACTGGGATGGTGACTCGCCACGAGACCGTCGTGATCGTGATAGATACGCGGCACGAGGACCAACTTCTCGACGGGACGACAGGAAACGACGTGCCGCTGGGAAGGAGGAGGAAGATCGTGGCAGCCATGACGAACCACGAGAGAAGCGGGAGGCAGAAACCGAGGAACGGAGCGAGAAAGTGCGTGATGTTTTCTGAGTGAGATTCCCTCAGATTTTTCTAATCCTCAGTCACTCGCAGAGGGCGAGGTATGACACGGAAGCTCCTTCGAAAGACAAGGACCGAAGTCGTCGCGCCGAAACGCCAGAGGAGGGAGAAATATGATAGTTTTTGCCAAGCTCTGTAATTTTTCGATTTGGAGCTATTATAAAGTGACATTACGCTAAGACGATGACAACGACGCCTGTTCTTGTGAACGAACGTGAATAGGACCTATGCGAAGACGGGTATATGTCTGCTTGTGTGGGATAGTCCTTTCGTACCCTTTTCGCCTCTTCTTTTTGAAAATATGCTCCATCTTCCCTTTCGTATGCTCGACGACCGTGGCTTCGACGGAGATATGACTAGTGGGGATATCCGGGGACCCTCGGAGAGTGTACTCGCGGGAACCAACCTCATGTATCTGGGAGAGAGACAGTACATCCCCAACACGGACGTCGGTGAGGCGGGGCACAGTCAAAAGATCCTTTGGAGCAAGAAGATATTTTTTGCCAGCAATGGAGGCTATGACATATTGGTTGGGTTGGGAGCGAATAAGATCGAGGGCGCGAGAGGTGGACGCAGGAGTCCTCGCTTCGGTGTGAAGTGCCCTGCTGAGTTGCTGGCGTATGTGTTGCACTGAAGAAACAATAAGTGAAGTCTGTGATGAGAGAAAAGACAAGACGCACAACAGGACGACGACCAGCCAGCCATCGTGTTCTCTTGTCCCTTTGCCCGCTGCGTTGGGGCGAACTTGCTTGACCCGGCTTGGTCCGAGGGATTTAAACTCCGATAAAACCTTCGAATTTCGGAAAAGCTCGCGGCGCTGCCAACAACTCGACTTCATCAACCCGTCGCACTTCCTCTTTTCTTTCCCTCCCTCTTCCCTCCATGCACAAATTCGCTCTCCTTAACGCTACTCGTGCGGCTACACTCACCGCCGCTGGGAAGGTTGTCCTTTTTCTTCCTATTTTCTTTATTTTTCTCGTTCCACTGTTTGTTGACACTGACACCACCTTCCTTAGAACGCTTCCCGCGTCGCACCTGCCGTCACACGTTCGTATGCAACTGCGAAAGCTGGTTCGTTTTCCCCTCATGTTGCTATGCCTTTGCCTAACCCATGCGCCGTCCTCGTGCTCTTCCCGTTGTCCCAACCTTGACACGTCATATTAGCTGCGTCGGAGGTGTCTGCCATCTTGGAGTCTCGGATAGCTGGTTCTTCCGTTGGCATCAATGTCGAAGAAACCGGTCGTGTTCTCAGTACGTACCTATCCTTTCAAACCAGCAAACACACTTAGAAGCTTACCACCACTTTGTATAGGCGTCGGTGACGGTATTGGACGCGTCTGGGGTCTCAGGAACGTGCAAGGTCAGCGTGATTTCCTCAAACGCCGACCCAGCCCCATTACTGACTGTCGCATCAATTTACGTAACCAGCGGAGGAAATGGTGGAGTTTTCGTCCGGTGTCCGTGGAATGTGCTTGAACTTGGAGGCCGACAATGTCGGTGTCTCCATCTTCGGTAACGATCGTCTCATCAAGGAGGGCGACACCGTCAAGCGTACCGGTCAGATTGTTGACGTTCCAGTCGGTCCTGCCCTCCTCGGTCGTGTCGTTGACGCCCTCGGCAATCCTATTGACGGAAAGGGCCCCATCGAGGCTGCTGAGCGTCGTCGTGCCTCCCTGAAGGCTCCTGGCATTCTCCCCCGTCGTTCCGTGAACCAGCCCATGATGACTGGCATTAAGCCCATCGACGCCATGGTACCCATCGGCCGTGGTCAACGTGAGCTCATCATCGGTGACCGTCAGACTGGCAAAACCGCCGTTGCTATCGACACCATCCTTAACCAGAAGCGTTGGAACGATGGTAAGGACGAGGAGAAGAAGCTGTACTGTGTCTATGTCGCCGTTGGACAGAAGCGCTCGACTATCGCACAGCTTGTCAAGACCCTCGAGGAGAACGACGCGATGAAATACTCTATTATTGTTGCTGCTACTGCTTCGGAGGCCGCTCCTCTCCAATACCTCGCTCCATTCTCTGGATGCGCAATGGGCGAGTGGTTCCGTGACAACGGCAAGCACGGTAAGCGAACCAACATTCTGCGTGACTGCCTTGCGTTCAACCTCGATTCCCGACAGCCCTCATCATCTATGACGATTTGTCCAAGCAAGCTGTGGCCTACCGCCAAATGTCTCTCCTTCTCCGTCGTCCTCCAGGTCGTGAGGCTTACCCCGGTGACGTTTTCTACTTGCACTCCCGTCTCCTCGAGCGTGCAGCAAAGATGAACGATAAATTCGGTGGAGGTTCACTCACTGCGCTTCCCATCATTGAAACTCAGGGTGGTGATGTGTCTGCTTATATCCCTACCAATGTAATTTTTCAAGCCAGAATCCCGTCGGAACTCATACTTACAAGTTTGATGTAGGTTATCTCCATCACGGACGGCCAGATCTTCTTGGAGGCCGAGCTCTTCTTCCGCGGTGTCCGCCCCGCAATCAACGTCGGTCTCTCTGTGTCCCGTGTCGGTTCAGCTGCGCAAACGTATGTGTCTCGCCAGTAATTTTGCCACCTTATTAACTTTGTTGCAGTAAGATCATGAAGAAGTTTGCTGGTTCGCTGAAGCTTTACCTTGCTCAGTACCGTGAAGTTGCGGCATTCGCTCAGTTCGGTTCCGATCTCGATGCCTCAACACGCTTCCTTCTCGCACGTGGTGCCCGCTTGACCGAGCTTCTCAAGCAGGGTCAGTATCAGCCACTCGCCATGGAGATCCAGGTCCCGATCATCTATGCTGGTGTGAACGGTCTCGTGCGTACAGTGCCTGTGTTTTGCAAACCTCAATAACTGACGTGTATTGCAGTTGGACTCTATCCCAGTCGATAAGATCACCAAGTGGGAAGCTGAATTCCGTGAGCACCTGACGTCGACCCAGACCACATTGCTCGAAAAGATTGCGACCGGTGACGTCACACCAGGAGTGGAGGCAGAGATTAAGAAGGTCGTTGAAGATCACGTCTCGCAGTTCTCTTAGAGTCCGTTTGTAGACGGTGGGATGAAAACTTAAAAATACATTTCCCTCTTGTTATCTTCATCAGTTTATAACTAGACTATATCTAGTACGCGAGTATGATGCTAAGTTGTGTGAGATGGTGCTCATTTGGAAATTGGGTAGCGTATCACAACGGTACAGTACACGAAACTCGAAGTTGGTCTGGTGCCGGTGTGATTGCGACCTCATCCTATGTTTGGCAGGGGAAGTAGGCAGACAGCCCTATGTAGTACTTTTCCCACATAATCTGAGTAGTTGGAGGCAATTCTCAATTTACTTTTTTTGTTTTTGAATCCATTATTGATTGTGTGCCCAGGGCAGATCACCCCGCGTAGCACTTTACATGTAAGTACAGCACGGTTTTAATGCCCAAAACTAAGGGTTTCCTCCACTTCCATTCAATATACATTTTAATCAGATCTGCGCGATTCTACAGGGTAGCGATACACCGATACAGAATAGTTTGTGAAAACCGGTAAGTAATCGCTACAGTGAATTTATTGTTGCGTCGCGTTGGGGATAGACTGTCTTTGTCAGGGGAAAAAGCGAGCAGGGTAACCCAGTACTAGGAACTCTCGACTAGTCTTCGCTCTCTGTCGACACACCCGATCCTTGTCCCTGCCCGTCATCGTCCTCGGTGAACTCTTCGTCGTCGTCGTCGTTATTATCCATAGATTGCTTCAGCTGCAAATAAGAGTGGTTCGGAACATGTCCCCAAAAAAAGTTCTCCAGGGGAAACGTACCATCTCTAAGAGTTCGTGGCATTCGTTCAGGTGCGCCATGACGATCCCTTGGCCCTCGGGGATAGAGCCGTCGATACCTATAAATTTTCCGTCTTGGCGCAACGAGTCGATTTGGTACAGAGCTAGTTGGTACTGTGGGAGGTTCAATCCAGTCAGAGCTGCTCGTTGAAGTCTTAGGGTGTCCCTCGGAGGGGAATAAACGAACTGGGTATAAGTCGCGTGGGTTGAACGGTCCACCATACTTTAACACCTCGTTCAAACATTTTTTTACCGTCGAGAGTTTGTTGGCCTGAGATGGTTAAAGGGGGTAAGCGGCGTGTGGAAAATGCTCTTACGATCGGCATGAGCTCCTCGGACACCGGCTCGCTGGAGGACAGCAGCCGATAAATGACGCCATAGCACCGTCGAAGGAGATAGAGCAGAACCTTTCACACAGAATTTGTCAATATCCAAAATGAACTGAACGCGCGCAAGACGGACATATTGTCCGGCCGGTTGGTTCCCCTCCGAATCGACGAATTTCCCATCGATGCGCATCTTGTCCACCTCCTGCAGACTCAGCGAGTAGTTCCACAGGTCGGTTTCTCGCAGCGTCCACCGGTGCGTCAGCGCAAGTCCCTCAAGTTCCGCACGGATTTCTGTTAGGCGGTCGTGGATAGGCTTCAGAGGCGGGGCGACGTTCTTGGACTCTTCTTGGGCGCGAATTTCCTGGGCAATGTCAAAGCATTCTTCGAGAAGCGAGGAGCAAATGGCTTGTGATGCGGGAATATTGCCACCAGGCCCCAGGAACTTTCCATCCACACGTTTGCTAGAAAAGACAGGCGTAAAAGGGGGCGCAGGCCAAGCAAACGCAGAAGGTTTCATCATCACGAAGCATGAGTTTTCGGGTCCTTGGGGAAGAAAAGCATTTAACTCAACGAATCGATTTTGCGCACCTCCTCTTGCAAGGGTTTAAGCTCCGCCTTGGCGGAACCTCCTTTGGCCGCTAGCCCAACAAGCTTCGTCGAATGGTGATGAGTCGCTCGTGAAGCGGGACGAGCTCGGCGGAGAGCACGGAGAGGTTGTCTTGTAGCCTGTTGAGTGTAGTCTCTATAATGACGCGAAGAAGTGGTGAGGAGGTATGCGACATGCGACAGAATGACGAACCGCATTCACAAAGTTGTCGTTCCAGTAGTTTGGTCATTGGGTGCTTGCCACTCTCAGAGTCGCCCTTTATAATGGTATGTAGGTCGTTCAATCGCCGTCGGAAAGGCACAAGGTCACTTTCGTTGTAAACAGACGATTCATCCATATGGACGAGAATTTGCTAAATGAAGGGGTTAACGGGGTCAGCAGCTGTCATTGCGTCACACCGTTGATGGTGAAACGGGGCCTCTGAAAGGAAATAGGAGCGTTTATAGTCGCCCGATTTTGGACAAAATGTAAAGCGCTTGTTTCACATGGGGCAATACTCACGCGCATACTGGCCAGCTGTGAGTAGGTGGCAGGAGCTTCTTTGGTCTTCCCGATTGTCAAGAAAAAGAGAGATAAGAGATTGAAAACATCAGCAAGCAGAGTATCCAAGCGATTGTTGTAAACAGAGGCGTCATCGCGGACATCGTTTAGTCTCGTCACTGAGTACGCGAAGATCAGCGATTAAGACGTGACGATCTAGGACGATCTAGGGTGACCAACCCTGCTTGATGACGGCTTGATAGAGACTGTTTACATCGGTGGGCTTTATGAAATCGCCGCGATCTTTCTTCAAAGCTGTGAGCCTATTCCTGATGCTATTTTTGGTGAGGAAGGGGTGCGGTGTACGCGATGGCGAACCTACCTGATGACAGCCTCCAGGATGGGGAGTTCTAGAATCAAAAGGAGTCATGATGACCGTTCAAGCCAGTAGCGAAAAGCGAGCACACGTGCCTTCCTGTGACACGGGTGTGGTCATGGCTTAGGAGATGTGAAGTGCTCGCTCAATCAACCCTGAGTTATTATGGCCTAGCCACGTGCTCTCACTCAACACGCTAATCTCCTTTTCCCACGACTCCTTCATCGCTTCATCGCTACCAATGGAAAAGATCAAAGAGGTTCGATCTCCTTTCTTCCAACAAGAACAATATTCATTCATGTTTTCTTTCCTCAGAAACTCGCCAAACTTCGTGCTGAGGCAGACGTCGCCGTCGAACGTGCTGAGGCCGCTGAAACGAAGAACAAGACCAGCGAACAACTAATCCTTCAGAAGGACCAGGAAATCACCTCACTCCAACACAAAATAAGCGTTCTCGATTCTGAACTCGAAAAGACAGAGGGAAAGCTCGCCGAAACCAAACTTGCTGCCGCAGACGGTGAAAGCAGCAAAATGACAGGCGAGGGTCTTGTTCGCAAAGTCCAGCTCCTCGAGGAGGAGCTCGATGCAGCAGAGAAGACCGTGAAGGAGACCATGGAGAAGTGGGTATTGTCTACTCGCCCCCATTGACTTTCCTCATACGTTCTGGCAGACTCCGGCAGGTGGATGTCAAGGCGGAGCACTTTGAGCGTCAGGTACAGCGTGTTGAGCAAGAGCGCGATCAGTGGGAGAAGAAGTACGAGGAAATGCAGGAGAAGTACCGCAAGTCGAAGGAGGACCTTGACGAGCTGGTTTCCAACATGGAAGGGCTCTGATATCCATCGCCTCGTACTCTGCATCACGATCCTCCTGTTTCTTTACCCTACTCATGATCCAGTTCTCGAGTTTCCGTTATATTAGGTTTCTGATGATAAGATGATATAAATCACGTGACCCTCACATGTAGTGGCACGTCGCGTCCTTTGAACACGAACAGAACACCCGCGATGTTTTCTCAGTCGTCCTCGGCCTCACAGCCTCCCCTTCATGCCCCTTCCTTTTCCGTTGGAGGAATGTCTAGCTCGACAAATACCCATCATCCACACGGCGCGACTTCATACAGCCAGAGTACTCCCCTTTCCAGTTCTCTCAATGATCCTTTTCTACAGTCCCGTTCCAACTACCAATCTGGATACCTCATGGTCTGTTGCTTTTCTCCCGTAGGTTAACTTGCGCGTTATTTACCTTTCGTGTTCCTACAGTCAATGTCCCAGAACAATGTGTGCAAAGTCCCAGCTCATTCCCCCCTCGGCCGAATTAATTTATCTCTACATAGGGCTCCCCATCAGCTAACCAACGACTCGATGACATGCCGATTGTACAGACCAAAGCCAAGCTAAATTCGACATTGTCTCGTGCACCTACCCGTGAGTTTGGGAAGGACCCAATGTTTGAGAGCTCGAGGTGGGCACATCTTTTTTCCCGCTCAACCCCTTTAATTCACTTTTTGTCACAAGACAACGCCAGACACCCGATGAGGATGCCCCTCCTACTGCGTCCGTCAATGATATCCTAAACACCACGTATACAGATAGTCCCTCATACCAGCGCTCAGTCAGTGCTTTCGCTCCGTTGGTGTGACTGATAATTAACTACCTGTGCAGGCATCGAACTTCGAGTCTTCAGTGTCACGAACTCCCCAACCTTCGTCTCATCAGACTCTTGAACCCCTCTATATCGTCGTCTTTGGCTACCCCCCAGATAAATACAGCGTTGCCGTTGAGTACTTCAAGCAACTTGGTGAGACAACGGACCCGGATCCAAACACGGAGATCTCCAACTGCTTCAAGATCGGCTTTAGACATCCCGGTGAGGCCATGTGGGCTGTCCGTAAAAATGGCGAGATCGTAGGCGGGAGCTGGATGGTCGGGGTCAAGTGGGCGGTGCGTCACAGCAATACTTGGTTTGAAGCGATCGGACTGATTTCCGTTCATACTTCCTAGGATCCCGCCCAGGCAGAACGTGTCCTCGGCCAATCAATCGCTCGCACAACCACGTACCTTGCCTACGCCTGATATCACTCCGTCATCTGATCCCCCACCGGTAGATCCTTTGGGGTCCTCCCGTCTATCTCACCAGCATTCTCTGTCTGGTTCCCGTTCACCACATGGTGGCACTCCGGCAGTGGGCACCCCGATCCGACTCGCACCATCCACGTCCGCGTTCCGTAAGCCGGGGCAGGGACCCAAACCGGCAACGAGTGGGCAACAACTTGCAGCGCCGGCAGGCGGTGGGAACGCCAGGTACACCGTCGAAAAGTATGATCGGGCAGTTCTCAGAT
The DNA here is from genome assembly GCA_021525015.1 of Lactarius pseudohatsudake. Classification (NCBI taxonomy): domain Eukaryota; kingdom Fungi; phylum Basidiomycota; class Agaricomycetes; order Russulales; family Russulaceae; genus Lactarius; species Lactarius pseudohatsudake. The sequence continues at coordinate 74,947 of JAKELH010000163.1, forward strand.
CTCGTTTTTGGGTGGTAGTCGGTCCATCGTATAATCAGTCCAATCCAGTACTTCTACCATATTACACGTGTCGTGCTGGCTGCCAGAGAGCTTTTTATATGCCGTGAAAGCGTTTCCCACGGGCCAACACGTATCCACGCCTCCTCCGGTGCCAGTGAGACACGGCATATTTGTGTGCGAACCGTTACCGCATTTCAGGGTTGAGCTGGTTCGAGCCGTCGCCATCTTCCCAATTACCGCGGTCGTGCCAACTGCCATGTCACGGCCTCGCCAACGCACCGCCGACAAGAAGAATTCGCGCGAGGTTTCTCCAATGAAGCCCCTTCATCCGAACGGTTCTGCGAGTGCAAGCGTCGCCGTGACCACGTCTCTCGCAGGAGCCCTACTAGATTACTCCATGCTGCTCGTTCTCGTCTTCGGGGGGTGTTGTTCGTATGTGTCGACGTCTTTCGCTTCTCCCGGCTTTAGCTCTCACTGTCCACAGTAACGTCTGGGCCTACTGAGGAACTGCTCCGCGCAGAGTCTAGCTTTGGTGTGTATCGGGGCCAGCCATCGCAAAACCGCCTCTTTTGTTGACCCGCGAATCCACCCCATATTAGGACCGGCACTCACCTTTTCTCAGATGCTCTTCATCGCTGCGCAGCAGCTGCCCTCTTTCGTGATATGGGACACCCCGTCGCGGTCGTGGCTTCCGCGGCTCAAGCCACGTCAGGTGCCCCTTTCGCAGTGGCTCGTCCTCGTCACCACGTTTGCGTCCGGGACGCTGCTGAACAATCTCGTATTTGCATTTAACGTCCCCCTCGCCGTGCAAATCATCTTCCGTTCCGCAGGTAATTGTGCCTATTGGAAAAAATAATAATAATCAAGTTTTTCACCAAGGGCCTGACATACAGGACTGGCGGTGTCCATGCTCCTCGGGCGCGTCTTCATGGGGAAGCGATACACGCTCCGACAAATTGTACCGCGCTTCTTCTCTCCCCCTTTCCTTTCTGGCGGCCCCCCCACTCCTGCTGACGGCAGCCTCTCTCTAAGACCGCCGTTGCCGTCGTCTCGTCCGGGGTCGTCATCGCAACCCTCTCGCGCCCTCGCGCCGGCGCGTCGTCGTCTGCCCAACCGTCGTCGTCGACAACACCCGCCGCAGACGCCTCGCGATACGCCATCGGCGTCGCGATGCTTCTCACGTCGCTCGTGTGCACCGGCGCGCACGGCGCGTTGCAAGAGCACACGTACAGCACGTACGGCCCGCATTGGCGCGAGGGCGTGTTCTATATGGTAATGAGTGACTTGCAGTGCATTTTCCTATTTATAGGATTTTAAAAAAAAAACGCTCATAGCACATGCTTTCGCTGCCGTTGTTCGCCCTCATGCCCGGTCATGTGCGACAGGGCTTCGTCGGCCTCAGCAGCCGCACGACGGGCCGTCCGTACACGATGCTCGCCTTCAACCTGCTCTCGCAGCTCGTGTGCGTCACCGGCGTCAATCAGCTGTCTTCTGTGAGTTATCTGCTCGCCACCCACCGCCACCACCGGTGCCTGTCTCAGATCGCGTAAGCGCTATTTGCTGATACATACTATCACTTTGTCCTTTTTCGTTTTGGCCCCCAGAGAGTGTCCGCCGTGTCGACACAGGTTGTGCTCACGGCACGCAAGGCGATCAGCTTGTGTTTTAGTGTGTGGTGGTTCGGCGGTGGCTGGAACGGGCAGTTCGCATGCGGTGCCTTTATGGTCTTTGTAGGGTCGTTCTGGTACTCGATACTTCCGGCGCTGGCGCAATCGACCACCACCCCGACTAACCGGAAAAAATTAACTTGATTCGGATATTTTGATGATGTGAGACAGACATCGTTCTGTTTGTCACCCGACGTCTGCGGCCCATCACGACCGCCTTATCGTTTTATCCACCATGCATCAATTCCTTACCGCCGCAAACATGTCCATCAAATGTTGTTCATATGGGCGCTGGTGGGCACTTCAAGTGACGAAGAACGCTGACCAACCAGTCTCATTGTCTACACCCTCACGACGAACACGAAGTAGCTACTGGTCTGGTACGACTATGATCGTACATCATGAATAGCCCCCAAAGAGGATAAGAAAGGGTAACCGAAATAATTAAGTGAAAACTGAAGGAAAGGTATTTAATACGATATAAATGCGCATGAAGGGAAGGGAATGGATGACAACACGGCGTGACCGAAGTTGCACAAGATAAGAGCGAAAATGAAGAATGGTAGTGGCACTTGATGAGTCGTTACGGCTATGCTGTAGAGAGCACGAGAAAAAAATTCGTGATATCCCATGGAACAGTCAAATGACAGCGTGAGATGTATAGTGGATGTGGCCCGTGCCATGGTCGAGAAGAGGGGATAGATGGCACAGGCAAGGCGTCAGTGTCGACCGCGCAATCCCTTAGGCTACATGTGGTCCTTTTCACTTATATGCACCTCCACATGATGATGGCCTTCAGAACTGTGGCCTTTGTACTCGTCGGGTAGCGCATGGCTGTCCAAGCCAATCGAGTCGCCGCGCCCACCCATTGGCTCCCCGGGTGTTACTGGCCGAGATGCAACCATGCCAGATGACGACGTTGCGGTCACAGTTGAGACAATTTGCTGATTTTGTGGGTAATATGAACGGCGGTGCATGGCACGGAAGTCATAAATCGTAAACCTGTATGAATTATCAGCAAGCCACACTTCGAGTGCATTTCGGGCGGGTCACTACGCACTGCTCCTCCATCTGTCGCATCTCATTACTTAGACTGTTGATGTCACGATTTTGTTTGCGGGCTTTAGCTTTCAATGGGTTATCTTCGAGCAAAAGCTCCTCTAGTTCGTGGGACGCGTCAAAGTTCGCCTTCTTCGACTGTACGCGGCACATAGTAAGTTGTGAGTTTTTAAAATTTACTGGAGTAACCCACGTCAGGTATAAACGGAGATGGGAGTTCTTTCCGATCGAGGGCAGCCCAGTCAATCGAACTGAACCATGGATGCCGCTGAATTTCGTCCAAACTGTCACCCTGAGGACTGCAGGCGATGCGTTTGTAGGGATCCCTGTCGAGAAGCTGGACGGATATGAACACCTATGCATGCAGTGCAGATAAAGAAAGGAGAGGACGTACTGCCTTGATGAAATGAAGCCCCGCCTTGCTACATTTCTCGTCAGCGTTCTCGGGGAAACGCAACGCATCTTTGGAAATGCTGTGCGTAAGCGCCGTATTCGTGCGGCCCCGGAACGGCCTACGCCCAAAAATAAGTTCGTAGGCACAGACGCCAAGTGACCACCAGTCAATGGGGTAAGTATATCCGCGCTTGTGAAGAATTTCGGGTGCCATGTAAGCCATGGACCCGGCTACACCAGTGAGAAGTCGACGTTCAGAATAATGAACGGCGATATTAAAGTCCGTGAGGTGAGCATGGCCACGCTCATCAAGTAGGATATTGTCTGGCTTGATGTCTCTGTTAGAGCGGCGAGATAGGGATGAATAAGCGAGCGAAAGGAACGGCGTAAGAGAAGGGAGACGAACCGATGCATGATGTGTTTTTCATGCAAGAAACAAAGCGCAGAAGAGAGCTCCGCCATGTGAAACCTGACGGTCTCCTCTGGTAAATTGGTTAATCGATCCAAGTGGACTGCACAGAAGTGAGTTCGCAAAAAAAAAAAAAAGGAAAGTCTGATGAGGAGACGAACACCGTAAATCACCCCCCAGCATCAGATCTAAGACAAAAAAGCAGTTCTCGTCATCTTGAAAGGCGTATCGTAGATTAACGACAAAGGGATGGTCAATCTGATAAAAAGGTCGGCGCTGAAAGCGGAGCAAGGGTAGGATAGAGCACACCTCTTCGAGTAAGCGCCGTTCTTGAATGACATTGGCAACGGCCTTCATTCTAACACATTTGGCTTTGTTAATGTACTTGAGAGCGTACAAATCGCGAGTCTGCTTGTGCTGAACGACGCGGACCTAGGGGAGTCGTTGGATTGGCAACCTAGATGGTGGCATACAAGAGTACCTTGCCGAATGCACCCTTTCCGACGCATCGGAGGAGAATAAAGTGGAAGAGGTTAACGTCAGCATCGAAGTCGATGACCTGGGGAAGAAGAATCAGAGGCGGGTCGTATGAAAGGAGAAAAGAGAGCAGACTTGAGGACGGCAGCAGACGGCGCCCATTGAAGATAGTTGAAATTGGGCTACAAATTGTATGTGCCAGAGTAAATGGCGAGAGGGAAAAAATACAGGAGCTAGATGGGGAGAAGGGTGGGGAATAAGAAGGAGGGGAAAGGGGCGAGTGAATTGAAGGAGAAGATACGAGGAGAGTGCAGGGCGGGATGAAACACTACTTCGTTCTGATTAGGTAACACATGCGTCGATTCGATTCGATTCGATTCAGTCCAGTCCAGTCCATTCGCCGCTCTCGTCTCAACTTCTGCACCTCATATGATGTTGGGTCCGCATTGGTTTCGCCCCTTGGTCCTCTCTGGGCCCTCAGGCTCTGGAAAGAGCACGTTGTTGAAGCGTCTTTTTGCAGAACACCCTGGACAGTTCGCCTTTAGCGTATCGCGTCAGCCCTGCTTCTTTTTCTTCACGCGTGTTTCCGTAACCACTCCCACAGACACAACGCGCACCCCACGGCCAGGGGAAGTCGACGGCATTCAATATCATTTCGTCTCTCGTGAAGACTTCTCTTCTCTCCGCGACCGCGGCGGTTTCGTTGAAACTGCAGAATTTTCCGGTAATCTCTATGGGACCAGCAAGCAAGCTATCGCCTCGATCGTTGAATCCGGAAAGCGTTGTATCCTTGACATCGAAGTTCAGGTACTTTCATCCCCTTTGTCCTAGGCATACTCTCCCTTCATATTTTCACTAGGGGGTCCGTCAGATCAAAAGCACCGACTTGAATCCGGTCTATTGTTTCATTGCACCGCCGTCCTTGTCCATCTTACGAAACCGTCTTATCGGCCGTGGGACGGAAACGGACGCCGCCGTTGAAAAACGCCTAAAAACCGCCCTTGAAGAGATCGACTATGCTCGACTTCCTGGAGCGCATGATCATATCATCGTGAACGATGATTTGGACCGCGCCTATGGACTTTTCAAGTCGGTCGCACTTGGAAATCCGATTCCAAGTGATCCACTGGCCCCACTCGAGGCAGCTGACCAAATCCAATAGAATAGAATAAGAGTGACAGTTTCCGCCATACCCAAAGAGTAACGTTGTTTGTTTGATTTTAGATTGCGTTGTTGCTTCTTGTGTTGTTTGTACACGTGGGTACAATATTATATGCATGGATCTATTGTACTGTGTCAACTCAAGAAAGCCATAAATACATTTCTTCGTTGAGAAGAATAAGTTCGCTGATCGATGCGTGTGAACGGACAATCCGATTACACACGGAACCGTAGGTACGCCATGAGAAGAGCGGTACAACCAGTCACTGTCGACAGAACGTCTCAGTTGGTCGTTGTCCGAAGACATAACAATCTGCAACTTACCGAACCCAACTAGGTACTGCAGGGTAGTTGCCTAGCCGCCCCTCACCACGTCAACTCACGGGTAGAACTCAACTTTTGATCACTCACCTTAGACAACTGGATGGCGGCACGCAACCCTGCGATCTCCTGCTCAATCCGTGTGTCTACCTCCTTCATCTTAAGCTCCTGCTTGCTGCCCTCTTCTCGAATACGTCCCTTCTCCAGATTCAGATCCAAACGCACGCCCGCCTGCGTGCGCGATATCTCCTCACGCAGCCGTTGCTTTAATTTCTCGATGTCCGTTAGTAGACGGTCGTTCTCCGCCTTGACCATCGCCAGGTCATTCTTCTCGTTCAGCTGGAGCTCTGATTTGAGTTGGGCAAAGTCAACCTGCTGTGTGTATTGTTGCTACGTCCAAGTGTTGGTAAACCCGCGTGATGATGTCGTGAAACCTGCACCTTCTCGTGATCAGCTTTAGTAACCATATTACTTGTCATATTCCGTATGCTCTCGTCTATGACCTCCGCCATGGCAGACATGATGCCCTCGGCCTGTGCGCGATTCAGTCCCTCGCGCTCTAAGCGTTGTACAAAGTGATGGGTATCGAAATGAAAGTCATCCCGTGTAGATGTGGTCCGAAAGGTCCGGTAGAAATGGGGAAAGGGTGGTATACGCAGGGGAAGAGCGCGGTGCAGCATGAATACCATGGTGTTCAGAACGGGACGGGACGAAGTTCGGCCGGCTGTGAGGGCTGCCGTTCACGTGATCCGGATGGGTGTGTCTTGTGCCGGATTTATTTTGCTTGGGGCGAAAGACAGTCATGCAGAGCGACGACGTGATATGGTCCGCCATCGGAAACCAGTTCTGCTCTTATAAAGTCAAGTACGATACCCTATTTCCTCGCCAATGAGAACAAAAACTTAGGCAGCCGTCCCAGGACTGTGACGCAGAATTTCTGTCGAAACGAATATAATGTAACTGGCTTCTGCAGTCGGCAATCGTGCCCTCTCGCCAACTCTCGATATGCGACCGTGCGTGAGCACGAAGGTGTGCTTTCCCTCTTCTCTTTTGATGGGTGCGCGTTCCAATCAATCTCCCGCAGGCGTCCTTTATCTATATGTCAAGACGATAGAACGCGCACACTCTCCGGCACACATGTGGGAAAAGATCAAACTCTCGAACAACTACACAAAAGCTCTAGAGCAGGTAGATCTGGTCGCATATACAAGAATACCTTTCGAGTGACCACCACAGATCGACAAAGAGCTAATTTATTGGCCGAACTTTACCGTTCACAAGTGCAAGCAGCGGGTGACCAAGATCACGCAATACCTTATCAGGATGAGGCGTTCCAAGCTCCATGCTCAGTGCGTGTCCCGTCTTAGGTCTCGTATCCACCCACCGTGCCCATTCGCTCCTGCAGACCCAAACTCATTGGGATAAAGAAAAAGCTCGATAGGCGCGAGGCCGTACGCGAGCGCAAAGCACTGGCAGCTGCACACCTCGAACGTTCAATCGAGAAGGAATTACTGGAACGCCTGAAAAGCAAGGCGTACGGCGATGCGCCGCTCAATGTGAATGAGAGCGTGTGGGCGGCGATCTTGGATAAAGAAAAGGCCCGTTCGCGCGGTCAGGAGTTGGAGGACGAGGAGACGGAGGAGGAGCTCGAGGATGAGGAGCTTGAGGGCGAAGTGGAGGAAGAGCGGGAGTTCGTGAGCGATGTGAGCGAAAGCGAGGATGGGTTGAGTGACCTGGAGCAGGTAACGGTGCGTCGTGACTCTTCGTCCCACACCATCGGTACTCACGGCTTTTGTAGGGTGGAGTTGGCAGCGGCGACGACAGTGAAGAGTCGGGAGATGAGGAAGACGCGGGCGCGAAACCCCCACCAAAACGAAAATCAGCGCTGGGTAAGCGCAAGGTAGATTTCGGCTCGCGCAAACCAAAACGTGCGTAACCCCTTGATTGTTGCTAGCGACGATGACTGACAATGGCCGCGGTGCTCAGGTGGACCTCGTATAGAGGTGGAGTACGAAAATGAGACGGAGGTCGCACAGAGAGCGCGAGTCGCTACCAGTTGGTAGTGACAATGAGAGGTGCATTTGTAGCGCGATGAATCACGCCCCGCATCCAGCTTTCAGTCAAGATTCTACCCTCAGGCTGTAACGGGAGAGCTTCTTAGCGCTATCGTGTACAGCTCGTTGACATCACATTTGACATCAGACTACGAGACTTGCTAGTGCAGCTTTCCCAAGCCAATCCACATGTAATATGGGTACGATTTCATCGCTGTCTACTTTCTGCTGAGAGACAAGGCAACTGGCAGAAGGGTCTCATGGCCACGTGGCCTTGTTACATGAATCGCCAAGCTCCGAGCCCGACAGCAGCTCGCAACACCGAAACCCGCTGGTGCGATTACTTTCGATCTTATCTTATCCTTCTGCAATTCGAAACATCGTCCTTCTGCCTGGCGATTAACGTAATTCCGTCCTCCTGACAGGATTGTCGTCATTCGATTTATATTAGTAGATGATATTATCGTTCAGTAAGCAAAGCAGGGGACCCGCTTAAAGTAAGCGCAAAACAATCCCTCTCTTTCACTAGGGGATTCAGTATTGGATGATTCGGGGATGATTCGGTAGATCGGTAGATACAACTTCAGCTTTGAACGTTCTTGATATTGGCCGAGAGAGAGAATACGAGATTCAACATGTCCACAAGAATGACAAGTCGTTAGAGGTTGTCCATGTTGACAACCAGTTCCTCGAGATCCGCTTGTGCTTTCCGATACTTCTTTTCTGCTTCCTGTTGGTGATCAGCAAGTTGCCTCTCACCACCAAGGATGGTCGACAGTACCTCGTATTTCTTCTCCCAAGTATCACGTTCCTGCTCGGCTCGCTGGAGTTTTCGTTCATTATGCTCCGCATCAATGTCTCCGGAGTGTAATCTGCGTGGATCATCATCATCTCAGTCGAGTGTCAAGTGCAACCCGATTGCGTCACGCACTTCGCACTAGCCTCCTTGTACACGTGCGAAATGTGTTCGAGTTCCTTTTCGAGATCGTCCAGCCTGTGATCCTTTGACTTTATCTCTTGATCCCTCTCAAGGAGAGCTTGCTCGAGTTTCTTATTCTTTGCCTCTGCCTCCTCTGCTCGACGAATTGCAGTGTCTGCCTCGACACGAAGATTGGAGAGTTTCTGGTGTGGTATTAGGTGACTACAGTGAATGAGCTACGAATACGAATGGTACTTACCTCCTTAATCCTTTCCATGGGGTGGGTGTACGGACTAAGCGCGGACGGAGGGTTGTCGGGACACTTCGTTGGCACCCCAGTCAGCTCCTACCAAATCGAACTTGCTGTTGGCTGGGAGCAGTGCGGTTCCGGCGGTTTGGCTGATTGACCACGTGAGGAGGATCACAAGGTCGGGTGTACTACCATGACCACTCCGATTTCCGTCGCACCGAGAGGGTCTCCAGACCTCTTTGATGGGGTTTTCAAGTTTGCAATCACAAGCTAGATTCCGTCTAGATTCCGTTTAACTTGAAGTTCTCTCGAGTCTCGACCGGCCCGACGAACGATCCGTCATTCCGAGTGGGCCAATGCATACCTTTCTGGCCTTGACTCGACTAATATGGGGATAACTTATACTCTTTTGGACAAGCATCCAAGTATATACTGTGCTCTCACCACGTTCTTGTATCGCCTGCACTTTACCCATAACCTTCTTGACCCTATCACTATACGCTTGCCCCAAACGCGAGACCCCCCCTTCTAGTAGACGTGGACCTCCTTCCTTCATCGAAACATTGAAAACAATGTCGACTCAAACTACCTCCCGCCTCCCTTTATCACCTACTTCTTCCGACGATTCCGACGACGACTATTTTCCTTACACAGCTCAACGGCCCAACACGTCCGAACATAAATTGGCTGTCAGCAACCACCCCGTGATTACACGCCCCCCGCGGCTGTCCGATGGAGACATACTGCCCAAAGCGGTCAGAAATTTCGAAAATCATTGTCAAAACTATTTTATCAACGCGAAGGGAGGTGTCGCCGACGACGAAAAGGTCGCCCGAATTCTCTCGTGTTTCGAAAACTGTCTTGTGAACGATTGGATAGTAGAGGACCGAGGCCGCCTGATTAATCTTACATTCGAACAGTTCATGGCCGAGTTTCGGACTACATGGCTCCCGCTCCACTGGGAAAGAGATCTGAGCGTACAGGTCCTGAGCGCCCGCTTTGACCCCAAGAGGATCAGCTTCGGAGCATGGGCTAATCAAGTGCAAGTACTCAATGTCGATCTACGCGGTACCCCGTCGCACCTTGATGAACACAGAATGCGCAACCAACTCAATGCAAATATGGACGAAGATCTGCGGTCACTAGCTCGGGAGGCAAAGACTAATCAAATTACGGAGTTGCACGAATGGGTTGCTAGAGTCGGGGACCTCGACGACCATCGCCGCGACAGAGAAAAGCGCATGAGGGAAGCTGTTGATCAGATGATCCGTGCCCGTAAAAGTAAAAGATAGTTCAGCGCCTCATCACAAAATGCACCAAGCGAAGAGCCAAACTACCGTCTACGTGTCGGCGGTACGACCCCCTTTTCGTCCGCAACGGCCATACCTACACCCTATACCCCACAAACTACTCAGGCAACCTAAAGACGTGGCCTTATTAGACTACAGGGATCGGATCTCTGTCATACCTACTACGTGTTACGGAATACCAACGCACGGTTTTTTGTCTCAAAGGGAAGTAAGAGGACGACTATCTTTCGCGTAAGTATTGTCTACCCCCTAGGTAATGTTATGTCGATGATTGTGGCCTGGGCATCCTTTGGACTTTGATCGAGCTTGATCTTAGACACTGTCCAGGCAGGCTTTGTCCTACCTAGAAATGGCTTATTCCTGTGTCCGAGTCTCCACTCCCGCCCTCTCCGATCTCTACTGACACGTCCAGTATACCCTACCTATAATGGTTTCCGGTGGTCAAGGCATCCGAAGTATCAAACCCTGTGCCGTGCTTTTGGTTACCCGATGTCATCTTTGAGGCGGTCGACCTATGCCAAACTCACACCCTACTTGAATTTGCACCGGGTCACCGAGTAGATGTGTTGAAAGCCTTGAAATATGTATTTGGCAAGTGGCCTTTCGAGGGACCACTTATCGTGATCCCGTTGGTGTTTATGGCCTTACTGCCTTACTGCCACATATGAGTACGAGAGTGCTGCGGCGACCACTTCTCCCAATTTCTCGTCTCCCACGGAAGGAGCGGCTGAGTGCAGTCTTCGACAGCGAGCTCCATTGGTCTTCAAAACCGTGGTAGTCCGGACGATAGTTATTTCTTTCTTCAGGACCACACCTTCTCTGCCTCCTAGAGGACATGCGTTTGGTAGGACCTCTTGGAAACGAAGTAACGTATGTTCTTGCTTGGCAAATCCCCTTACCAGGATTTGGGGCAAGTGGTGCCTGTAACAACAGCTTGCACCCGCCGTTACTAGGGACTTCGCCCACAGTTTGTCGTCGTCCTAAGTTGGTATGTAGGGTGTTGGTAGAAGACACAACAGTCTTTGCTGAATGAATTTACTGAGCCCATAGTACAACCACAGTATGAGAGGCTAGCTAGCGGTGGTGATTGTTGCGACGGGCGTGATTGTGTAATCTCGCTTACAGTCACGGTATTGTATACAGTATCAATAATTGTTTACTTGGCCAATTGACAGTATTTAGTCGAGCACTTAGTTCGAGCAAATCCAAATGGGAACCCCACGACAACCGCAACCCCCGTGGGTCAATGCTCTCAATACCAATACTCGATGCAGGGGACTTTCTCCCTGGATAAAAAAGAAATATCGTTTGAGAGTGTGTAGACCATTTTCGGTACGTCGTCACCCATGCGGATCGCTCATGTTCGTAATCGTGAATTTAGGGCTTGGTGGTCCAACCGACAGATCTACCTGAGCACCGCCTCGACGGAGATAAACAGTTGGGGTATTGACCCGCGGCCAGTGAGAAGCCATCCGATGAATTGGTCACAAGAAGCCAGGCACGGTCCGACCAGCCATGGATTAAACAACACTGCACTGGTACGTATATACTCAGTCAGTATGACTGGCCTTCGACCCCTTTCTCTTTCACTCGTACATAAACAAGCCCATTCTATTGGTCATCCTAAGTGAACCATGTCCCCGTCTCCCGAGTTCCTTTCACCGAAGCTTGCGAAGGCTCCTTTCGATGATCCTGGGGCAGACCTCATTCTGCGCTCGAGCGATGGCGTGAATTTCCGCGTCTTCAAAGTCATCCTTTCCTTGGCTTCCTCCATTTTCGCGGACATGTTCACCCTCCCCTCGCCGCCCGCGTCTCGGGGTTCCAGCGACGAGCCCCCTGTGGTCGCACTCCCCGAAGACGCTGAGACTCTCGACCTGGCCCTACGCCATTGCTACCCGATTCGATCGCCAGTGGTGGCCGAACTGCGTGACGCTCGTATCCTTCTGGAATTTGCACGCAAATACCAGGTGGACCTGCTCGAGCCCTCACTGACGCGCTTTCTCACCGATTCCATCGAGCGCGACCCGGTTGGCGTCTATGCCCTCGCGGCTGCTTACGAGTGCTGGGATATCGCGGGGAAGGCGCTCCGGTCGTCCTTGACGCTCCCGGTAAACCTCCTCCGGTCTCCAGAGCTGCGGTACTCCACGATGGAGCAGCACCAAGCACTCTTTCACTATCACATTTTGTGCGGCGAGGCCGCCAGTGCCGTCACGATGCGGCGAAAGTGGATCCCTGCGGAGGGTAAACTGACCTCCACCTCGCTCCGGAAAAACGACTTTGGCTGCTCGATATGTGTCATGCCAGATATCGTACAAGACAAGCACGCGCAATCTCCGTTTAACAATGTCACAAGATATGGTCCCCGATATCTCTGGAGCTACTTGCACCGTTCGGCTCTCATTCTTGCGCACCATCCAAATCCGGATGCGGTCACCGCGGAGGCCTTCGTACTGAAAGATATGGACTGCCCTCACTGTGCAACTAACAAACGACGAGAGATGCTTGAATGTAGCCTCGCTTTTGCGGCTGAGATCAAAAGTGCCATTGAGGAGGTGGGCGGTCATTTGGCAAATTCTCGTTGGCATTGTTAATCAATTCCCGTTCGGCAGGTTCCCTTACCCGCAGGTGTGCATCTCGGTATTGTAATTTCGGAGCTATAATCCCTGTCCGTGCTTGAGAATTTCGACCTCACTCAAAACTCCGATGAAGTAGTGTGCCTTTATCTTCCGAGCTCACTTGTGCATCCTAACGCCTCTATGTATCAAGATACCCCTGCAAGTGTCTTCATGACCCATAGTTGTGTCAATGCCGATGAGAGGAAGAGTCCTGGAGTTACACTACAGCCAATTTACTGTAACATTGTACATGAAATCGCTTCAATCAAAGATCAATATCGCTCTTTCGATGGTGCTACACCACCCAATGCGGAAACCACTTCGACTCGACACTAAAGCTCTACCAGCTCGCCTAACCATACTTCTGTTCGCTTGCTTGGCAGAGTGTGGGCGTAATAGTGTTGGTAAGAGAAAGGTTTTGCATTGGACCTGTTCGGGGGAAGGAGGGGAAGGAGGGGCCCAGACATTCTGTTTAATACAACGTTCTGCCTACTGACGGCTGAGAATATGCACCGTATGTCGGGCTGCTGACGCACGATTGTGAATAACCAACCATCCTATCGGCATTTACTCACTGCCAGTGAGTACCAACGTGACCCTACACTTTTTTTTTCACCCGTTCTCACGCCGACACACTTCCTCCACGTCCGAGGAGCCGATGTTGCCTGACTTTGCCACTGGCAAGGCTAAGACGATCCCCCGTCGTTCTCATATGTCCGGCTCTTCGAACACTTACTCTACCGCGTGCTTGAGCATCTAACACGCGACAAGAAGGGCTGGCGATAATCCACATACTCGGTCTTGCACTCCTTAGGGATGCTGATCGCTACCAGTGTGAACGTCACGGCAGGAAGCCAGCGAGTTCCAGAATGTGAACCAACAAGGCGCCGGCTTGATACCACATGTAGCCCCGTCACCGTGCAGGGAGGTCGTCGCAAACGGACGCTTAAACGGGAATAAACCAATCTGGGCAGTCCGTCTACAGAAACGATCTCACCGTGGGTCAGGGACTCTGAGTAACAGAGACGAATCGACGGTGCCTACTTCAAGTTGACCACAAATGAGAGAACGGGAGTGCGCGGCGAAAATTTTGGCAGTCAAATGTCAAACATACATAGAACACCACAGGACGACTCTGAACGGGTACCGGTCTGTTCCCCATGTGCCAGCGGACGGCGGGAGATACTCCTTCCACCTGTGCCCTTCTCACCCGCGAACCCCAGAATCACGAGTCAGTAACGATGCTTGCGGGGCTCGACGGCGTCGGACGTAACCAACTATAAAAGCCTAACCAAGATAGACCTCAGTACCTCGAAGAGTGGAAGTAACTATATTATAGTTTAATCACCTAACCAAGATAGACTATGGAGAGTTAATAGGGAAAGACTAAGTGAGCGACGAACGGCTTACCCTCAGTACCTCGAAGAGTGGAAGTAACTGAGGGAAAACCAACGGATGCGTGCCAGAACGCGTATATGCGCCCGGTCACGTGAAGTACAGTACTAGGTGTCGTGACGCACTCCTCCTTGACTCCAACACTCCTCCTCGACTAATATGTACTGGACGAGCGTAAAGTATTTATGGGTATAATAATAATAAGGAAGCGAATCAAGAAAGGGAATAAGCAAACAGAGAAATAGTCATTCGGAACATGAGCGTGCATCAACTCCTCCTCGTCCTCATGGGGGTACCTCTCCACCAACGAGCCCTAAATACTGGCGCAAGCGAAGGAAATCCACTCGGCCCAGAGGCTTCGTGAGGATATCGGCGGTGTTATCCTTCGACTTGACGCGCTGCACGGACAACTCGCCACCTAAGGTCTGCTCGCGGATATAATGGTACTTGACGCGAATGTGTTTAGTCCGCGAGTGCCAGACGTGGTCCTCGGTGAGTCCAGATGCGGCGTCGTTATCACAGTAGAAGGGCGAGGGTCCAGTGGGTAGTAGTTTTAGCCCGTCGAGTAACTGCCGGAGGAAGATGGCTTCATGTGACGCTTCGTGTAACGCTATGTACTCCGCGTAGCATGAGGAGTCCGCGACGGTCTGTTGTTTGCGAGAGCCCCAAGAGATCATACCCGAGCCAAGCGTGAAACAATAGCCCCCGATAGATCGACTGGTTTCCATACAGTTCGCGTAGTCCGAGTCTGAGTACCCAAGCAACTGCAGCTGATTAGTACCGCCAAGATTCAGGGACATAGTCCGAGTCGCCTTGAGGTAGCGAAGAACGCGTATGGCGGCTGACCAGTGCTCCAGGCGGTAACAGTTACAGAAAGAAGATAGGCATCCCACTGCGTAGGATATGTCTGGACGGGTGGCGACAGCGATGTACATCAGACTGCCGACCAGAGAGCGATACGGCGTGCGGGATATCCAGTCACTGACTTCCGATGACACTGGGGCTGCGGGGTCAGGGCGTTGCAGTTGTAGGCCTGCGATCATGGGGGTATCGGCTCCGTGAGCGGTGATTTGACCGAACTCTTCCTAGGGTTGCCGCGGTCCGGTCCGGTCCGGTTCAGGGACCCTTTTTTCCGAACCCCGAACCTGACCCAGGTCCAGTTCAGGCTCTCGCGCCGAACCTCGAACCTCTATGAGGTCCGGTCCGGTTCAGGTCCGGTTCGGGGCTCAGACGCGGCCGAACCCCGAACCCGCACGAAAATTCTAAAAAAAAGTTCTAAAATTCTAAAAAAATACAGGCATTCTACAGCTACTTTGGACGCACAATGCACCCGCATTAAACCCATATCTGGGCTCACAATTACGAGTACTTGTGTTTCACCGCGCAATGCGCCCGTGACAACGAACCGGCCCGCATGTCCCACCCAACCGAGCTTTGAGCTCGCGTTCCGTTCCGTTTTGCCATCCTGTTTTGCCGTCCTGAAGGCCAAGCTATTGAGCGACGGTGTGGAGTCTGTGGACGAGGTGGGGAGGAAGGTGGTCCGAAACCGAGTGCTGTCACGACAGCAAGAGTTTGTCAGAGCAGCACATGGTCTATGAAGGTCAATTGAACTGTGCGTACCTTTGCTGAGGACCGGAAGATGCTTCGTAGCCCGACAGATGTTCGGTGTCGTGTCAGGTGAGAAATCAGACGCGAAGGTCACTGGTGTCGGCGTTCGGGAACGGTCCACGAAGGTCATTTGAACAGAGCTTACCTTCGCTCGTGGTAGCCCGAAGGTGTTGGTGAGTATTCAGATGCGGGGGTTGGCATCGGCGGACTATGCATACTCGGGGTGTGAAGGCAGCGCCAAGGAGATCGGGGAACGGCGAGTTGTTGCGCCGTACTGTGTCGTTTCAGGCGTCAGGTTCAGGAACAGCCCACGAAGGTCATTTGAACAGAGCGTACCTTCGCTCGTGGTAGCCCCAAAGATGTTTGGTGTCGGCGTTGGTGAGAATCCTGACGCGGGGGTTGGCGTCGGCGGACCATGCACATGCATACTCGGGGTGTGGAGGTGGTAAGACCGAAGGCCACGCTGAACAAATTGGGGGTAGGCGTTAGGTTCGGGAATGGTCCACGAAGGTCATTTGAACAGAGCTTACCTTCGCTCGTGGTAGCCCAAAAGATGTTTGGTGTCGGCATTGGTGAGTATCCAGACACGGGGGTTGGCGTCGGTGGACCATGCACATGCATACTCGGGGTGTGGAGGCTGAAGGCAGCGCCGAGCAGATTGGGGGTGGGTGTCAGGTTCAGGAACGGTCCACGAAGGTCATTTGAACAGAGCGTACCTTCGCTTGTGGTAGCCCGAAAGATGTTTGGTGTTGGCGTTGGTGAGAATCCAGACGCGGGGGTTGGCGTCGGCGGACCATGCACATGCATACTCGGGGTGTGGAGGTGGTAAGACCGAAGGCAGCGCCGAGCAGATTGGGGAACAGCAAGTAGGCGTCAGGTTCGGGAACGGTCCACAAAGGTCATTTGAACAGAGCTCACCTTCGCTCGTGGTAGCCTGAAAGATGTCTGGTGGGTTTGAGTATTCAGATGCGGGGGTCTCCGGTGTTGCGGACCTTGCACTCAGGGCATGGAGGGGTTAAGACTGAAGGGCGCCCCAAGCATAGTGGAAAACGAGTTGATCTGCCGGCGTACTACGTCGGTGGTGGTAGAGAAAGCGTCAGCTGAGCTGCTGCGCAAGGTGATGAATGAGGGAAGAGAGGGTAGATCTTCAGGATGTGGACGCACATGCGGAAGTTTTCATCGCGGACAGAGTGGTAGGGTATGCAAGGGCTCACCACATGCTGAGAGGAAACATTGGTACTCACCTCTCGCAGTCGAAGTCTGTTGGAAAATGACCCTTCACGGTACATTTGCCTGATGTAAAAGATTAGTCGGGTACTATCAAGCAACGTAGGTTACATGCCGTTCTGTAATTCTCTCCTTTCATCTTCGCTGGGGGGACTAACGTTAAACAAGTTAATGAGGTTCTGCCATGTAGAATGAGGTCGACTAGCTTCATTGATGTTGTTTTGAGGTTCTAGCGTTGTGAGGAGAATAGAACAAAGACGCGGCAGATTCCATGTAGCGTGATTGGAGCCAAGTAAAGTGTTGGGCGCAGTTAATAGGTGCACCGCCTGGGCACTTGTCATTTGTCGCTTTTGTGATAGTAGTCAACTGTCTCAACAGCGAAACTATTATAATCTAGCGTTGGCTTTGAACGGGCTCTGTGCATGTTTGCAACTTTGCAGACCCTACATACGACCCACAACTGGAGCAATTAACGGAACAACTATCTAAACAGGTTCTGAAGATTCTTCTGCGTCGATAAGCCCACCAAAGTCCCATTCCGCTGCCACATGAGCTGCCGCTTCTTCACTGGTGTCGAGAATGCCATTCCGAAAAGCACTTTTGACAATTTGAAGCGCCTCGAATGTGTCGGTTTTGAGTCGATTGCGCAAGTATGTTCCGGTGAGACGACCACTCGAAAATGCACGCTCCGAGGCAACGGACGACCCTTGGATTGCGAGATAGTCTCGCGCGATTCGGGAGAGGGTGGGATAGCGAACCGAATTATGCTAACGTGGAATAACAATCAGTGAGACGGACAACTTGACGATAAGTAGTATACGTACGCCCCACCATTCGACGAGTCCTTCTTTCCGTGACTCACGTTTAGATTCCAGATACTCATGGAGTTCCTTGTGAGGATCATGAGTAGATTCATTGTCACTGTCGTCATCAACCGAGAGCTTGATCCAGTTACTCCCGTAGCCTACGTGGTCGTCCATCGCTAGATCTATGTCAGGGCGAGTTATTATGTGGGTTTTGTAGTACCTACCTGGCTTTGAAGATGGGGCGACAGCGTCTCTTCTAACGCCTTGATCAGATTGATCGTATTTGTCGAACTGGGCCGGGTACTCAGTATCAGAATAATTGAAACAGTGACGGACTTGAAACTTGGCGCTCACGATTGCAGTAAGGATCGTCTTGGTACGCGAGACAAAATCGGGACCCCAGTTCTTCCTGATATACAGTAGTTTGTAATATGGATCAAGAACTGTCGAGTAGATTAGTTGATCATACTATGAACCACATCGTTTGACGCACCGTTGCACAATACATAGACATCACAGTTATCAAGCGTCCGGTACCACTTGGTGAGATTTGAGATGCCAGCTGCTATGGCGCCGCGGATAGGGAGGAATGCTGCGTCCTTCTTAGCAGATTCCAACGATGTAAGTAAAAATTCGATCGTCGGAAACACGCGAGAGACTGTTGGGACGCGTTCAGACGAGAACTGCTGTTGAGCAAGAGCGGGGTGCTGAGTTACAGGTTTAGTAAAACTGTGCCTAAGACAGGTGACCGTGCGTACCTTGAGTATTTGACGAAGCAGGTCCAGATTGGTCCATTCGCCAGGGGTGAGCTTGTAATCGGCGTATTGCTTCTTCTGTAGCTTGGGGACTTGTTCACAATCATCAGCGAGCTGCACAAACTTCGAGATGCCCTGATCATCAATGAGTAACGATGTGAGAATAGGACGGTGCGATGAGAATATAAATACCAATCGCAACATGAACGCGCGCTCGAGTAAATCGTACATCGAGGACCAGCGCGTCCGGATGTACTTTACGAGTTCAAGAGGGGGCACTTTTTCCTCCACACAACACTTGAAGAAGAAGGCCGACGCCTGTGGGGAAAGTCGAACCTAAATTCTATCAGCTTCGGCTCATATGAATCAGCATAGATGCACACTTGATTTATGAGGGCCAATAGCTTTCCGAGGGTGTCACCAGGTGCATAGGAAGTCTCGTCGCCTTCCGCGCTGCCCGTTGCTAGATCATCGTCTGCCTGCAAGTCATCAGTCGGGTTTTCCGACTCTATCTGGGCATCTCGAGTGAATGCTTCAACAATGTGCTTGGCTGCGAGGTTAACAATATGCGCAAGGCACCTACACAGCGTCAGCTGTTATTCCGAAATTCTAGAGTGCCGGATTGCCCACATACCTCACACGTTGATCTGATCCTTTCCACCTGTGTTCGAATGTGTCCAACTCACCTTCAAGATGTGTCATCATCTTGTCGTTGGATGTAACATTGTCCGACGTGATCCATCCGATCTACGGTATGTCAACTCAATCGAATTGAAGCCTTGTTAGGACGCGACGACACATACCTTGTTCGTCAACCCAGCCGCCTTGAGGATTTCCATCACCAGCGCAGCAAGGTTTTGGCCACTATGGTTACCTTTAACCTCTCGGAATGCGAGCAGTAATGTGCGAAGGCTCCATTCATTGGGAGATTCCTGGGTGCTATGGATCCAATGTACGGTAACTCCTAGGTACGGGTCACGGGCTAGCGATGACCAGCCATCCAACATTGCTGACACTTCACCAGGTACGCTCTAGTGTGGACATGTGAGTTTGAGCGCTAGGGAACGTCGTAAACCACGCTCACCGTAAAGAGGTCCGTCAAAATCTCCTTGACCTTGAGGGCTTTTGCATGGACGGCCTTTGCAACGCTTGTGCGGTGGGGGATATCACTGTCCTTGATACCAGGACGTAGAAACCTAAGCAGTCGACGGAACGCCGCACGGTCCACGAGGGAAAAGGCCTGTGTGTCACGAGGGCAGTACCGGTACGTTGAGTCTTTGTCACGTAAACGGCCTTCGCATTTTCTCACCTGGTCGTCGACCACTACCAATTCGACGATGTGTTCCATTAGCCCCTCCTTCGTCCACTGTGGCACTTTGACTGCAGACCATCTCTCCAGCGTTCCTTGCTCCTGAGGTTTCATTCCTGGTGTTGTTTCTCTCATGACTCGCTCATTTGGCTCGACATTTTCGCGTTGACATCCGGTCAAGTACAACTCTTTGTGAGTGTTCCAGTGCCTGCGTCCATTATCAGTTATTGATAATACCTCTTCGATGCTTGACTCTACCTGATGATATGCGTACGGCATGTCGAGACATTTCCTGTCAACCATACCTTGCACAACCGACACAATCGCGCATCCGCGTTACTCTTAGGATGATAGCCATCCTTGAATATTGCTGTCAGGTCAGCGATTTTTATATTCGCCCCAGTACTTGAGCGCAGTTTGGCTTTTTTTAGACTCTGTATACATTTTAAGGTGAGTCGAAGCGCGCTCTAGGGAGATACTTACCTTTGCATCTTTTGTAGCCATTTCGTCCAGCTGGGAATACTGCCATTCCTCATCTGACGCATCTCTCGCATCCGACGCACCACTCTCCCCTATCGGCGCATTACCCAAATCATCCGAGTTTGGGGTTGTATTGACACAACTATCTTGAGATTCCTCAGATGCGCGTGAAAATACACAGCCTTTCGATGTTTTGCGGGGTTCCTCGATTAGGCTGACATCTTCGGCATCCTTTTTACCTGTTTTGTTTTTCCTTTTTCTGGGTGGTTGTACGTCGTCTTCAGTTTCTGAGGTGAGTATGACCGCGCTTCTCTTTTTCGCCGTCGTCTTCACGCCACCATTGACAAGTGCCTCCTTGGCCTTTGCCGTAGGTTTTCGAATGCGGGGGATCCGTCGGCCATCTGACCCAGTGGCACTGCCCACTGGTTCGTCATCTGCGGGGTGCTGGCCTGTTGCAGTGATGCCAAACGCAGTCAAAGTGGTTTGGGTAGGGGAGCTGCTAGGTCTCTCAGACGAGGCGCGCTTGCCTAATCAAGGTGAGTACAAGAAGCGCGTTCAACGAAGAATCGCACACGTATGATTGGATATCGGGGTAACATCATCTGGGTCATTGTGCCAAATTATCTCATGTGCCTCCTTGAGGCCACCGTTTGGGGTACACGCTTCCCCGTACGGTTTTGTTGGATCCATGGAAGGTACGTGTTGAACTTCTACCAGTTGTGGTCTCAGTTGAACCCGGGAGAACTTAGAACTCCGCCCCGGGGGTGCCCTCAATACTCCCTCAATTCACAGTCAAGCCCACAGTTTCTCGCAAGGTCCAAGGATTTATGTGGATTCCCCAACTTTGGGGGCGACACCAAGTCACCAGTACCGAACGTCTCTCGGGCTATCATAGAGGCGTCTTCTGACAGCCTCAGCAAAGGTACGCTCTGATCTGTTCAAACGACCTTCATGGACCGTTCTCGAACCTGATGCCTGAAACGACACAGTACGGCGCAACAACTTGCCGTTCCCCGATCTCCTTGGCGCTGCCTTCACACCCCGAGTATGCATAGTCCACCGACGCCAACCCCCGCATCTGAATACTCACCAACACCTTCGGGCTACCACGAGCGAAGGTAAGCTCTGTTCAAATGACCTTCGTGGACCGTTCCCGAACCTGACGCCTGAAACGACACAGTACAGCGCAACAACTCGCCGTTCCCAGATCTCCTTGGCGCTGCCTTCACACCCCGAGTATGCATAGTCTGCCGACGCCAACCCCCGCATCTGAATACCCACCAACACCTTCGAGCTACCACGAGCGAAGGTAAGCTCTGTTCAAATGACCTTCGTGGACCGTTCCTGAACCTGACGCCTGAAACGACACAGTACGGCGCAACAACTTGCCGTTCCCCGATCTCCTTGGCGCTGCCTTCACACCCCGAGTATGCACTTCACACCCCAAGTATGCATAGTCCACCGACGCCAACCCCCGCGTCTGAATACTCACCAAACGGAACGGAACGCAAGCTCGAAGCTCGGTTGGGCCAGCTCGCGCAGTGGAAGAGTTCGTCACAGCCGTGTTCATCGTCGCGGTCGGATTGTGATTGTGTGACGCTACTACTATGTTTATATATCATATCTGTAATATAGTACCAGTCGAGAAATTCTGAGTCGAGAAATTCTGAGGTTCGGGTCCGGTCCGGTCCAGACCGGGTTCACCAGAATTTTGGTCGATGGTGAACCCCGAACCGGACCTTCTAGCCGGGTGGCTGCAGTGGCGAACCGGACCCGAACCTGAACCGGACCCCGGGTCCGGTCCGGTCCGGTTCGGGTCCGAACCCCAATTCGGACCGGACCGCGGCATCCCTAACTCTTCCACCACGCGATCTATTAGAGCAGTTTGGGATATTGAGATGGTACGCTTGGTGCGATCGCGGGTGATGCCTATTCCCAGGGCGTACTTTGGCTCGCCCAGGTCGGAGATCTCCCATCTGGAAGTTAGCTCGGCCTTAAAGTGCTCTATTTCGCTCGGGGAAGATGCCGCTGCGATGATGTCGTCGACGTGTACCATGAAAATGATAGTTCCCGTCGCCGACTGCCGCCTATACACGCACCACTCGCATGCTAATCGCTCGAAGCCCCAACCTACAATAGCGGCGTTGAATGTTTTGTTCCAGATTCTGCTCGCCTGCTTCATGCCGTATATGCTTTTCATCAACTTCATAACCCAGTCCTCTTTCCCCGCTTCCTCGAACCCCTCCGGCTGCTCCATATACATGGTCTCATCTTCCGGTAGGATTCCATGGAGGAACGCGGTTTTGATGTCGAACTGCCTGAGATCCCAGTCTAAGGTCGCCGCGATATGGAGGAGTGCCCGGAAGGATTCCAAACGGGCGGTAGGTGCGGTTGTCTTATCGTAGTCGACCCCATACCGTTGAGCATATCCCTTTGCCACGTAGCGGACCTTGTAGCGTACGATGTTCCCGGCGTCGTCACGCTTACGCTTGCAAACGAGTTTACCTTTGAGTGGGCGTTGGTTTCGTGGCACCTCACTGCGGGGGACGAGGATGAAGACATTCAAGTCTTCTAGACTCTTGGGTTCTTCTCGGCCACCAGCGATCCAGTATTCGCGCTCGGGAGAGGCAACGGCCTTGGCCCAGGATGGTTCGTCGTCCAGATCAACTGTTGGCTCAAGGTCACCGTTAGTCAGCGCGGCAAGAACTTCGTCGACTGATGCAAGGTCATGACCGGCGCGGACATCAACTGGTAACAGGTCGTGTGAGTCGCGCATGGGTGAGAAAAGTGAGACGAAGGCTGTGGCATGGTCACCGTCATCGCTGCGGTCTGCGCGTCTGCTGCTCCTCTCCTCCTGACGACGGACGCCGGAGGCACGGACATCGGCCATTGTAGCAGACAAGCGGGAGCTATGCGCCAGACCATCATTTCCACGGTTCGTGGGCACGGGAATTCGGGAAGAGCGACGGGGGATGGGAGATGGCATTGTGGGGGGGGGTGAGGGGGTAAGAGTTGGCAGCGTGGACGGGACGGATTCAGGGGTCGAGTCACGGGAAGGGGGAGACGGATCTGGTAATGTATCTACAGGTAAAGTAATAGGAGGTTGTTCGGTATTGTTTGGGGAGCGATTATGTTCGTTTAAGGCGTTATTGTGTGACGTTGTATCGGTTTCTCTATCGTGGTGATCTAATCTACTATTTGACGTTATATTGGGGAGTTCTATATTATTCTGTGATGTGGTGTTTGGAGATGTTGTTGGAGACGGTATTTGATTTTGAGAAGGGAGATGGGCGGAGACAGAAGAAGAAGGAGGCAAAGATGACGAGGTCGCGCTGGAATGGGAGGATGTGGGACAAGGGCCGGAGATAGGAGAGGAGGGTTCGATCGGAAGGGAGGAAGGAGAACAGGAGATAAACGGGGAAGAAAGGGAGTTTGGGGAAGGGGTGATGTAGCCGGGGGCGTCCCACGAGTCTGGCTCTGTAGGAGGTGACAAGTTAAGTGTGGTGCCAGGAAGGAGTGATGTTGGGGCCGTGTGAAGGTGCTCGATGAATGAAACGTGGAAGGAGTTGAAGACGCGTTTGCTAGAGGGGTCCCACAGCCGATAAGCTTTGGCGTGTGGGGCGTAGCCGATCAAGACGCAGGGGGAGGATCGTTGTGGAGGGTCAACTTGTGGCCGCTTGCGATGCGCAGCTCTACGGTGCCCGTGCCCACAGCGAAGACCGAAGCGCCGCCGAGGCCTCTAACGGGATGGTTTGGGATGGGTGAGAAGGTTTTGAAGTCGGAACGCGTCGGCGAGATGTGGCACGTAGCTCCGGTGTCGAGGATGAAAGGTGAGTTGACTGAAGGCTCGTTATCCCTGCGAGTGTACGCCGCCCAATCGAGGGAGGTCGAGGGGGGTTTGTCCTCGCTCGCCAACAGCGCCCTATACTCCATCAGATTGCCTTCACCCATCTCGACATTGAAGTCGTGCATGGAAACCGCGGTCAGGGCTGCGTTTGTGGGCGCGGCGGTCTGCGACTGAGGAACGAGCATGTAGGCCTGGCCGTTGAATATGATGGGTTGGCCGACCGGCGCGTTCTGTTGAGTGCCCGTTGCCTGAGCGACTTGTGCGGTCGAGGGGGCGCCCGTGGTTGCCGGGGGGCGATTTCCTCTGGGTGGTTTTCCGGACGCGGCGCGTTGGGCAGTCCGTGCTTCTTCGACTGATTTTCCCGCCATCTTTCCACCGGGCAGGATGCAGAAGTCGCTTTGGTGGTTGCTGCGTTTGCAGTTTGAGCAGACAGGCTTGGCGTTGTTGGTATTCCTCGTCTGGGTGGTTGCTGTGAGGGCGGTGTTACCGACGCCGTCTTCTGTGCGCCGGTTTTGGAGGGAGTCTTCGTCCTCGAGCCGTTCCATGACTTTGTCGGATGAGAAATCAGCCTGATTGAGCAGACCGTTGATGATGGATTGGAGTTGAGGGAAGTTTTCGCTCAACCCGTTGATCAGGAGGATGGTTAGGAGTTTGTCATTGTCGAAGCTTCCCATCTTTACGATTCGCTCCCATAGCTGCTTGATCCTATTCGCAGTAACGACGAGGGCGGTGTCATGTTGGAAGCGAACGTTGAGTGCCTCCTTGATAAGGAGGACTTGGGCGTGGAGTCCGATTTGCTCATGGCGTCTGCGGAGCTTCTCGTAGACCTCATCCGCGGTTCCGAGCCTGCGCACGAAGTTGAGATCGATCCTGGAGATGCGTTCCAGGATGAAGGCCCGCAAGGCCCGATCGTTGATCCTCCAAATTTGGGCGCCCCTCGTGTGAAGGCTCGGATCGGGGCATGGAATGCTTCCGTCCAGCCATTCGGTGAAGGCTTGCCTGTCAACTACGTAGCTTAGGCGTAGATTCCAATCTTCCCAGTTGGATCTGCTTCTGTCTAAGATGAGGTCGGCGGGCCAAGTGGAGTCCGGCATGAGGGTGCGTTCTGTGAGGAGCATCCCGTTCACAAAGACGCTGCGAGCGTTATCGCCAGGATGGGCTGGAGTCACGCTTGCCCCAACGCCGGTGGCCGAACCAGTTTGGGGGGTTGTTCCAGTGGTGGATGCCCCAGCGGTAACCGTTCCAGGACCGGTGACCGCCCCAGTGCCGATTGCGCCAGTAGTAGTAGTGGTGGGCGCCCCAGTGAGGGCTGCGTCGGGTGCAGTTCCGACAGGATCCATAGCGGGGTAGAGAGAGAAGCGGGAGAATGGAAGTGAGAAGCGAGTATGCGAGTATGCGAGGGACTGGTCTTGTTGGCTAGGACGAGCAGCAAAGGCCCATAACCTATAAAAGCCTAACCAAGATAGACCTCAGTACCTCGAAGAGTGGAAGTAACTATATTATAGTTTAATCACCTAACCAAGATAGACTATGGAGAGTTAATAGGGAAAGACTAAGTGAGCGACGAACGGCTTACCCTCAGTACCTCGAAGAGTGGAAGTAACTGAGGGAAAACCAACGGATGCGTGCCAGAACGCGTATATGCGCCCGGTCACGTGAAGTACAGTACTAGGTGTCGTGACGCACTCCTCCTTGACTCCAACACCAACAGGAGTAGGTCGCGGTGGCATACGGAATAAGACCCCTAGGTAACGCTCAAAGAACCCGAGGCATAGTCCCTTAGTACTGTACAGAGCGGCTCAAAAGTGAGATGTCGTGTATCACCGAACCCAGAGGATAAGATGAACAACCTACATTGCAGTTTAATATTTAATTCTTGCCCTAGTCATCAGATGGGGTCGCTTTGATGGTGATTACACGATTGGCAAATATGTTACAGCGCCGACAGCGACAGTGTTTCGCTTGACAACGGGCACCACAACTGCAGTCTCTTCAACACACTCTCGCTCGCCGCAAGCTGGCGCAAAAACATCCCCTCGAATCATCGATTAGAGCGCGGCGTACAACAAAAGCCCTCAGGACAAGCCAGCTCTGAATGCGCGTATATGTCAAAGGAAGAATGTACGTTTCGACGATTCGAGCTCCGGCTATGGAGGGCCGGTGTCAACAGCGGACACGGACTGGACACGGAAATGCAGACCACAGCCACTCACCTTCCAGACCCACTCATACTCGTCTGCCTTGGGAGGTACCTTTTTCGGGGGGATCGCCTCTTTGGCCGATTCGCTTTCAGCGTCGGGCTCGCCTTGATCACCGGCTGGCTTCTCTTCCATCTTCTCCTCTGACTCGCTGAAACTGTCAAATTCCAAAGGCTTTGCGACGTCCCCCAAATAGTTGACAGCTGGTAGTCCTTTCTTCAAAGACCGCAGCTTGAGTGTGAACCGCGGACCGATCTCCTGTAAGGCGACCCTTTCCGTCGAGCGAAATGCGTATCTTGAAAGTGTGTGTGTGACACCGTCAATCCGATCCAAGCGATATTTTGTGCGACGACACTCACCGATGTCTTCTGAAGAATAAAAAGTCGCGCTGGTTGTGGAGGGTCACAACTTGCCGTCCTTGAAATTCCGGTAATGGGGGGAAGAAAGTCTGGAACATCCGCCCGACAGTGTGTCCGAGACGCGTGACAAAGTTATTGAGCACGAGCTCGGGGTGATGCGGCGTCGCTCGTGCGCGGCCCTGTTCAAAAAATTCACAGTTGAAGTCACTGCCGCAATCTTTTTGCGGGACAACGTACAAATATTTTTTTGGTGAGTTCAATCGAGGATAATTTAAAATAGGCTGTTGGTCCGTCAGGTAGGTGTACAAGCGTTATCGCATCTGTCGGTTATTGAGACCCAGAAAACAGAAGAGAATTGCGAGCTCAACGCACTCGGTTTCTTGGTATTCTCGTTCACGACAATCAAGTTGCTGAATCCTCTCCCGGCCGCCCACCCCGCTATTTTTCCCATTTCGAATCCACGAGTTTTGGGACGTCTGTGGAACTCCGCCCCTGGAAAGATCCCGACGAGCTCATCGCAAAACTCATAAGTAGTACGCGTAGCCTTGGGCGATGTCGTAATGAGGACTTTTGGTGGGATCGTCGGGTCGTCGGTAGAGGAGAAGTAGGAGGCAAACGAGTCAGACGCGATATCGGCTGCGGCCTCGGTGGAGGAGGGCTGTTGTTGGGCAGCAGCGGGGGCTGAGGAAGGGTCTGCCGTTAGAAAGGATGGGTCGAATTCGCGTGTGTTTTCGAGCGTGCGGGGGACATTCTCCGCCAGTCGTTTCTTCGGTGGATGTGCGTCTGAGATAATCACCCGAGCAGAGAGAGAGCACACACCTGTTTTGCTTTGGGATCATCTGCCTCGCGCTTGGCGGTCGCGAGTCTGCGCCGAAGTTTCGCCTGGCTTTTCTCTTTCTTGGCTTTGAGAAATACTCCTTCGCGCTTTTGTTTGTTTTTAATCGCGGGCAGCGACTGCGGCTGTGGCATCGAGGCGTCTCTCAAGTATCATTAACATCATTTCCCACGCTCGCGTGTCTCCTCTGAATTGTCATTCACCGGCGTGTCTGCGTCATGTCCAACGCTCGTCCACGGTCACAGCGTCTTTTGCTCTGCCTTTTTCTTTTCATCTCTGTCGTGAATTCTCTCCACTTTTATCTTGACGATAATGAGAAACGGTGCTTCATCGAGGAATTACCCACGGACACCGTAGTCGAGGGTAAGCACCATCACTGACACACTCGCCCTACGTTCCTTCCTCAACCGGCCTTCTTCGACCTCTCAGGTCACTACAAGGCGTTAGAATGGAATGACGAGAGGCAGGTGTATCTAAACAATGAACATCTGGGGATTCTTGTGGAGGTCACAGTTAGTTATCCTTCCTACGCCTCCCGACCTGGTACCTAACCTCTCACAGGAACTGGAAAGTGGCCACTCTGTTGTCAGCACACGTGGTCCATCCGACGGTCGCTTCACCTTCACCTCTCATGAGGCGGGCGACCACACCATCTGCCTGTCGTCTAACTATTCCTCTTCGTGGTTCGGTCCCACGGCTCACATCCGCCTGCACCTCGACGTCGTCGTCGGTTCAACCAAGGCCAACGCGGATCACGACCGTGGGCATGTTTCTGCGCTCGCGAGCAAGATCCGCGACTTAAACATCAAACTTGAGGACATTCGTCGCGAGCAACAGTACCAACGCGAGCGCGAGTCTGGTTTCCGCGACCTTTCTGAGGGTACAAATTCTCGCGCTGTGTGGTACAGCGTAGCACAAATCGTCACGCTCCTCTTGACGTGCGCATGGCAGCTGCGGCATTTGAGAGTGCGTATCTAACACACTTTTCGTTTGCCGTCAGCAATACTGACCAACTTCCCAGCGATTCTTTGAAGATCGGAAGATGCGCTAGTATACTATCGCATACCTATCTATATGTTCCAAATACATTATATGGGTTCCCGGTAGTAAAGTGTGCTTGTTCAGGGTCTAGTGCCCTACACTTTGAGGATAACTTTTTTCTTGACTTCGCCCAATGTCATTCTTTGAAATACCTCCCTGATTGCACTCGTCGCCGTCTCGTCACTAGCTTCTCTCCCAATATCGACAATCTCGTGCCTCGGTTCTTTAAACTGTCCCAACACATGAACCACCATTCTCATCAAGTTAACGAGCCCACTCACCTTCCCTGAAGCCATGGTCCGTGCAAGTTCCTCAACGAGCCTACTTTGTCCTTCGCCATTGTCTTTGTACCATCGAGTGAGCCAGAAACCGTGGCTCGTAAGGTTCTTGAATATATGGAATGACGCAGGGAGGGTGAGAGGGCGTTTTGCCATCGCGCCATACGTCACCAGGTGAGCGTTGTTGCCTAAGAGGCCAGCCATCGACGTTGTCGATTCGCCGCCCACACAATTTAACCCGAGACGGATATCCTTTGTGCACGAGTCAGTAAGCGGCTACGAAACTGACACGGTGGGGGGTGCAAACCTGGCCGTTCGTCCACTCCTTGACCTTTGCCTTTATTGTCTTCTTGTCCTGGAGCTCGTCGTACGTGGCGACATGCGTGGCACCCAGATCCTCCAGTTCTTTCCTCAGCGTGTCCATGTCGTCCCTGCACATGATGTACCAACAATGAACCTAAACCAGAAATTTCACCGAGCCTGCACGTTACGCACCGATTCCGGACGAGGTTTATAGTTTTCAGACCAGCGTTTTTCGCGAGCTGTATGACCGCTTGGCCAACCTATGATGAGAACGGCACTTGAGTGTTCATGCGTTACTCATTTCCACCACAAAGCGACGCACCGCACTATTTGCGCCGTTTTGGATGACCCATTGGCCCGCCCCCGGAGTGACGAAGTGGGACAGGAGGCAGTGTGCGGTCGCTGGGTTGACCTGAGACGAACGCAAAATCGGCTGAGTGACCTTGAATGTGTGAACGAAAACTACGCGCACCATCATCGTCGCTGCGTTCACTTCGGAGAGGCCCTCGACCCTCGGTACCTTCAAAAGCTGCCCCTCGAGCAGGTTCGCAGCGCTCCTCCAGGTCCCAACTTGGCTCGCCTTCATCACCACCCAGTCGCCTCTTTCCAGGCCCTTCACGCCGTCACCGACGCTCGTAACCTCTGCGAGTCCTTCATTTCCGGCCACGAATAAGTCCCCTTGGGCACCAGGAAACGAAGATGCCTGGGGCTTGGAAGGGTAAACCCCTTCGATCACGTTCACGTCCGCCGGGTTTATGGGCGACAGGATGAAGCGCACGTTCACAGTTTGTGGAGGGGGAGCAGGAAGAGTTGGGATGGTGAATGCGCGCACGACCTCCGCGGGCTGACCATTTCGAGAATAGACGATAGCACGATTCGCCTGGAGGCGTGCTGATGTCGATAGGAGACGAGCGTGGACAGAGTTAAGCGTTGATAAATAGCACCTTCGGAACATCGTCAAGGTCAACGATCCAAAGCACGTGATTTATATCCAAGGGTAACAGAGTGTGGGGTTAACTAAACCTATTTACATGGCTAGGTGTGGATAGGTGCAAGAAATCTCAGTCAGTCACTCGTAGCGACATTCTCTACGTTGCCGCGTTAGGTCAACCCGGCCTCGACAGCCAGCGAACGGAACGCGGAGTCTGGTTTTGTCAACAAGATGCTCGGTGCGTCAAACTCGGCGACCTATGGGTAGGTCAATGACAGTATCTTAGGGAGCGAGCGATGATCTGCCTACCTTGCCCTCACTTAAAACCAAGATGCGGTCTGAATCCATGATAGTATTGAGACGATGCCTGCAGGCGCGTCAGATAATAGGAACGTGGGCTGTCCTCGCTTTACGCACGCTATGGTAAGAATAGTGGTATTTTTGAATTGCGGACCGCGAATGATATCTTGAATAGCCTTATCCGTCTCGAGGTCCACGGCGGATGTCGCTGTGGATAATGTAAGCATCGCAGCTCCTAGCTAATGTTAGGGTGTTCATCCCACCTTCGTCTAGAACCAAAATTTTGGTTTTTCGCAGCAACGCCCGAGCAAAGCAAATGAGTTGCCTCTGCCCCGCGGAGAGCGACGAGCCGCCTTCTTTAACCGGTGCGTCTAGTCCCTCTGGGAGACTTTCTACATACTCCTTCAAGTGGGCCTGTGAGGCAACGGTTGGCCATAAGTGGCTACCGCCATAGGTTGTTAAAGGTGACTTGCCTGTTTGAGTGCTTCCCAGATATCGGCATCTTGATGCT
This sequence comes from Lactarius pseudohatsudake, assembly GCA_021525015.1. Taxonomy (NCBI): domain Eukaryota; kingdom Fungi; phylum Basidiomycota; class Agaricomycetes; order Russulales; family Russulaceae; genus Lactarius; species Lactarius pseudohatsudake. Next base: position 105,765 of record JAKELH010000163.1, read on the forward strand.
CACCAACGGGATCGATATTCTCGCGCAAGGTTCCCTCGAACAGGTCTGGCGATTGTGGGACAATCGTCATCGCCGAGCGCAAGTCGTAAAGTCCTATCTTGGTGGTGTCGACGCCATCGATAAGGATAGTTCCCTCTGCAGGCTCGAGTATACGGAATAGCGCGAGCAGCAGCTATGAGAACCAATTAGCAATGGGGACTTCTACAGAGTGGACTCGTGGAACTCACGGACGACTTTCCGGCACCGGTTCGACCACAGATTCCTATTTTCTCTCCTGGGTGCTGTCGCAGCCTGGTCAGTACGACTTTCATGCATAAGCACCAGAGGCGATACCATTATCAACGAGATATTCTTTAGCACCAAGTCAAGCTCGGGACGATATTTCAATGAATAGTTCCTGGAGGCCGTAAGCACGATGCCGCACCGACGACCGAGGAAAACACACCTAAATTCGACGCGCCCCTCACTTGGCCACCCGCCTTCCGGCTGTGCTTCTGGGACCTCATATGGTGCTTCGGGTTGGAGTTCAATGTATTGCAGCATCCGTTCCACGCTGACGATGTTCTGCTCCACTTCGCTCGCGGAGCGCACAAGCCAGTTCTGCGCGACGATTAGGGCTTCCTCATGGGTTGGTACGCCTATCGACTCACCAAAGAGCTCGTCGTGTTCAACGCATAAGAAATGACAAGGCCCACAAGTCCCGCGTCGACCCCGCTCGTCATCAATGTGCCAACAGCCAGCATGGATGAAATAAAAATGATCGATGCACCGATGAATTCAAGGCGCACAGCCAGCCAACGGTTAACGGAGGTGCTTGGCAGATAGCACATCTGGTTACGGTCGACACGGCGTTCATTGATTTCGGCGAAAATAGCCTGTTGACCGAACGCGCGGATCGTGGACAAACCACTGAGTGACTCAGAAAACCAGGATATGATAGGGGACCGAGAAACAGCGTTCAAACGCTGAAGCTCGCGTGAGGTCGCAAGATAGTATCTGTTGGGCAAAGGTGAGATACCACATGACATTACGAAAGGGACACCCACGTCATGAAACGGTTGTACAGCCATCCGAGAGGAATTATCGCAATTAGGAAGGGCGGGAAGCTCGACCCAATGACGACGACGATGCCGATAGATGAACATAGAGTGCGGACGACAAATTGGATGACCTGAGAGCGGCGTTCACTGAGCTAGGTCATGACCAACTTGGGGTATGCACTCACCCTTGCCAGTATCTGATCCACGACGTTTGTATCCTTTGTAAACAAGTTAAGAATCCTGGCAATGGTGATCTCCTGATTATGTGACACGCAGAATCCAGGTTGAAATACGTACCGTCCAGAAGGCGTAAGCTCAAAAAAGGTCAGCGGTGCACGTAGTACCGAATGGAGCATCTATAAATCGGTCAGCAAGGAAGAGAGATGAAGGGGTAAACATCGTACGGCGTCATGCAAATGCTTCGAGCTCTTCAACGAGCAGAACACGAAGATCAGAATGGATCCGGCGCAGCTAAGTATCGAGGAGGACAACGATAAGAGGCCATATGCCCAGAGGTACTTGACGGCGCTCCTGTTCTCGCCACTCTCTCGGTTGCCTTCGCTCCAGTGTTTCAAAGAGAAGGTTCCAAGAACCAGCAGAGTCTGCTGCATAGCCATAGCAATCACAAACAAGGCAAACCCGGTCTTCGACGCAGCCCCGAGGTAACGCCAGTACACATGAGGTTTCACTCGTCCCTGAGCGCTCTGCTCCTCGCTGAGACCACCAGAAGACGCTTTGGTTGTCTGGGATGTGACTGGTGCGAAAGTTGCACGACTGAAACTTTTCTTGTGGGTGAGTTTCTCCTGAAGGGTGCCGATTTTCTCTTCGGTCAAAGTGCCATCCTCTGCGTGGACAGGGCTGCCAGAGGGTGTGGATCCTTCGCCACTCCAGAAAGGTGTCGTGGTTCCGGATGAAGTTGACCCGCTTGTATGACCGTGTCCATGACTATGACTAGGTTAGTGATCTTAGCCCAAAGTATGACACTGGACTGCACTGACATTAACTTGTAGACGTGGCTGTCCTTATCTCCCGCAAGCTTGGCATATGATCCCGATTCGATTATAATACCGCGGCGCAAATAAAGGAGTTGGTCAAATCTGGAGAGGAAGGATATGCTATGCGTAATAAAAATCCTAGCTTTCGTCGCAAGCAATCCACGCGGCCCTATAACTTGGTCTGGAAAAGCGCGAGTTAGAATTATGGCAGAAGATAAAACAAGTGGATTTACCGAACACATGCCGAGCAACTTGTGAATCCACAGCAGCCAGCACGTCGTCGAGCAACACACTTCGAGAAATCAGTTTCAATATCTCGACGTATGCGGGCCACAAGTGAAAACCTCACAGATCCGCGCGCGCATACACAGCACGAGCCAACGAGACGCGAGCTCGCTGACCCCCACTTAACTATATCGTCATGTCAGAGCTACGTCAAGCTGTTGCTCCAGAACGACATACAGTAATCCCTATCAGTCATTAAACATAAGAGTGGCTCGTCGATATTCCAAGTGATGACATTACCTTTCTCTCCGACTTCTGTCAAATCGCCGTTGGGCAAGAGCTCCAAGTCTGGACGAAGCGCGCACGCTATCGAAAGAGAGTTAAATACAAAAAACGCTATGGCTCTGATGTACGCACCATCGAGCACTAAATTATAAAACGTCTCGTCGTACTCGTGCGAAAACAAAATATTGTCACGTATAGAAGTCCCCATTAACCTGTCATCGATTTAAGGAGCGTCCTGGGATCGAGTTAGAAGTGCCTTACCAAGGACTCTGCGGGGCGTATGCAACGGTGCCGTATAAAGAGACCTTGCCCTCATTCCGGCACATATCTCCAATAATCGCCGAAAGAAGGCTCGACTGTGCCAGTGAGAAGCTATCAGGTGAATAAAATTTTCGAGACTAACCTTGCCGGCGCCAACACGTCCAACAATCCCTACCAACTCTCCTTTCCGTGCGACTAGATTGATCCCTTCAAGAGTCGGCGAAGTGGAGGGGTCCTTAGACCAAGTAAATTCCCCATCCTTGATATCTAACACCTAAAACCCTATTAACAGACAAGGCCCACCACACTAGTCTTCAAAACGTACCACGTCTCCAGCGCAAAGGTCTGGATTTAGTGTTACCTCGCGTGCGTCTGGTTGGAGCTCGCCACCACTTAAATAGGTTTTGAGGCGCTTAGCAGAGACAACTCCTTCAATAACTTGATTAATAACCATAGCAGCCTGAGAGGCGATATTAATTCATGTCGTTGGGATCGCTGAGCTTGAGCTTACCATCGCAAGAGGAAATTGTAGTAGCATGAATAAAGATATTGCGGGGAATATTACGTCGCTGGTCAATGGCTTCGAGGAGGTCGCTGCAGCAGTAGCAAAAGAACTGAATGCGACCAATACTATGTGGCATTAGTATCGTTAGGTGGATATTTTCTACGGGACTAGTTATCACATACACGGAATACCGCCCCAAAGCGTTGTGTTCATTGCCTGCGTTCGAAGAACTCATATTTCACTCAGTATCTAGAAGCCGTTGGATAAATACGTACGGAATAAATCCCGATTTTCTTCAGCATCTTGAGTTCCTGTTCATTTCGCACGAATAGAATGCGGCGGAGGAATGCGTGCTCCCAAGCGTATAGTTTGATGCTAAGCGGAAGGACAGTATAGTCAGCATCAAGGAGTGTCATTCTCACTTGGACAGAAATACCTCCGGATATTCGCCAATAATTCGCTCATCAGACGAGAACGTTTGTCTTTGTTCTTCATCTGTTGTACCTGGAGGTTCTTCATGAGGCTTGCGATGAAAGTGTTCAACGGGACGGAGAAGATCATGATGGCAACCCCCACGAACGCGGACCACCCGAGAAGGTTGTACAGAGAAACGAACGCGAGAGTGACCTTTAAAGCGCCGGCGGCAACAGAGTTAGCATATTTTTTATTCCACGGGACCAGGTGAATTGTCCTTTACCTGGAACGGCGCCGAGATGGCCATGAGACCGTACGTGCACAAGTCCTGCAGCCTGGAAGCATCAACCGACATAAGGTTGACGATGTCCCCTGATGCTTTGCCGCGCTCGTCGTTCGACAACACGAGGGCCTTTTGATAAATGGCCGTAACAAGACCCGTGCGAACGCGCATACCAGTCTCGTAGCAACGTTGGAAATACTGCCGATGATGTCAACAAGGGAGAAAGGAGACAAGGAGGTACTCTAACTTGGTGAAGGAGGATTGATTGTATCATAGCGGCAACGAACATAGCAGTTGCGATCGAAAAGCCTTCTAGCGGACTCGGGCCGCTTGTATCGCTCAGCCTTGCACTTTGATACGCAGAAATGAACGAGAGGAAGAGACGCAAGAGTTGAGGCTGAAGGAACGACAGGCAGTCTTGAAGGACCTTGAGACAAGCTGCGAAAGCGAAGGGCCCACCATATGAGACAAACAAGGCCGTCCACAAAGATTTACTGAAAAGAGGCTTAAAATCCGATAACGCACTCAAAAATGGTGATACTCACTGGTCCTTCATAGCGTGCTGTAGGGATTGGCCAAGCTTGGAAGCCTCGTCCTCGGGTACCAATTCAGGAAGGTCATCTTCGGTGATGAATTGTCTTGCGCCTTTCTTTATGAGAGGTGTGAGCCAACCAAATGTCCATACGCCGAAGATGTTCGCCGTCAAAAGTGGGCTCTCTGGATTCATGCGTGGGGTCGTGTCGGGTTCAGAGCAATACTCCGGTCCCAAGCACTCGAGAGCGAAGGCAATAAGGCCGAGCGCGCCTATGCTCCATCGCAATGCAAAGACGGGAGGGAGTGGAGACCGCGCAATACCGAGAGTCGTGCGAGACCAAATCAGAAGCGCGGCAAAGTAAGCCAACCAGAATAACAGCGCGATGGTGGACGAGCGCCTAGTGCGAGTGTGACCCATATAGGTGAGCAACAGGAGAGCTAGAAATGCAATCGCCTCCAAGACCAAAACCGGGAAGAAGGTCACCCATCGAGGGTCAATGCTGGTGACGACTATATTTGCGATGCTGATCAACGATATCAGCGCAAGGATGGCCTAAGTTTTGGTCAGTCAGCCAGGTCCACAAACCTGAAGATCGCACACGTACCAACTTTCCCCAAAGCAGCCGCACATTTATTTTCTGAGTACGTTGGAGTGCAACGAGGTGGCACAACTGGCAGACACGGAAGAGGCTAAGAACAATCAAGGAACCGAGGGGAACCGAGAACAAGACGCCTTCTTCGAAGCAAGAAGTGAAATCAAAAGGGCGGAGCCGAGAGACGGGTCCCCACCCTTCGCTATGGTGACATTTGGCATCTGGGAACATTGTAGCTCCCACCCAACAGGCGGCGACGTGGAGGTGAAGAGGACAGTCGGTACTGAGGTGGGTAGAAGCCGTCCGGGACACGTGAGTCAGTTGGGTTCGAAGATGTACGGCATTAAAATTGCCATCAATAAACTTTTGATCGGGTACTTTTTCCCTTTGTACGAGGGCGAACGCGCGTACGTACATGCCGTTGCCGTGGACACGTATATAGATGAAGCACATCGACAGCATGTACTGTACGCAAGGGTGGAGGTGATGATACGAATAGAATTACTGCTCGCGTGCCTCCTGTATGCGCTCCTTCGTAACCTGGATGAATTCTTCTCTCAATGCCCGCTGCTCCGCGATCTTCTTCACAATCGTGCCCCGACGTGTCGTGAAGTCTCCGCGCCACGCCCATCCAGGCGAGTTCTTCTTCGTCAGGCGCAGCAACTGGCCCTTCACCATGTCCTCCCTGAACTTGACGTGGTACTCCTGCTCTAAGAACTCCTCACGCGCCTGGCGCTCCTCATTGGACATATCCTCAAGCATCATCGGGTAATAAAAGGGCTCGACGAGCCCCACGACGGCACGCTTGTATGTGAGGTACGACCTGCCGCGCACCCAAGAAGCGTTCCACGCGCGACGAAGAGGAGCCACGTAATTATCTGTGCGGATGTAGGTCGTCTGCACGCCGTACATGGCGGCGAGGTAGGCGCGCACGTCTGTCTTGGTAACCGACTGGGGGATGCGGAATGTTGCCTCGTAGGGGTTGTACGGCTTTCCCGGGGGCGTAAAGTTTGGAACGAGGCGAAAGATAATGTTGGGTAGGTAGACCTTCTCGCCCACGACCTGCGTCTCCGTTGCGCCGGACGGTGTCACGACCTCGCGCGTGCCACGTAATCGAGACCGCCGTGAGTTGAGCTTTGCGAGCCACTCGCCTTCGGTAGGTTCCGTACCGTCCGGTCGAAGTAGTTCGCCTTTTGCGAGGGCACGCTGGTAGCGCGTGAATTCTGTGGGAGTCAAACCACTGGGAAGCGCGTCGGATTCACCAGATGGGATGTTGGGGCGGCGAAGGCGGACAGCGCGTGGGGTCGATGCCGTCCTCGCGGCGGCAGCGGCTGCATCTAGGGTAGAGTAAGCACGTTTTAGCAGGGCCATATTGTTTGCCAACTCGCGTGCTGCCAAGGTGAAAGTGTTCCAAGGCGGCTTGTTGTTTCTCATTTTCGGCTGTTTCCGGACTGTCATCACATGACTCGCCTGTCGCTGCCAGTTGGCTACTTTTCGCATCGGTCCCACGGACCGGTCCGCTCTGGACCGGCCTCAAAGTTAAATCACCGCTCCCAACATCATTTTAATTGTGGGGGGCAGGTGGTGTAGTGGAGCCCCCCGCCCCAAAAGGGTCTGATGTAAGCCTGCACAAAGATTGCGGGTTCGACTCACCCTAGGGACATAAAGTGAGTCACTGCTGACACAGCAGTGCCCCTAGACCTCAGATGGCCCATGTGACGAGTACCAGGAAACCGGTCCAAATACGACCGGGGGATACCTAGATGCCACCCAATGAGGAGCCCCTAAGGGGGGTAAAGGTGCTGCGGTTGCCGGTCACGCCCTAAAGGGGCGAGAAGAATGTACATAAAAAAGTCACATGGATGTGTCACAGAGTCCGGGATAAAGTTCATGCACTAAGGGGGTTTTAGTGGGTATTACCGGGAAACCGGTCGAGTCCCACACTACCGGGGTTCAACATAACAAACCTTTGGGGAAGCCCTATGCCCAAGGTACTAGTGTTGGGGAAGTTTGGTCTCAGACTGACCCAAACCGGGTTTGAACCAAACCCAAACCGTTTAAAATGGTTTGGGTTTGGAGAATCCTGGCTCAAACCAAATGGTTTGGTTTCCGGTTTGGGGGTCCCAAACCCAGTTCAAACCAAACTGAACTGATTAAGAAAAAATATTAAAAAATATTTTATAAGTGCTCAATAAGTGGTTTGGTTTGGTTCAAACTGAGTTTGAACCAAACCAAACTGAATTTAAACCAAATTTGAACCAAAATCAATGGTTTTTGGTCTCAAACAATTTGAAACAAAGTCTTAACTGATGAATTTGAACAAAATCAATTGATTTTGCCTCAAACCAAGGTCTTAAGTGGTTCCTTAAGTGGTTTGAACTGAGTTTGAACCAAACTGAACTGGACTGAACCAATTAAGACCAATTTAAAACACTTATTCTTAATCAGTTTGAAACAGTTTGGAACAGTTTGGTTCAGTTTGGAACAGTTTGGAGCAGTTTGGTTCAGTTTGGGTTCAGTTTGGGCAAATTCTAATCAGTTTGGTTTCCAGTTTGGCCAAAATGGCCCCAAACCGAACCAAACCGAACTTCCCCAACACTACAAGGTACAGAACAATGCCCCGGTGTGCGTAAATTGCATTTCCCCCCGGATCGGCTATACAAAGGCCGCTTCAACCGTTTGAGTCTGGTGTGTTGTTAGGTAACCGTCGATCCCGAGGATCAGGACCCATGAGGAAACTATGGCTGGTGACCAAATAATGGGGTCTCTATGACTAAGGGGAAGGTTGCTATCTTCAGATCCAGATGAGGTTTATCCAAAAAAAAAAACATCATTTTAATTGCTTACTCGAGCAAATATGTTTTTGAGTATTAACTAATAAAGAACCTCATATTAATGAGTTATCTTTTTTGTGTTTTCCAAACATATTTATTAGGTAACTAAACTTACATAAATGTGAACACTTTTTTTGTCTAAGTCAATCTACAGTAGAGTATCCCTCCCGTTCCCTCGCGCCCACCCACCCCATTCCGTGCGGCCCCCATTAGTGTATTGCCCCTGCACGACCTGGGGGGGACTGCCGCTTCCGGATTTGCGCATGGCATTGGGACCCGCCCCCCCCACACAGGCCCGGGCAGGGGTACGGCATCCCCCATTCCTGCGTAGCCCCCGGAGGCGGTTGGCCTCGTGCGCCTCTTCCCGTGCGAACGGGGCGGCTTGCCCTCGCGTGCCCCCGGTCCGCGCGTACGGGTGTCGTGCCCATGTGCGCACCCCTTCCGCGTGAATGGGAAGGGGCCGGGGGTGGCGTGCCTTCGCGCGCCCCTTTCCCGCACGTACAGGGCGGCGCGGTCTAAGGGGGAAGGGAGGTACCAGGGGCGACGTGCCCTCGTGCACCCCCTTCCGCGTGAATGGGAAGGGTGTGGGCGGGGGTGGCGTACCCTCGCGTGCCCCTTTCCCGCGTACAAGGCAGCGCGAAGGGGGAAGGGGCTGGTGGCGACGGGCGCCCCTCGAGCCCCTTCCCGCGCGTACGGGGCGGCGCGGCCAAGGAGAGGAAGGGCCGGGGGTGACGGGGAGGGGGCGGTGTGTCCCTCTTCCCGCGTACGGACGCGCGGCGGTTTGTACGTAGCCTCGTTTGTGTCGCCCCGGGGGGTGGCACAGCTTCCGGGTTCGCGTGCCCCCGTCGCGCGCAAACAGAGGTGGGGGGGGTCGGCACGCCCTTTCCCACTCCCGCAGCCCGTGGTTCGCGCTCTCCCTGTTGCGCGAAAATGTGGGGGCGCACCCCTTCTGGGTTTGCGCGCAGCCCCCCGGTTCGTGTGCTCCCTTTGCGAGACACGGGGTGGGGGGTGGAGCAGCGCGTGCTCCACTCGCGTCGCCGTGTTGCATAAAAGGGAGGGAGGGAGGGTTGCAAAGGGGGCGGGTCAGTCCTGCGTCTGCGTGTCCCGCAAACGGGAACAGGGGGGCGCCATTCCCGTGCCCCATTTGGACGCGAACGAGGGCCGGGGCAGCGCCCCTCCTGCTTGCGCACGGTTTCCCCACCCGCTTGGGTGCCGCGCCGCCCGACCTCCGCTCTGCGCCTCCACCGTCCGCGTCCCTTTCCACGCAAAGGGGGTGAAAGGAGGGGTACCCCCATGTGGTGAACGGGAACGGGGGAAGGGGAGGGAGCCGGGGGCGGTGGGGGGGGGCACCAACGGGAAGGGGGCGCAGCAACGCGAATGCCATTTGCGCACCACCCCACTTTGCAGCCCCAGTTGGCATACCCCGTTTGCGCAACTCTTGGGCGCAAACGGGCATGCCAATTGGGGAGGGGGGGCGGCGAGCTGGCAGGGGGAAACAGCTGGGCGCATGTGCCCATCGTTCTGTGCATGTGGTAAGGGGTTAGAGGGCGACGAGATGGGCACGAGGGGCTCACCAATGGGTGGGGGTGCGCAGGCGACGAGGGGGTGGCAGACGCCGTTTGCGTACTCCCTTCCCATTCCGCACCCCGTCCGCTCGTGTGTCGCTCCTGTGCAGGGGTGGGAGGGGGTGCTGCTCCCGGGTTCACGTGCCCCATTTGCGCAGAGACGGGGGCAGGCGGTGAAAAGGAGGGGGGGCTGGCCCGCGTGGACTCGCATTTGCGCGCTGTTTGCGTGTGATGAACGAGGGTGCAGGGGGCGCACACAAAAGGGGGCAAAGGGGCTGTGCAGGACGTGGAAAGGGCGCGGGATCTGACACGTGTCGATACACAAACGTAACGCGTTGTTTACGTGTAGTTTGGTTTTATTTAGTTTTATTTACTCTGGAAATAAAAAATGAAAGTTTTAAAAAAGCGGAGTTTTAATTTGAGTAGCAGAGAAACGGGAAAAGCGGACTGGTCCATGGGACTGATGCGAAAAGTCAAAGACTGTCGCTGCCATCACCTGTCCCTTGACTGGTGAGTGTTATGGGTAGGTAGAATCGGTTGTTGATTATCTCGATGCGACCGGCATCTACGTCAGGGTAGCCGTTTCCCAACCCCTGCAAAACCTGTACCCGTAGCGCGGGTATGCGGGTTTCCCAACTTGTGCACCACTCCCAAACCCTCCCTTTCACCCAAGTTTCCCCAGTTTCTTTAGCTTAGCTGGTTCATTCTCACATTCTCATGATGTCGCTGCACCACATTGCTATTGATTCTCGCACTTTCCCCAATCCCATCCGGGTCTTTCCATACATATCTCTCTCTCGTCTCCCTCATCACACGCCACCCATCACTAATATCTCGGTACATCGTACGAAAGGGCACCAACAACAACGACCACCGACCACTTGTTTTCGTCGCACAATCACGATGGAAAACCCCTAGAGCACTCGTAGACTAGCCCTGCGTCCCTGCACCTCAATCGTCTTTGTTTGGCGCGGTAGCGACAAGGTGAGTCAGGTGACCATGACCGTGCCGGGGCGACGTTGACCCATGACATGACCAGTATGGCAGCAATGAAGCAACGACAACCACGGCGGGTCAACGACAGGGCGATCTGGAACGATGACCACGACGACCAGCAACATGCCTACCTTTCACCCCTCTGGGCTTGCTGCCCCTTGCCCCCATTCATGGGCCGCGTGTCTAAGTCCCCATGCCTCGTCCCTGCGCTTCATGCTGCATGTTTCCGTCGCCACCATGTCCTCATCGCATTGCCCGTGGTTTCGTCCTTATTACCCATCTCTTTGAAATTATCAAGACGCTTCGGACCTATCGATCACTTTGGCCACACCGCCCCTTTCTGTCTGGCAAGGCAGGTGCACTATGTCATTTCTTTTGGTATTATTCTGATCTTTGTTAATAGTGCTCGCCATCATCTGCCACCCCAGCCTCGGACATCAGCCCCTCGACCTTTTGTACCTTATCGTACCTGCATGTCATCTCGTACCTGGCCTGTGTTAGCTCTCTCCACCTTTCTCCCTTCTGCATTCTTATTCCTCTCTTACCTCACTCCTTCCCATACACATCTTGGCTCAGTAGCTAAAGGTGTTGTATATAAAACCCCTACTTTCTAATGGGTACATGAGCGGTCGTGTCACCATCTTCTCCCCTCTATTTCTTTATGTGATTCAAGTTCAAGTCAGGCCCTCCGAACCCAATCCTACTCTGATCACTGGTCACTTGTTCTCAAGTTCACCTCTCCCAGCATCGCCGTCTCGTGGACGGCATCGTTTTCTCACACTTGCTTTCGCTATTTCGTCCCCTTTGACTTATCTTCTTCTTTAGAACCTCTCCGCCTTTCAAGTTGAACACACAGACTACCACGTCGACCACAATGCACGCTGTAAGGCTAACCCCAGCGTTGGGCTGGAAATCACCCATTTTCGGCACTCTCGCTATCGGATCAGTTGGATCACGTGGTCCCCATTCTGGACTCGCATTCTCACGGTGTCGCACCCACTTCCACCCCCTTCGTCCTCCTTGATCGATCCCCCATCCCTCTTACACACACACTCTCCCCCTCTCACTCCCACTGGCATCATTTGTCATCAGCTCACTCCTTACAATAGACACCAACACCGGCATCAATCGCTTCGACAATGGCTTGTAGCCCACTTGTTCAAAGGCTGCACGTTCCTGTGCTCGTGCTCCCTTCGTTACTGTTCTGGGCCCTGGGGTAGTTAGCTATTTGCCTTTCATGTAATTAACTCTTGTTTCTGGCTGAATCAAGGAGTTCTCGAGTTGCCACTGCTACCTCCTCGTTCGTGTGATCCCAGTTTCGAGTCTGGCAGAATTGAGGGCACGCACAACTGACCCGTCGTCTCGCCCTACCCACCATGATCCCGCCAAACTGCTGTCAACCCGCCCAACCTGCCCAAATCCGTACCCGTACCCGTAAAAACCCATACCCACAGCCACGGGTATGGGTTTTCACGGGTACGGGTACAGGTTGCATCCAAATGACCTGAGGGTTACCCGTGGTAATCCCTATTTACATATTCTTCTGCTGTAGGGCAGCCAGGCCCTGCTAAATGAAACGCAGGGGGAGGCAGACCTCGGGAGTCAAAGGCGAAAGGGGTGAGGCAAGCTTTGTGGTTGGAATCTCAGATGGCGATGGCGTGGAGAGCAGCAGTTTGGGTGAAGGCATTGAAGAAAACAGCAGCGCAGACCACGGGGCAAGAGCAGGAGGTAGGGACAAGGGCTCAGAGACACTATCAGTAAACGAAAGCGGAGGTAGGGGAGTGCGTGGCAAGCCCAGGGGTATCAAAGGGAGAGACACTGGTGGTAAAACCGACGATGCAGGCACAGGCCCGAGCTGACTGTCCGCAGCCGGATGCGTATGGGCTAGCTGAGACTCCAAAGCAATCGGTGAAGATGGGGAAGGAGGTCGGGAATCCGGAAACATGAATGCAGGCTTGGGCTCAGGCTGGTTGTCAGCTGCCCGTTGCATTGGGGAAGGTGGGCACTCTAACTCTAAGTCTGGGGAGAAATCGAAGATGAAGGCAGAGGTGCGGATGCAAGACTGGAGCCATCGTTAGTGGCCGAGGGCGTGAGTGAGGGTGCATGTGACATGGAAGGGGGGGTTGGAAGGGGCAACGTTGACAGGAGAACCGAAGGAGTAGTTGTGGGCTCAGACTCAGGCTGGTTGATCACCTCTGAATGCGCAGGCACGAGCCGAAACTCCGAAGTCGAGAACGAGGACGAGAAGTCGAAGAAACGAGGGTCTGGTGAAGATGCAGGAAGTTCGCTGGGGTCGGCCGTTGTCTCATTCTCCGGGGCAATATTGCACTCTACTACTCGGAAACCATAGGTGACTGGAGGGACGTGCTCAGTCTGAGAAACTGACTGTTCGCGTCTTATACTCCGGGGCTTGAATGGTTCCTATTGGGGCCATGACAGGAAGGGAGAATGATACGCAAAAGCTGCGCGGGTGCAAGAGAGAACATCGTTGAAGGGGAAGGGGTTGTTGTCTGGCTGGTAAGGGTACTTTGCGAGGAGGGATGGCCGAAACTTGCTGCAATCATTGGGGTGGAAACCGCACCAGAACGCAGTGTCGCGCTGCATTTCTGACAGGTGGTGCGTGTGGGCGATGGGTGCAGCGTAGCTCGAGAACTGCCAGTAGTACTGCAGCACGTCGTCTTTGCAGAACATCCACTTTCTGGAAGAGTCCTGAACAAAATCAAGCAGCTTCTGCCTTGCAACCAGGTGATGCGGTGTGCTGAAGACGTGACGGAAGTGGGACCAGTCGCGCGAACAAAACTTGTTAACGGATCTCAAGACCTTGCGTACAAAACGTACAGAGGGCGCCATGTAGCGGGCTATGGTTTCAACTCGCTGTAGGTTGGTGAGCATGCAGCGATCCACGAGTGATTCAAATTCTCATAGAAAGGTTTTGAAAGTGCCTCAGCCACCTGAGTAGTACGGTGCGTACTTTGAGCTGGGTGATGGCATTGTCACGCGGCCGGTGCACAGGTCGCTGTATTCGTAGTACATTCCGGTGGCGCATGGTTCAAGGGTGGACAGTGAGACTGAACTGGTGCGAGAATAGGGCGGAATGGAATGGAATGGAATGGTGGACCGTACGAGAGGAGACAAGATGCGATGTCGAAGGCAGGGAGAGGGAAAAGCGAGAGAGTGGTCTGGGGAAAGCGAACGACACCGAGGTCAGCAGCTCGGATGGCAAAAGCGAGAAAACGGGGTGAGGGTCCAAGGTCAGTGGCTTGGACGATACGAAAGGCGATCCGAGGGCAGCAACGTGGCTGGGCTTATTCTTCTGGCTAGGGCTAGGACACGGTGAACTGGTAGGGCAAGGCGAGTGAGGGTGGAGAGAAGTGGGTAGAGTCGAGTGAAGTAGGCCAGAGGAGGCCAATGGACAAAAGGCAGGCCAGATATGAGAGACGATGCCGTCCGAGGTGGCAAGACGAGGTGAGATGGCGGCGACGACCTTCGAGTGCCCACGGTAGGGCCTGACTTTGGGGGCGAATGCGCTGCGAGAGAGAAAGTGGGAACACAACTAGACTTAATGAGCCAGGATTAAATACATGCGAGCCATGTACGAAACATCCTGAGACTAAGTTAAGAGAGATAGGGTGGCAAGGAGTCAAGAGGAAATGGAACACGAGACGTGGATGGACCGAGACAGACAAAAGGTCAATTACAGGTATGGAAACAAGAAACTGAAACACAGCACGACAATAGTTCTCCCCCTCCGAGTCCAACGGCGAGCGCGGTGTCAAGCGCGGGCTCCGACAGCGTCTTGCGGGTGGCTAAAGGGCAAGGAGGGCGAGTGAGCTGTGATCTTGACATCTTGAAAGGGGGTACACGAGGTGGGCAATGCGACAGAGACAGGGAGTTGAGACAAAGTGACACGAGGTGGGGGGACGCGCTGCTTGACTGCACGGGGCTGGGGAGAGGGAGAGAGAGATAGACGATGACCGATATGGTAGCAAGGCCGGACCGAGGCTGAAATGACCGAAAACGGACGATTTCGGGTCCAGATGCCTGAGTAAGGCTCCAACCATTTAGTTTATGTTTACTCAACAGCCAGTAAATAAACAGTAAACCATTATAAACCATTTATAGACAGTAAATACTATTTATAAAACAATTTGCATTGATACTTCAAACATTTTCTGAAGATGCATCAGCAAGAACACAGGTGGCTGCCAGGGATTGTGCAACTTTTTACTGGTGTACCAGTAAGAAAGCACCACAAGTATCACAAGTTGGCCAGCACAAGTTGTGCAAGTTGGAAAGTTGGAAAGTTCTTTACTAACTCTTTACTAATCAAGGGTCTTCGGGTTTTTCCTGTGTTTTTCCAATTGACCTTGTATGAAATAATGTTTTCTTCCAGAAGAATCTGAATTTATATAGTTTGCTTATATCATGTATTATACAGTCAATAATCATGATAAACTATTCACACAAGAAACCAATAGAAAAACCAATAAATAAAATCACATTTCACAGTGGCTACATAATACAACTAAAAACTAACAGGGTAGTGGAGTGGCTCATCGGTTGCTGTTGTCACCGCCATCCGCTGTCACCGCCGCTCATCACCATCGTTGCCATCGCCATCACCATCACCATCGCTGTCACCGTCGCCGCTGTTGCGATCGCCATTGCTGCTGTCATCGTCGCCATTGCTGCTGTCGTCGTCGCCATTGCCGCTGTCGTCGTTGTCCTCATCGTTGTCGTTGTCCTCATCCCCACTACTGTCGTCATTGCAGTCGCCTTCATCCACCGCAGTTGTCATCGCTGCGATCGCCGTTCTTCCAATTGCCTTGCTGTCGCCTCGTCATTGCCGTTGTCGTAATGGTCAACTTCGCTGTGTTGTCGTCTTGGTCATTGCTGGAAACCAGCGTTAGTGTGCACCCCGCCGTGGCTGCATCGTCGCTTTATAGGCGTGGTGTCACATTGGCTCTCCAGCGGCGGCAGTGGCATAGTTTTGATTCCACCCTGGGGAGGGCTTCGGCAGCAGTGATGTCGATGACGTTGGGTATTGACAGCGGTGTACTTCTCGGCCTCTGTATATGATGAGTCGGCGCAGTAGACAAGTTGACCGTAAATGGTGCCATGACCGAGAAACACGCACCAAATGCCAACCAACTGTAACTTACAAGAGACACGACACCTGCAGAGAGAAAGTGGTCAATGATGTTCATGGCAAGGTAAATCCATTAGGGAGGAGGTAGAAGTGCATGTCTGCCTGAAGTATCTCAGGCAGGAAGTTGACTTACACGATCTAACAAACATGCACCTAATTCCAACAGACCATAAGTTAGCATTAGACACGACATGCGCGGAGGGAAAGCGGTCAACGATGTTCACGGCGAGGGTGTCCCAGGGAGGAGGGCAGAAGAGCATATCCGCTAGAAGGATCTCAACAAGGAAGTTGACTACGGGTGGTACCATGATCCGAGAAACACGCACCCAATACCAACGGATTGTACGTTAGCAGGAGATTCGACATGCACAGACAGAAAGCGGTAGATGATGTTCACACCAAGGTAGGGTGTCCCAGGGAAGAGGCAGAAGCGCATGTCTGCCGGAAGGATGTCAGACAGGAATTCGACTACACGACCCAGCAAACCGCACATATTGCCGACAGATCGTTAGCAAGAAACACGACACCCGTGGAGAGAAAGCGGTCAATAATGTTCGCGGCGAGGTAAAGTGTCTCACCCTGGGAGGAGGCAGAGGCATATGTGCGTCTGAAAGATCTCGGAGAGAAAGTTAAGTACAAGCGGTGCCATGATCCGAGAAACACACACCTAAACCAACAGATTATAGGTCAGCAGGAGATTCGACATGCACAGAGAGAAAGCGGTCGATGATGTTCGCAGCAAGGTAGAGTGCCTCAGGGTGGAGACAGCAGAAGCGCATGTCCACCTGAAAGATCTCAAAAAAAGAAGTTGAGTACAAGTGGTGCCACGATCCGAGAAACACACACTTAATGCCAACTAACTGCAACTCAGCAAGAGACATGACACGCAGAGAGAAAGTCGATGGTGTTCACGGCGAGGTAGTGCGCCCCAAGGATGAAGCAGAAGCGCATATCCGCTGGAAGTATCTCAGACAGGAAGTTGACGACAGGTGGTGCCACGATCTGAGAAACGCACACCTAATACCAACCAACTGTAAGTCAGCAAGAGACACGACACGCGCAGAGAGAGAGAAAGCATCGATGGTGTTTATGGTAAGGTAGGGATGCAGAAGCGCATATCTGCTAGAAGGACCTCAGACAGGAAGTTGACTACGGGTGGTGCCATGATTCGAGAAACACGTACCTAATACCAGTGGATTGTAGGTAAGCAGGAGACATGACATGCGCAGAGATAAAACGGTCGATGATGCTCACAGTAAGGTAGAACATCTCAGGGGAGCGGAAGCGCATCCGGGCCTGTACCAACCACGCATCTTCCATGTGAGGTCCTTTTAGCTGTCCATATAGTTCAGGGGGGAGAGTAATTTGTTGTTCAATGCAGGCAAATAAGACCATAGGAGAAAAAGAGTGCGCACCTTGACAACCCCAACTAACCACCATAGCATCTTCAGTATCTATCAGCACCCAGGTCTTCCCATTTGACACCTTTGAACGGTTGAAAGAGAAGTACGAGTGAGGAAGAGGAAGCAAGCGAAGGACAGTGAGGTGTATGCGGCCTTGTTGGATGAGTCAGTTGAGGGATGAAACAAAAGTCCGCTTGGTACGTTGAATGCCAGAATAGCCTTCCGTTTCGGTCACGCAGAACATCGAACAGTTCCTTACAGTACCGTGCCAGTGTTTTCGTCAAATTATGAAGTACCTAAAAACTCGTACATGTGATGATCTGCATGTCTACTAACAAAATACGCCTGAAAAGCATGTAGCGAGTCAGAAAAATGAAAGTCTTCAGGGAGAAACGAAGACCCATAGACGGGGATGAGGTGGGCACCTCAAACAATGCAATCAAGATGAATTACAGACAGACTGTGACGATTACCCTTGAATTCAGGACGTACGAGCCACATACCAGTGTCGTGGTCTGGTTCATCCCCAACCGGAATAAGCCAGTGTACGAGGGCACACAGGTAATGCTGGTCACGGAAAAAAAATGAAAAGAACAACAGGACCCTCACAACAAGCATCCCACGCATCCCCGAGAGCTCTGCATCAGTCTCGACAAATACTGTGTCATGCCATGGGTACTCCCCTCGCCAATTTGGGGTGGACCTGATCCGCTCACGATACATCCCCCCAGTGCCACAGAGGTCACTTGGGGCATAAAAGTGGGCGATAGCGGAGTGATAGCGGAGTGATATACATTGATGTGGCCTCCAAAACGTGGGCACTCGTCAAGGGGAATGTCGTCAGGGGATCTCGAGGGGTCGGAGTCAACTTGGTCCCAGAGAAAACGCCGCAGGACGTCCGGAAATCGGGGCTGGTTTATAGTTTGAGCCAGGTCATCTACGTTGTGTGAGTAGCCACGCGCTATATGAAGGATAAGCAATACAATACTATGAAGTGGATTGAAATACAACAGAACGCACCAGGAGTTTTTGCCAGTTTGATTGAAGAAAGCACCTTTGGCCCTGATGAAGGACCAAGGTCATGGTCCTCGTCCTCGTCGTTGTGATCTTCAGCTGAATCACCAAGTGGCCAAGGTTGCTTGCCTCGCAGGACCATAGCAGTGTATGAAGAAGTTGACCCTTCCATCATCCCCTGCCCAGTAAGAATGCGACAAGCGGCTGCCATCTTGTCTAACCACGAAAGTGTCCGGAGCATCTGAACTAATGCGTGGTATTGACTTGACCTTTGCCACGGCTCCTTGACAGCTTTAATATGTTTGGACTCCGTAATCGACGAGCATAAGCCATTTGGTGAACCAAAAAGGCGGATGGAGTGGATATAATGAACAAGCGAGTGTTCACATGGGAGAGAAATGTCAGTACGGACACCTGTGCGAATGAAGATGTCACGGTGGTGATGAAAGCGAGTAAGAGCATCTTGAAGGCTGTCAAGGCCCTCAGTGGATATCCCATTATGACAGGCAATGTAACAGAAGTCTAGAAATGCAGAGATACATTTGACCATGTCCGAGGGGACATGCCCGACAATTGCGGCAAGATAAACCTGTATGTAGGCAATGTGATTCAACAAATTATAAAAAAGGGTGATGTCCGGTTACCTTCATCAATGACTTTGAGTCATTTCCTGTCCACTGAGCGAAATCACAGCCATCTGGAAAGCACCTCAGACCTGGAAAGGGTGGAACTGCAGAAATGCTGACAAAAATAAGTTCGACATTTCAGCAAGCTTCGGAAATTAAGACATACCGGCGGTCAATGTCTTGAATAATCTCAAGACCACACGCTTCCCCGTGTTCCTCGATCTGGTATTGGCCGACCCATGCAATGAGATTGTCCTTGAACATGCCCTTGATGACCTGATGAAGCAAGTCCGGACAAATTAGTTCGTGTATGTCAGCGTGCAGAAATTCGTGCGTAAACGGCTGCTATGGAGATCAGAACCGAGTGGAATAGCTCAAAACATTGGCTCACCGTCACATCGCTGCATATCCCATAGTCGTCCCACAGGACTACAGGGTTGAACGAGTTGATCAAAAGATCAGTTTTTTCATGTGTTTGACGGTGTGCGCTGAGATCATCAAGAAAGTCAGGCCTGGCAAGGCATCTGAAAACAAGATGCATGATGAAAAAAAAGTACTCATAATAGAGACAAGATGCACTTCAGACACCAGCCTTGGACGATTGCTGATAACCAGACTTGTTCTGGATAGTCACTGATATATGGCCCAAGCCCATACACCGCTCTACGGAAATGTCCATCAGGACATTTGACAACCTCAGGAGTTGTCTTTCCGGGCTTGAGGGGACGGAAAATTTGGGCAAGGCACGCGTGATAAAGTTGGCGGCAGAACTTTTGATATTGTGGTCTCTTCCGCTGCCTTTTGCTCGCTGTAAGACAAGATGAGATACAGAAACCAGAGAGATTGTCAATAAATACTCACTCTTTGGAATAGGAAGGAATGCAATGGGAAGCAAAGCATTTCCGTGTGCTCTGCGAGCGACATTGGAAAGGTTACCAGGTGACATGTACACCGGATGGTACTCTTGATGCCCTGTTGCAACGGAAACCGTTGTCTTGTCACTCCCTGCAACAATGGGTATAAACATTGCCCCGTGGGTCGACAGGTCGGCAGCTATCAAGTCCTGCCATATAGTAATAAACTTCCGAAGCTAATGTGTTTGTGTAGGGGAAACACAACTGCTTGTTTCATGGCCCAATCTGCAGACATTAAATTTGACCAGACACGGCTACCATCCCCCCTGAACTGCATATACAGTGCATAGTGGATCTTGTCTTTGAAGCCCACTGTCTCCAACTGCTGATGAAGAAGGGTCCGTGAGTCGCGTGTACAGAGTTCAAAGGTGTCTGTCATCCACCGTGGTGGTGTGCCTTCAGGTAATGGTCCACTATAGGACAATTTGAAGGTTTTCCATGGCGCGTGGCCGTGTTGAATAGAATCGATCGTGGCATAGAGGTCCTGTGCATTAGCCCACGGGATGTTCTCACCATACCCAAGAACTGACGCCAGCCATAAATCTAATGCTTTATTGATCCCCGACTCAGAAGTTTGTTGTTCAACAAAATGAAAGTAAGTAAAATCAAAAGCAACTCGGCTAGGAAAAGGGTCCCAAGATGTATTGGCTTGTGGTGGCAAAGAGGATGCTGGGGGAGGAGTATGAGCCGGTAGAAAATTTCTGTTTTCATCACATGGGTAGTGTTCGAAAGTCCAGTCCTATGAACCGGAAAAAAACCGGGACCGGACCGGACTGCAACCGATGGCAACCGGACCGTTGGTTGCGGTTCATCCCGCCCGAGGATTTTACCGGTTGCGGTTCATCCAAATTTGGCATTTGGGTGAACCGCCACAGGGCCGGTTGGGACCGGTCCCAACCGGTCTTACCATCAGTTGCACGCCAGCATCGACAACGACACCTACGAGTCTAACTTACGACCACTTGTTCGACACCCGGGCCGACTGCAGCGCCGATGCCGACACCAACGACTTGCGGCCTCAACAGCAACAACCGCGCCAACACCAACTCGGACGACCACGACCACCACTCCGACATCGACGACGACACATCAACAACCACGACAAATGCAACAACAACTCGTCGACAACCACAACCAAGACGACGACACTCAACAGCTGCAACGACGACACTCGACAGCCGCAATGACGACACATCGACAATGGCAGCACATCGACAACCGCACCATCAACACACCGACTACCACGACAACGGCCGCGACAACAACACGTCAACAACTACAACAAAGACTGGGACGACGACTCATCGACAGCCGCCGCAACGACGACACACCAACAGCCGCAACGACGACACACCAACAGCCACAATATCAACACATCAGCCTCAAGAACATTCATGACGACAACACATCAACAGCCTCAAGATTCACGACGACGACGCATCAACAGCCGCAACATCGATGACAACCACGCATCAACAGCCGCAACATCGACGACAACCACGACGCGTCGACGCCGACTCAAGCCGATGATCCGACGATTATTACTACGCGTTCACAACTCCTCTTCGTCGCGAAGAGGATGAGGGCCATAGTATATTCCTATAGTAGTAATAGACTAGTTACCAGGCTCATTGTAACTACCAGTATCATAGTTCAATAAAAAATTGTATCCTTGTTTACGACGGTTGCAGTCGGTCTTGGGCCGGTTGCAACCGACCCGGGATGAACTGGTTTAGACCGCGAAGACCGGTCTTTTGAGAATCCGGCAACCGGGTGGGACCGACTCATGTGATTCCGTTCACCTCGTCCGTTTCCGGCGTGTCACAGAAGGCACGAGAATGAGATGAATGGGAGAGACTCTGGTCCCTCTACATCGATTTCATGGGCTCTAAATACTACAAGATAATGCGCTTGCGCGTCGCGCTTACGCGTCTGTCCTACTTGTACAATAGTTAGTATCTAAGACATTTCTTGTAATACTTGAGAGTATCTGGAACATATAATCATGGGGTTGTCACAATTACTAAGCTGACTTATCGTGTTCACAACACCACCCCCATGTCAGCTCTTGTGACTCTGTCATAACCGAAAACGTAAAAGAGAAATAAATCGATTCAGGAACGGACACGGATTGGCGGACGGTTTCAGGGTGGCTTGGGAGTTTCCGAAACTACCTCGTTCTCGTTCTGCTGTCGTGTCATTGCGTCCTTTCGATGGAGACCGGTACTTGCAAACCAGAGGGAATTTTGAGAACTTGAATCAGAGGGGAAGTAGCGTTGAAGACACTCCCCATTGTAGAGATGCTTGAGTACGTATCCGTTTCTTGTCTCGAGCTGATAAGTGTTTCTATCAGTGACTTCCTTAATGCGGAATGGACCATCCCAGCGTGGGTGGATCTTCGTACTCGCCGCATGCCTCCGTTTCACCAGATCTCCAACACCGAGACCTCTTTCACGGTAGGAATCTTCGCGCGACGCTGCTTCTTTCGCCATCCGGGCTTCTGCCCGTAGGTTTGCTTCTCGCCAGACGCGAGCCAGATCCTGTACGCGTTCCAGGTGCCTTTGCCGGAGGACGGCAATTTCTGCGTCCGTAAGATCTCGTGTCGCGTCGATGATCCTTTCGCTAGGTAAGCGGGCTTCTCTTCCGTACATCAGGAAGAACGGTGACACACCCGTAGATGAGCTGGTGTGGGCCCGATGGGCGAGCACGGCATCGGGGAGGCATTCGTCCCAGCGGTCTTGTTTCTGGGGCGCCATCATCTTGGCCAGCATTTGGGTCAGGATGTCGTTGAACTTCTCCAGTCTTCCGTTGGTCTGCGGATGGTAAGGACTGGTGTGACGATGATGGATTCTGAAGTGGCGGAGGATGGCTTGCAACTGGTAAGACATGAACTCTTCTCCGTTGTCTGTGAGGATGCTTAACGGTTTTCCGTAGGAGAAGACAATATACTGGAGCAACTTGGCGATGGCATCGCCAGATCATTGCGGGATTGCGAACACGATCGTCCAATCGGTTCCGAGGTCCATCGCCGTGAGCAAGTATCGATTTCCCTTGAGCGTCTTGGGTAGAGGGCCGACGAAGTCGAAGGCCCACGCATCTCCTGCGTCGACTCGCGGAATTGGATGGAGAGGTTGGGTGGCTGCCGGTTCCCTTTGCGCGAACTGACACTGATTACAGGTTCGAAGGGTATGTTCAACCAATTCTTGCGCGTAAGGGACGCTGACTCTCGTTCGCATCGCTGCTAATGTGTTCTTCATCCCTAAGTGTCCAAGGTCTCCGTGGATCCGGCGTATGGCTTCTTTGGCTGCTACTTGTGTGGTCGGAACTTCAACGTCAATGTCCTCTCCCCAGTGGTTCTTGATCGTCTGCGGAGGGAATCACGTTTGATCAGGTACGTTCCGTTTCCGACCGTCGTTGGTTCTTCGCCTCGCTGGAGGTGACGCTTGTACTCTGCGAATGTCTCGAATATCGTGCTGTGATCCCGCTCCTTGGTCCAGGGGTTCATCGGTGCAGCGAATAATGGCTCCAAGGTCTCGGAATCTGGTATGTCTGCGTGCCCTTTTCTTCTCAAGAGCGCGTTGGCCACCAACTGATGCTTTCCAGGCCTGTAGATGATTTCGACATCGAAGTGTGCGATGTCGTCGACGAATCGTGCAAGATGTCGGCCAAGATTCTTTTGCGTCAGGAAATATTTGAGAGATTCATGGTCAGTACGTACAAGGATCGGTGAACCCTCGATATAGCCTCGCCATTTGTGCAGAGCGTACACGATGGCAAGCATTTCTTGTTCTTGAGCGGAGTACCTTTGTTCGGTTGGCGTCATCCGCCGTGATTCGAACGCGATTGGTCATAAGTCTCTTTCTTTGAACTTGAAACACTCTTTTGGCTCACCAGCTCCCTTCCCTTGTCTGGCATAGTGAAAGGGGTGCCAGCTTGCTGTAGCACTGCGCCGACGCAGTCACCGGAGGCGTCGGTATCTATGACGAAGAGGCGCCATGGAGTAGGGTGAATGAGCAGGTCAGCCGAGGTGAGTCCGTTCTTCAGTTGCTTCATCGCGGACTCACAATCCTTTGTCCACACGATGGGAGATCCTCGCTTTGGGCTGCCTTCTAGCAGTTTGTACAGGGGACTAGCAATCTTCGCGAAGTTACGGATGAAGCGTCGGTAATATCCCGCGATGTTTAGGAAACCGCGTACCTCCGAGACTGTCGAGCACGCTGGCCAGTCCAAGATCGAGTCGATCTTCTCCGGGTTTGGGCGAAGACCGTTGCCTGAAGCAATGTGACCTAGGTACAGTAGGGATGTCTGACCCCACTTACACTTTCTCTCGTTCAGGATCAGGCCATGTTTTTCCAGCACGCGGACAACGTCCAAGACATTTTGTACATGGTCCTCCTCGGTTTTGGAGAAGACGATGACATCGTCCAAATACACCATCGCGCTGTGATCGATGTATTCCCGCAGTATTTCGTTCATCATTTGTTGGAACGTTGCGGGGGCATTGGTGAGGCCAAACGGCATTACCCGGAACTGGTAGTGGCCGTAACGGCAGGTAAACGCGGTTTTCTCTTTCGCATCGTCTGTTAAGCGCACCTGCCAGTAGCCCGAGTGAAGATCCAAGCAAGTGAAGTGCTTTGCACCTGCGAGATTGCGGTAGCACTCGTCTATCCGCAGCAAGGAAAAGGCATTTTGTTTGGTAAGTTTGTTCAGCGCTCGATAGTCGACGCAGATGCACGACGTACCATCTTTCTTCGGGACAGGGAGTAGGGGCGAAGACCATGGTGACTCCGATGGCTCGATGACTCCTTCTTTTAGGCCTTCGCCGATAAACTCTTTGATGGCTTCGTGTTCCAAGGGGGTGAGTGGACGCCCGTACTTGCGTATAGGCTTGGCGTCACCGGTATCAATATCATGGGTCCATTTCCTCAGAGGAGGAAAACCCACTTTCTCCTTGAAGGCCGCTGGTACGGTGCGTTTCACGATGTTCTTGATACACTCCCCGAACGCTTCTTTTGCCAGGTTTCCGACTGCTTCGCCTATTGCCTCTACTTTGGCTTCTTGGGGATACCGAGGCGTGGTTTTGTTTTTAACTTCCTCGCCTTCTTGCGCGTGGAAGAGGAGGTCTGGGCGGTTAGGCGGTCGGTGCTTGGAACGGAGGCGCCATGCAAGCTTTGAGATGAGTCGAGGTAAGCCTGCCATGTTCCTTGCTGTGGTCGGCCTGATGGTGATGCGCGTCTTCCTATCTGGATGAGTGAGTTCGTAGGCATCGGTGTCCCACTTTGGCCGGGCGTCATGACGCTTGAGCCATGCTCGGCCTAGGAGGAGGTCGTAATGGAAGTGAGTGGTATCCTCCAGGATATACGCGTAGCACTGAGTGTTGAGCCCGCCGATCTTCAGCGTGAAGGTCGCGAAGGCGGAAGTGGTCGTCCATCCCGCGCCTACGATCTCCCAGGTGGTAATTGGGAAGATTTGGGCCTTCGCGTTGATGGCCTTTCGGGCGGTAAGGTAGTTCGATTCCGCTCCGGTGTCAAGGATGGTATTGACGGGTATGAAGGGCGGAGCGTCTTCGGGGATCTGCGACTTAGGAGGACCAATTTTGACTTCGTAGACTGGAAGGCCTGGCTGGGTGACCGTGTAGATCTCGAGGGGATTCTCCTTCGTTCCCTTTTCCTGCAGGGCGATGTCCGCCGGAGTGAGCTCGTCACCAGGGCTTTCAGGGAAGATGGGGGAGAGCGGGCGCCAGCCGTCGCTCCAGTCCTCACAGGTCTCGCAGTCCGAGCTGCAGTTCGCGTGAGCAATTTTGTCAAGGTTGGCCTCTTCTTCGTCCGTCATCTCCTGCTCCATGAAGTTTGCTTCGTTGACGAGATATTGCAGCTCCAAGTCGTCCTCCGGATCCCAATCCTCAGGTGAGTACTCGTCCGAGCTCTCCTGACTGTCGGTTTCTTCAGCGCGCTCTTCGTGGTTGCGCGCGTCAGGAGGAATTTGACCCGGCTCCAGCTCTTCTTTAACTTCTTCGAACAGGTGGAGGGTCTTCATATGCCGGTCGCACCCGTTATAAGTGGGCCTCTTTCCAGCACTTGACGTGGGGCGCCGTAGCGGTTTTCGGCAGTCGCGCGCAAGATGCCCAGTGTTGTTGCAATTGTAGCACCGGACGTTCGAGGAGGTGCGACGTGGATCGCGGCTCATTTGCATCGAGTCGAGGTCCATTGGCTCTGGAAGGGTGGACAAAGATCCGAGGGATGGAGTGTACGGAGTGGAGTTCGCGCTGAAGTGCACGACAGGCGGTGGAAGACCTCGGCCCTTGTGGAAAGGCTTTGAAGGTCCAGAATGCGTGAAGGAGTGGCCCTGCGCGACGCGGTGAAGACTGTCCCACTGGCGAGCGGCCGAATAGTAAGCGGACATGTTCTTCTCCTGGCGCGGCATGAGCTGCATTGCTAACTCCTTGGGCAGCTTCAGTAGGAAACGGTATTTGCGGTCTGGGAGAGCCATTTCGGCTTCGGGGATCTGTATCTCCGCCTCCTGGAATCGACACGTGAACTTGGGGATTCCTCCCTTACACTCGAGCCAATCCAGACGAGCCCTGAGTTCATCAGCCCGGGCAGGGTGCGCCCAATGCTCAGACATAGCCAGCTTCAGATCGCTCCAAGTCGGCGCCTGGTCATGGTTGCCTAGCTTAATCGCGTGATACCAGGTGAGTGCCGAGTCGCGGAAACTCTGAGCCGCATAGCGAGTCCAATGATCTTTCGGGACTTGTCCAGCGTCAAGCGCGTCCTCAGCCAAACTGATCCAGGCTAGTGCTTTGAGGTCCAGTCTGGTCCAGTTTTTTAACACATTTTCAAAAGACTGTGACCTTAACCGGTCTAAATGTTGATGGTAAACTCAATTTATTAGACCGGACCGATCCAGACCGGTTAGTGCCGGTCCAAAACCGGTTAGCGTCAGTCCAAAACCGGTCACCTTATAGACCAGTCACTAACTGGTTATGACCAGTTTTACTCTGGTATTTGACCGGTCATTCATGCACATGTGGCCCAGGTAACCCTACCCGTGCACTCAAAAATCAACTCATACTTTATTACTTATGTTTGGTATAGTTACAGTAATGTTACAGGATGTACTACAGTGTAAGCTAAGTCAGTAGCGTCGTGGGCGAGGCGTCAATGGGCCATGGCGCCGTGTCGTTACGCCGTGTCGGTGTCGTCGGTGTCGATGGGCCACGCGTCGGTGTCGAAGTGCCACAGCACCGTGTCGTTACGATGCGTCGGTGTCATTGGTGTTGAAGGGCCACGACGCCGTGTCGTTACGGCGCGTCGGTGTCGATGGGCCACGGCGCCGCGTCGGTGTCGAAGGGCCATGGCGCCGTGTTGTTACGCCGCGTGGGTGTCGTTGGTGTTGAAGGGCCATGGCGCCGTGTTGTTACGCCACGTGGGTGTCGTCGGTGTCGATGGGCCACGACGCCGTGTCGTTACGGCGCGTCGGTGTCGAAGGGCCACGGCGCCGCGTCGGTGTCGAAGGGCCATGGCACCGTGTTGTTACGCCGCATGGGTGTCGTCGGTGTCGATGGGCCACAACGCCGTGTCGTTGGGGCGCGTGGGTGTCGATGGGCCACGGCGCCGCGTGGGTGTCGAAGGGCCACGACACCACGTGGGTGTCGAAGGGTCACGGCGCCGCGTGGGTGTCGATGGGCCACGGCGCCGCGTGGGTGTCGAAGGGCCACGATGCCGCGTGGGTGTCGAAGGGCCGCGACGCCGCGTGAGTGTCGAACTGCCAAGGTGCCGCGCGCAGCGAGGTGGAACCTAAGACAGTTATTTAAAACCTAGAAATGACAATCAAATTAGTTGTTTAAAAGAATAAGGAATAAAATCACTTAGCTTCTTTGAGGGTCCTTGGGCAAAAGCAACGCGAAGTGCTGAGTGTCGCGTGTGTGTGTTGAACTCGTCCGGTCCGGCGACCTGCATCCCGGTGAAACCCGCCGTGGCACATATTACCAAGCGTCAACATGGCCAAAAATGGGCATCAAACATCCATTTGGTGGTTGCAGGCCAAAATGAACTGAAGTCCAGTCTTTAACTGGTTTAGACCAGTTTTTTCCAGTCATAAGACTGATTGAGAAGGAGAAAGACTGTGACTGATGACTTCTGAAATTTGAAAAACTGTGACTGCAGTCCAGTCATCATCAGTTAAAGTCCAGTCAGGTCTTCAGTTTTTTTCCAGTCTATAGGACTGGACCTCAAAGCACTAATCCAGGCGGTGACGTTCTCACTCGCTTTCCCGGCAAAGGGCTGTACGGTGGTTCGCGGTGGGTTTGAACGGGGGGCCGAACTGTGAGGCGGCGCAGCCGTGGAAGGGGAATTGATTGTGAAATGAGTGTTGGTAAACGCGGACTGGATCGCATTCTGTATACCCTGGGAGGTAACGACGTTACTTTCGACAGCTCTGAACCGCTGCTCAAAAGTGTGAAAGACTGTTCGCATTGCTTCAAAAGATTCGGGCGAGAACTCTGCTCGTAGGACGTCTAGCGGGGATACTCCCGCTTGACCAGCTGGCATTTCGGTGTCGGCGTCCATTATATTCGGCGCACTGCGATCGCGGGCCTATTTTAGGGTTGTGCAACCTTAGTCGATTCGCGATGCTCGGAGTGCGAAGTAACGGCTGACCAATTCGAGGTCAGAGCGGCGCTTATCAAAGCGTGATGTGAGGTACCTATAGGTTTTGCAATATATGTCGACGCGTTTCCTGATTCGAATAAACTTGGGTTCTGACTAAAAGAGTGTGGGGTTAGGGGAAGCCTCACACTTGATCAAGTGTGATTCCGTTCACCTCGTCCGTTTCCGGCGTGTCACAGAAGGCACGAGAATGAGATGAATGGGAGAGACTCTGGTCCCTCTACATCGATTTCATGGGCTCTAAATACTACAAGATAATGCACTTGCGCGTCGCGCTTACGTGTCTGTCCTACTTGTACAATAGTTAGTATCTAAGACATTTCTTGTAATACTTGAGAGTATCTGGAACATATAATCACGGGGTTGTCACAATTACTAAGCTGACTTATCGTGTTCACAACACTCATGTCGGCTCGGTCCGGTTTTGGGCTCGGGGGATGAACCGATGCATCGGTCCCGGTCCCGGTCCTTCCAAAAAAGGGAAAAAACCGGACCGGACCGGACTTTCAATCACTACACATGGGTTTGCTAGAGAAGTTTCAGTGAGAAGGTAACAGCCAAGGTAATTGCGTTACTTCACCTGTCAAGAGATGATGTCGACGGTAAAAGAAAACCTCACCATCTTCACTGTTGTCATCTGGTGTGGGAGTTAATGGTTGATGTGATGCATTGTGATGTCTTGTCAGTCCGCTGCTGCTGCTGCATTTTCGTGTACAATCTGGACATGCGTACGAAGAGCAAACACGGTTCATGAGTGGGAAGGCTAAAGTGGTTGCTGATTTGTAATCATAGCAACATTGCAAGTATGGGTGCGTGCGGGTACAGTACGAAAAATCATGTTTATTTCTTTGCGAGTATTGTGGACAACGTCGTCACCATCGCTCTCCCCGTCGCCGCCTTCATCTTCACCGTCACCATCGTGGTCATCGTCGACACTGCTGTCATTGTGGTCGTCTTCAAGTTCATTGTTGTCACCACTGTGGTTGTCTTCGTCATTGTTGCCTTTGTGTCGTCATCCCTTGCTGTTGTCGCGTCACCGGAGTCCCCATCGTCGTTGTCATAGATGTCGCCGGAGTTATCGGCTCTTGCATTGGCGCAGCGCACACCCACCACGCTATGTTGTTGTCGCTGTTATAGGCGCACGGGGCTCACATTGACCCCCTGGTGGTGGCGGGGGTATTGAGGCGGTTAGGGGTCCACTTGGGGTAAGGGCCTCGGTAGTGATATTGTCAGTCAGTGGGCGTTGTGCCAGGTCAGCTGCATCGGCCAGTAATCAATGTCAGTGCAATGTAAACTCGAATGGACTGGTACTCATCTTTTTGGTTTTATGGGGGTGGCACTGTTTCCGGCGTTTTGTGAACATCTAAGGCAGGCGCATGCCGGTTTGTAAAGGGGTAATGGTAGTCAGTGGAGGGTGCAAGGGGCAAGAGGTGTGGACTTATGACTAGTCTTTGGGCATGACAAAGTGCCTTGTCAATCATCAATTGACATGTGAGCGGTTGGCAACGTCCATTGGCAACGCAATGAGGGTGTACAAGTGAAGTAATGAGCGAGGGCGTGGACGAAGGCGGGAGGAGAATAGATGAGGAGAAAGTAACATTGACGTGATGGATATTCTGCGAGGGCTGTTGGTCTGATGTTGTAGGAGACCGAGTCCGAAATGGCAGTCAAGTCACTCACATGCGAGGGCAAGGATGAGTCTGAATGACGCGACGGCTGGTAAGGACTTGGATGACAAACTGATAGCAAGGCATGGACAGGGCGAGGACAGGGCAGTGGGCCTGACTCTGCTTAACAGGGACAACGCCAACTGTGTCCGCATAGTACGAGGGGGTCTCATTATTGATTTTTTGTGTGTTTTGTCTGAATACGGAACGACCTTGTGGACGTATCGGACAGCTGCCTCTTGAAGCTTTGTGCTGTGGCTTGAAGGCCATCGCGGAGCCGTGCAGGTAGGGCTCGGAAAAGACTGAGTAAGTGAGATAGTGAAAGTAGGTGAAGCTCAGTGAACTGGAAAAACGAACGTCAATACGTTAAAGTAAAGATAATACTTGCTGAGCTCTGCGAAGCCGTTCACGAATGTGGGAACCTGTGCTGACCATAGGAGCCTGGTGATAGTCGTGTCCTGAAACTTGATATTTAACACCCACTTATACAAGTCTAAAGGCGACCTTGACTTGGAACGATCAAGGGTGTAAGGCGTTGAATGAGATCACAAACGAAACTGGACGTACTGGAACAGTTCCAAACACACCATCCACGCAAGCAAATTCAGTTAGTTGGCCACCAAGATTCGGCCACCAAGACATTTGAGGTCAACATATTCCCAAGCACGATGCCGCCCAAGATGCCGTCATTGATTAATATTGATTCCCTCGAAGCCGAGAGGAAGCAAGTCTTTGAAGTCAAGATCAAGGAGTTGGTTCTGGAGCCATCGGGTGAACCCGTGGACAAACTTGGGAGTGGTGAACGCAACCAAAACAAAGACATGCTACCAGTGGGAACCCATGGTTCGGGTACGGTACCCGTACCCATACCCGAACCCGAGGCCGAGGACAGGAGGCTCCTGCAGATTGAAGGACGCGGTTGGAGCACGAAAAGCTCGTTCACAAGCAGTTTGTGCCAGCACCTCCAGCCACAATGGATCTATAACGTACAAAGCAGATATATTTTAACTCCTGCGCTTCCAAATTAGGTTTTAGAGAACTAGCTGAGTTTTTGGAACACCGTGCTTCATCATTCGTCATCACAAGAGGACCAAAGTAGTGTAGCTCAGAGAAATCTGAGTGCTGTACTCTAGATTTTGGCACTGTCAAAGCTAATTTCAACTCACCGCGCTTTGCTAGCTCTGTCCCAATCGGTCTTCAATACAGTTACTGTACAGGTTCTCACAAGGGTTCCCAAAATTTGGTTCACAGTTTCACAATTTCAAATACAGCATCAAACGGATTTGAAACGGAAACAGGATGTGCGCACTCTTGGGTGCACTCGCAAAAATCGACTTGGTACCATATTGCCCATTGATGAGTCCATATTGTAAGTCCCTGTTGAAAGATTGTAATTTGACTATACGATCGACCGACAAATTCCGAGTCATACCATAAGTAACCTAACGCTGAGCCCCTACCATAGTGACACTACTATCACCGACAACGAGACCAGCAATGCGATGCGCCCTCTCCCTCATCTTTGCTCATTCATGAGCCTGAAAAGCTATGTTGTACTCCATAGAAACGTGTTGTTTGAATATTCCTGCAGCCTCCTCTGTCATCCCGACCTGGTTTGATGCATAAAAATGAGTCTTGAGCAGGCTCAGCTGGCAGCTTCAAGGTAATAAATTCTGAGTCCCTGAAGATTCCCCTCGTACTGGAGGAAGCCCTGTTCCGGGTACTTGGCATTAAGTGCGATGAGGATCCCTTTAACATCGAACTCAGCCTTGACACCGGCACATTGGGGACTCGGGTCAAAATAAATTGCATGCTGCCAAGTGAGGGGGCGATAAGCCTTGTGCACCAAGGGATCGACCTGATATTGAGTGGTAGAATTAACGGACTGTGCAGCATGTGGGTGATCAAAGGTCAGAAGAGCTGTCTCCACTGCCGATGGTAATGGAGTCAAATGAGGACGGGACGGCACAAGTACACAAGTACATACCATCCTCGGACAGACATTGCGTGGGGGTTTGAACACACAATGGGAAAGCATGTAACATGTCGCCATCAGGACCGTGGAAAGAGGGAGAAGGCGAAGAAGGCATGGATTATCGTAAGGATTGGTTGTATCAAGAGCCTAGAAGCGGGAATACAAGATACGGAAGTTAAGTACTGAGTGATGATGGTCAGTCAGGTGCTCCCGAAGGATACAAAGGCAAACATACTAAAAGTTGAACCCCCGGCGCAGTCATTTGCTACCGTTCCTGCCTACCCCTTGAATTTTTTATTTTCTTCTTTCTATCCATCATCCACCCAGATGCTCTTTAATACTTTCTTTACTAGATGTCAGCACTGCGCCAATCTGCACGCAACAAGGCTAGACAAGGAATAGTCAAGTCAGAGACCTCGTCTGTACCAGACTCTCGCAAGACAGCTGCAGCTGAGAGGCGTCAGTCACCGAAAGGAAAGCCGAAAGGCAAAACCCAACGGGCGGCACCAAAGGCGAAATCGGTAGCCAAGTCAACTAATCTTACTGCAGGAAGCAACGTAGGAACAGAATCTGAGTCAGACAATCCTGTCCAGAGCGTACCACACAAACGAGGTCTCCCAAAAGGCCAAGACACTGGCGAGGATTCAGCTACTCAAATTATCGAGCCAGTTGGGAAGAAACTGAAAGTTGGGGTACACACAGCGCCGGAGAGTCCCGCGTCAAGACGAAGAAGCCTATCCCTCCACGGTCTCCACTGCCCCAGCGTATCAATCATGTAGTACAGCCAGGCAAGCCAGTCATGCCGCGGCCGAAGCGCACATCAGCGGAGGTCGCTGCTGCTCAGGCTGAGAAGGATAAGAGCCTGTCCGGCGCATGGTTTGTCGGGCCCGGCATCAGCCAAAAAAAAAGATTTGTTTTTTATTTGTTGGTCCCCGCA
Source organism: Lactarius pseudohatsudake (assembly GCA_021525015.1). Classification (NCBI taxonomy): domain Eukaryota; kingdom Fungi; phylum Basidiomycota; class Agaricomycetes; order Russulales; family Russulaceae; genus Lactarius; species Lactarius pseudohatsudake. The sequence continues at coordinate 138,646 of JAKELH010000163.1, forward strand.
ATAAGACCATCCGGTGCAGTTGGTTGCACCTGACCGCGGCAAGGTCGCTCCCGACCGCCCTGCCAAAAATAAAAACGGGTATGGACCCATTTTTATTTGTTGTCAGGCTCAACAAGGCCCTGAGCTTGGTCGGGACGTGACTGTGTTGCGGTCACACATTACATAATGTCTGATAAATCTATCTATGTTGCCGATGAACACTCGAAGCCTGGGACCGTGTATATCAATGAAGCCGCACATCAATGCATCAATTTCCAGGCTTTGACTACACAATACTACAGTACAATTAGGAACCTTCTTAGTGTGAGAGCCATATCAGGGAGATGATATCTTAAATTGTTTCTGAATGCTAGGAAACAGTGCAGGGTCTAGGGGGTGTGAAGCGTTGCAAGGTGTCGCGCAGGCCTCCGCGAGACGCGAGCTGTGGTATATGTGTCCGCAGCGATCGCAGACACGTTTAAATCGAAGGGATAAAGCCGCGCACGAGTGCGGCAAGGTCGGGAAGGGAAACAGGGTCGGTCGGTTGTGAGTGGTCGGAGACGGTCGCGCACGCTTCTGCGCGGCGCGAAACTTTGTATATGTAGCCGCCAGGGTTGTAAATGCGTCGCGTTCGATTCGCTAATGCTGCGCGCGAGTGCGGCAGACTGGGGAACGCGAGGGAACTACAGTATCAGGATGGACAGACTCCTGTCCTCTACGAGCACAAATGTCAATTACTCATGTGTTACAAAAATAAAATACATTTGCCTCTTGCGACTGAGAGGTGCGTTCGGCGGTCTGACTAAATATTTTTAATGCCGGAGCAGACTGATTTATCCAAGTCATCAGACTGAGGTCACGAGCAGCTATTTCCGAGGGGGCGACTTTGCACCGGACGGGCTCTAAGTTGTCGCAGGAGGCGGAGGAACTGGACAAACAGAACAAGCTTGCATTAGCCGAAATGGAGCTTAACGAAGAAGCGCAGGATGCAGTAGAAGAACGTATGGCTGTCCGACACCTCGCAGACTTACGATATTCCGAGAAAGAAGACCAAGCCGAACCTAGGGACAATGTACTCGAGGAGCGCCCAGTGGACGAGGATGGACCACAGGATGAGAATGATGAGCCCCCCCACTCAGAAGACGAGTGCTTGGAACCCGAAACTATGCCGGTGAGTTCAATGGATGTTGCCTCACAATGTTGGTTCATGGCTCAACGCATCTTGTGATGCACAACAGAAGGCCCAGGGGAAGAAGAAAAAGCCGGCCAAAGGAGAGATGAGGAAAGCCGTTGAAGCCATGACAGCAGTGTTGAGACAAGCACGCGAAGAAACTCTCGTTAGCAAGAGACCAGGGGCGAATAATAAGACATGAGTTACAATTGATATTGATTGTTGATTATTGATTGTTGATTCAAAACCAATCACGTGAATGTCAGTGAACTGCCGCGCAAACACCTCAGGGAAACTGTCCAAGCAAGCATCCGAGTCACAAAACCGTCTGGCTTCTTGAATAATTGGCAGTCAAGAGCTGTCTCTGGAGGTGGTCAGACTAAAGGAACCCCTAACACTCGAGACGATGCTGTCCTTTCTGACAATGCTCTCGGTGGCCTCGCTGACGAGGATGCAGATTCAAAGCCAAAAATGTCAAAAGGTCGGGATGTGACACGAAAGAATGAGGTGAGTTCTTGAGTTTGTATTTGTCACACTCTATGCCAATCAATTCAGATCATCCGTATCACAGGCAGTGACTCTGAGGTTGAAACATCCAACGCTTCTAGAAAATCATTGCGCGCACCAACTTCCCGTCTCACAAAGCAAACGGTCAAGTCTGAACCATCGTTCAGCTCGAGCAATGGCACCTCTAGGGATGACGAACACAGGGTGCCCTCATTTATCATGTCTGACTGGACTACACGGTTCCTTCCGACGTTGTATCACATTATGTTCTGTTCAGAGAGGCCATTCCATGATTTTGGCAAAGGCACTGGTCTTCTGCGGACTGTTCAGCAGGTCATCGACCTCATTTTCCCCGACCATAGCTATTTTGTGACAGTTGAGAGTAAGCTTTACGTAAATGTAGCAACATTTTTGCCTCTTCACTTTCACCACTCGCTAATCTCATCTTCGTTGTAGGCTTACGATCGGCTTGTCGAAAAGTGGTCCGAATTTGGTGTATGTGCTCTTCAAGTTGTCGATAAACTTTTCAAACAAGTTGAATACACGAACAACGTACGCGCAGTCTCCGAGTATGCCATATGGGCCACAAAAAGAGATGGGCCCGCACTATGGGGGGTTCCATCACCTCAGGGAGTATTGTCTTGTGACGAAGACTATGTTGTAAGAAGTCCAGTATTTACCAAGGTTCGAGGCTCATCGTTTACCTGCTAGAAAGCCAAGGACCTTTTCAAATCGCAATATATGATCGACATATTGACATCACTCGTTAAGAAGCCAATGGAAAACTCCCTACTTCTTGAGTACGGACATCCCAAGGGTGCTGTTGCCCTGGCCGCTGCGGGAGTATGTGACGACTCAGATTCTATGGCCATTTTAGGAGCTAACCGCCCCGTAGGTTGAACAGGCATTTTTTGCCTTTCACAGTGGCCAGAAAGCCCGTGTTAGCCCATTTTCACGGGACAGCCATGGGGAAATTGTTGCCGATTACGTGGAAAATTTGAATGCTTTTAGTGAACGTCGTTGGAAGTCACTGCTGACTGCGTATGGCCTCAAGAGAGAGGGGCAGGTCAAAATACGTTCATTGGAATCCGCATGTCACGTGCTCTACATTCCGAGTAGTCCTTAAGACTATGTACTTGGAAGCTCTCCATATTTTTGTGGCAGTGTTTCAACTGGCAACTTTGCTGGCACCTACTTTCGTCATTCACTAATATTCACTACTTGTTCCACATTGCTAATTAACACCTAATTTACTCTACTTTATGAATACTTACTGAGGCTACTACTACTTCACCATCGCTTGCATCGCCTTTCGTTGAACTCTAGAAATTACCAATGATAACCTATTCTTAAAATGTATCCTTATTTTCGCGACAACCCCCTGAGCGGACTTTCATCTCCGTCTCGTTTGGTTATGTCTCAACATGCCTTGTCCAACAAGGCCGCATACACCCTTGTCTCAGGCTTGTTTTTTGCTTTCTTCCTCTTCCTCGCTCTTATCATTCTCTGTCAACCTTTCCCAATGGTGCCAAATGGGATGACCTGGGTGTTGGTGATGCTGCTGGTCCTATGATGGTCAATTGGGGTCATAGAGGTGCCCTCTTGTTTTCCTACAGTCTTCATCACTTGACGAAGTACCAACACTGAACAACAAACTACTCTCCCCAACCTAAAATATATGGACAGCCAGACGGACCTCGTGTGGAGGATGCGTGGTATCCTTACCAACTGGTTGGTATAGGCCCACATGGGCTTCTGCTTCCCTGAGACGCTCTGCCTTGCTGTGAGCATCATCGACCGCTTTCTCTCTGCGCGTCTTGTATCTCTTGCTAACAGTCTGTTGGCATTAGGCACGTGTTGCTTGGATCTTGGCACTGCCTGTAGTCAACTTCCTGTCTGAGATCCTCCAGGCGGACATGTGCTTCCGCCTCCTCCCTGAGACATTCTACTCTTCCGTGAGTATCATCGACCGCTTTCTCTCTGTTCGTGTCGTGTCTCTTGCTCAGAGTCTGTTGGTATGTTTCTTGGGTTGTGGCACCGCCTGTAGTCAACTTCCTGTCTGAGGTCCTTCAGGTGGACATGCGCTTCCGCCTCCTCCCCGAGACACTCTACCTTACATCATCAATCGATTCTCTCTGCGCATGTCATGTCTCCTGTTAACCTACAGTCTATTGGCATTAAGTGCGTGTTTGTTGGATCGTGGTACCATCTGACAACTTCCTCTATTGCACCGACTCGTCGTATTCAGGAGAGATCATTTAGGTGGACATGCGCTTCCACATCCTCTTTTTTTTTTTTTGTGGATCCACCTTCCGCTTCCTCTCTACCTTGCCGTGAACACCATCGACGGCTTTCTCTCTGTGCAAGTCATGTCTCGAGTTAAATTACAGTTGGTTGGCATTAGGTGCGTGGTTTTTGGGCCATGGTGCCATCTGCAGTCGATTTCCTCTATTGTGCCGACTCATTTTGTTCAGGGGAGATCTTTCAGGCGGGCATGCGCTTCTGCCTCCTCTGGGACACCTACCTTACTGTGAGCATCGTCGACCGTTTTCTCTCTGCACATGTCGTGTCTCTTTGCTGAGTTACAGTTGATTGGCATTAGGTGTGTGTTTCTCGGATCGTGACCCACCTGTAGTCAACTTCCTTTCTGAGATCCTTCAGGCGGGCATGCGCTTCCACCTCCTCCCTGAGACACTCTGCCTTACTGTGAATATCATCGACCGCTTTCTCTCTGTGCATGTCGTGACTCTTGCTAACAGTCTGTTGGCATTAGGTGCGTGGATTGTGGCACCGCCTGCAGTCAACTTCCTTTCTGAGACCCTTAGGCGGACATGTGCTTCTGCTTCCTCTCTGAGACTCTCTACCTTGCCGTGAACATGTGCTTCTGCCTCTTTGAGACACCTACCTTACCGTGAACAACACAAACTACCTTTTCTCTGCGCGGGTCGTGCCTCTTGCTAAGTTACAGTTGATTGACTCTAGGTGCGTGTTTCTCGGATCGTGGCACCACCTGTAGTCGACTTCCTCTACTGTGCCGACTCACACAGAGGCCAAGACCTTCAGGTGGAGAACTTCTGTACGTCCTCAATATACCAGAATGGAAGATGAGTTACCCAACCCTATCCATTTTCTTCCTCGGGTCAGCAAAGCGGACGAGTACAATGTCCAGGTGTCCAGGCGCACACTGTCGCAAAGTACCTCTAAGAGATCGAGTGCATAGAGTTAATTGATCGCCGCACTACCTTCTCCATTTGCTGCAACCTTGATGTAGTTGGCTCGCTTCGTGCTGGGGGAAAGAGGACTGAGTATGTCCGCCAGTGACAGACCTTCCATGTGCAACAGAGTTGACAATGGAACCCTCTAGACATCGAACTTGGTACACTACCCGTTATACACCGAGAGTTCACTGCAGTTCTTAACTACATCCCAGAGCCGGTCCGGCACCCTTCGTTCTTTGTCTTCCCGACCAATACACCATCTCATAACCAGCATGCATGTCTCACTGCCGGGAAGATTCAGGGTGTTGATGCGCTGAAGCTGCCAAATACTCTGGCTTCGTACCTTTCCAGCGCCGTCATATCTAATGCAAAGCCCTTGACACGTAAATAACCTCTCGTCGGAGTCCACAACCATCTAAATAGGCCACACCCTGCGTAACGCAGAACTAAAATGGTCACTCCTAATGCTGTTCAAATACACATCACTTTGCCTCTATCATTGTATCTCCTGCTATACTTATCTACTGAAACGTTGGTGTTTACTCCCCTTGCTAGCCTTTAACGTCGGCCCGAGGTAGCCGGCTGACCGAACACTGGCGTCTAACATGGCACTATGACGTATTTTCTTGCACTGAGTCCACACTAGAGGCTTCTGACACTGCACGGGATAAAACTCCAAGAAAACACAATTGTTATGATATCTATGCGAAAGGACACCCTTTAGTAGAATGACAAAGAGGATGCCACGGACAAAACATAAATATCTTGGGAGGCTAGTCGTCAGTACGTACATAACTTTGAGCAAAAGTGTTGTTGTACTCGTTAACATGACCTACAGGTGCAAAATGATCATTGGATTTTCGGTATTACACTGAATTTATCAAATCGTACATTCCTCCCAGCCGTGACAAAGAGACGTGTGTAGTTATCGCCATTGATCTAGCCACTGCCAGGGATTTTTCCGATGGTAAGCTGAAGCCCAAGACGTGCCGTCTCTGCAAGAATATGCAGAAGGCTGTTCGAGGTACGTCCTCTTGCCCGACAACGGCGTGGCGTATCCAGATTACCACCGCCTGTCCTGCGTTGCACAAGTCCGCACCGCTCGCTGTCGTCTTCCCACTTCACGAGGAGTCAGAAAGGGCAAAAGCTTGCATACACGTACGCATTCCGCGCCAATGATGTACGAGTCTGCTATAAACTCGACCAGGTACCCAATATTTCCCTCGACCCTCCTCCTTCCGTTACCCGCGATTGCGTATGCATATGGTACATGTGCAGGAAGGCTCCACACGCTAACGATTGGGTAAGAACGGTCAAGACTGGGAGACAACACCCAACACAAGACTCACCACTACTCCATCTCCGACAGGGGATGGCGGGGGTGGCGATGGGGGAGGTGTCGCAGGAATGTCAAGAGAATCGGGTACTACGCAAGTCAACCTTCGGCTTGGTGACATTTTTGCGGAAGTGTACTCACTGATGGTCAGTTGAATCTTCCTAAGCTTCTGTGGGGTGGTTGGGAGCTCGTCCCTCTTACGTTTCAGCGGTTGCATAGGTGTGGTGTGCGATGAGAAAAGTGAGACGCTCCAGTCGAACAGCCACATGCAGCGCTGTATCAAGCATTCACTTACACGTAACACACTTTCCGAAACTTTTGTTGTCTTTGCTCGCGTCATGCACTACTGACAACGGAACAGTGATCCTGGAGGAAGGACTACCAGCTAGCGCGGCAAACAAATCGTCCTCTCGACACGGGTGAGCTTACGCGCTTACCTACCAAACCTACTCATCCTCATCCCACCCCACCCACCTTGTCATCTAGACCGCCTCCCCACTTGTCCCCCCTCTTCTCAGAGTAGTCCCCGTCATCCCAGCAAATCGTGTTTGCACACGCCGGGACACACCTCAATGTTTAGATGCATGATTGGTGCGCTCCTCATTAACCTTAGCAGACTCTCCGAGGACTTTCCACCACACCCGCCGCCATTGCACGTACCATCCCCACGACCTCGACAAGATGTAGCTGGCGCGAGCAGGGCTTCGGCCAACATATCCATGTGGTCTTAGGTGCGTTCTTTGTTGTGTTCTACTTTTTTTGCTTTGCTTTGCAGTGCCATGCGATCGCAACATGCAAGCCGCAACGCTACCCCAGCACGATGGACAAACCCCGCCACCATGCCACGATGGCACGTGAACCGCCACCTGACGACACTACTGATACTCCGCCACAACCTCGGCCCTGCAACCAACCAGGCGAAGAATGTAGCCAATGTGAGCACTTTTGCCAATGTATCTATCTGGTCTTAGGTGCGGGTTTTTATTTTATTTTATTTTTACATTTTGCTTTGCTTTGGGACACCATGCGATCGCAGCACGCAAGCCGCACTACGACACCGCACCATGCTGCCCCGGCGCGATGCCACGACGGCATGCAAACCACCACCCCACGATGCCATCGGTCTCCGCCACAACCCTGGCCCTGCGACCATGACCAGGTGAGGTCCTCCATGACGTCACGACACCATGTGAAACACCCGTCGCAACACGCTATGCGCTCGCAGCATGCAAGCCGCACCTGCTGCGACGCCACTTCAGCACGACGGGCGAACCCCGCCACAATGCCACGACAGCGTGCGAACCACTGCCCCATGGCCCTGCGACAACCACCCAATTGCCGCCGCCAACACTGCCACCCCAACCCTGCCGCGCCGCTGCCATTCTTCCTATAGACTAGTTCTTTGTATTTATTTAATTCCAATTAAATATTATTATTGTTATTGTTATGATGATTGCAATTAAATGTTATTATTATTATTATTATTATGCTGCTGCAAATATGTGCTGGTGACCTGATGTGATTTGGTCAAAGATATGATGACTAATCATATGACCAATCATATGACTGACACTTAATTGCCATTTTGATCAACTTGTTGAGCTTGTGAACTGGTCAGCAGGCTGGTCATCACTCTGTAAGGAGATTGTTGAAGATTTGACATGGCCTGTCAACTGGTCAACTTGCTATGTAGGCATGCAGTCGGCACAAGCCGGCAAAGCCTGCAGTCGGGAGACTCCGGCCTGCGATCACACGTGTCAGTAGCTTACGAATCAGATGTATAATAGTACGGACATACAGAGTGATAGGGGTGTGCGCTCTATCTAGAACGCTCATCCCCTTGTCCACTCCTCTCCGGGTCATCCCCGCTCCATAAATCACTACAGGTTATGGGCCCTGGCCCCGTAGCTTGATCTACTAAGCCAGCATCTAGTGTATAAGTAAAATGCCACCATATAGATATGTTTCACCGTCGCAAGACGAGGAGATCGAAGAAGTACCCCTGTCAGGGGGAGAAGAACTTACACGCGTGAAACCACCCGACACATCAGTATGTCGGGTGATAGAACCACTTACAGACGACAACTGGCCGACCTGGGCTAGGAGAATGCGTCGTCTCCTCCACTACTGTCATGTCGACGCATACATTGCTGGGACGGTACAACGCCCCGACGACTATTCTCAAGCCGAGATCTGGGACGATAATGATAGCTACGCTCAGATTCTCATCACCAACAATATTACAGAGCTGCAAGTTCTTCATACAGAACGATGCGGCACGGCGGAAGAGATCTGGAATAGCCTCGAAGCCATACATCAGACTAGGGGCTTAAACACTTATTTCCAGATTCTCTGTGACATGAACCATACAACCGCCGACGAGTCTACCAACATACCACAGCTCCTCAATAAACTAAAGTCGGACTGGGAGCGACTAGTCCAAGTGTGCAACGGGCGCATGCCGTTAAACGATGAGTACTTTAAGACTCTCATCGCTTACACGCTTCCGCGTTCGTGGGACACGTTCACTGAGCCATACACTGGAGGGGAGTTCGGGGAGGAACAGACTGACCCGAAAAAGAAGGTCTCTTCACAGAAGTTCATTGGTTTCGTGAAGGAGGAGTATACGCGTCGGGTTGCTCGCAACAAGAAACCCGAAAGAACATCTCAAGCTGTTGGCCGCAAACGCACTCTCGCTCAGCGCATCGGCGATACTTCTGCCGGAAACTCCACAGGAGCTTCCACCAAGAGCGGGAAGCGCAAACACTGCAAACATTGCGGCAAAGACGGACACGTAACCGAAGACTGCTACTTCTTAGGGAAGAGCAAGTGCATTCATTGTGGGAAGTTCACGCATCTCTCTGACAACTGTTGGGAGCGGAACAAGAATAAGAAGAGGAAGCTCAATGATGGTGATGGCGACGAACGGCCTAAGGCGTCTACCTCAAAACTTGAAGAGGCTAGTTCCGCCGTGGTCGAGGACTCCACTGCTGTCGTGAAGCACATCGCGTGTGCCGTTGAGGAGAGAAAGGAAGATGAAGAATATTTCGGAGAGTACATCGACTTCAAAGAGTACGACGCTTGTAATATGGCTGGAATCGATCAGACCGTTGCCCGTTATGACTGGCTCGCCGACAGCGCGACGACTTCACATGTCGCTAATCAACGCACATCGTTCGCAACATACGAACGATTATCAGACACAACTGTAGCCGGCGTTGGCAACACTAACATTCCCATAGCAGGGAAAGGCGCAGTAGAATTGGAGACACAATGTGACGGGCGCAAATATGTTCTGCGAATGGAGCACGTTCTCCATATCCCGTCCAATAAAAACAATCTATTCTCTCTAGGCAGATGGGACAATGCCGGCGGGACATACAGAAGTGCTCGTGGTATTCTCACACTGGCCAAAGATGGAGAGGACGTGGCCAAAGGCCAGATAGCCGGAAACAACCTGTATAAAATGCAGGTAAAAGTACGGTATATCCCCCAATCAGGATCTGCGAACGAAGCATTCGTTGCAGCAAATCCTCTCCCAAGTTGGGAAACCTGGCATAAGCGTTTCGGACACGTCAGTTACAGCGGTTTGCAAAGATTGCTGGACAAAAACCTCGTTGACGGTTTCCGCGTCGATACTCAGACACCGAAGCCCGATTGCGTGACATGCACCGAAGCCAAACAGGCAGAGGAATCCTACAACGACAGATCAGAGCGACAAACTTACCCCGGAGAGTTGACTCACATGGACTTATGGGGAAAGTATGACATTGCGTCCATAAATGGACACCAATACTTCGCTCTTTTCGTCGTCGACGCTACCAGATACATGACTGTGACTTTCCTAAAAGGGAAGGATCAGGCAGCTCAGGCAGTAAAGGATTACCTTACGCACCTCAGAGCAAACGATAAACCACCCCATGCGACACGTACGGATAGGGGCAAAGAATATATCAACGATGCGTTGATGACGTGGTGCCGAGAACGCGGCATCATAAACCAAATGACAGCCCCATATTCGCCATCCCAAAACGGTGTTGCCGAGCGTGCAAATCGTACATTAGTTGAGCTCGCTCGGGCAATGCTAAAGGGAGGTGAATTACCTGAATTCTTGTGGGAATATGCCGTGGCGCATGCAGCCTATATACGCAACCGATCCTACACACGAATATTAGAAGTCACGCCGTATCAGTTATGGTTCCACAGGAAACCTGACGTGACACACTACGAGAATTCGGGGCACACGTATGGGTATTGCTACAAGGCACAGCCCGAGCAGCGAAAAATGTTACCCAAGTCTAAACGAAGAGCCTATGTTGGCTACGAAGATGGTCCACAGGCCATCAAATATTATAACGCGGAGACGCGGAAGGTACTTACCTCCCGAAATTATAAGTTCCTCTGTCCACCTGAACATCCTACATCGCCCGAAACGGTCGTGATCGCGCCTGGTGCACAGCACGAAGGGGAGTTCGATGGAGACGCTCTGTCCACAGGCGGAGCGGGCACGTCGAAAGGCGGCGTACCGTATATGGGACGTACAGCCTGGGAAAACCTAGAAGGTAACAGCCCATTAGACGCAGGCCAGAAGAGGAAACGAAACGATGACTCACCATATCCATCCCGCGAAACGCGGGGCATACGCGTGGATTACAAACACCTAAATGACCCATTTTCCGATACGGAAGATGAGGTCATGACCGCGCTCAGTATGCTAGGAAGCAACGAGCCGAAGAGCCTCAAAGAGGCCAAGGCGTCGCACGAGTGGCCGGAATGGGAGCAAGCGGTGAAATCCGAGCTCAGCCAATTACAGAGCACGGGAACATGGCAACTCACCGATCCTCCTACCGACGCTATCCCGATCGCAAACAAGTGGGTCTTCGCAAAGAAATATGACAGATCAGGAAATATCCTGAAATATAAAGCGCGATTGGTAGCCAAAGGCTGCGCGCAAAGACCGGGATACGATTATGATGAGACGTTCTCACCAGTAGTGAGGCTCGAAACAATCAGAGCCATACTGGCCCTCGCAACAATACACGACCTCCGTATCCAGCAGATGGATGTAAAGGGTGCATACCTAAATGGGACCCTAAGGAGACAGTATACATGCGTCAGCCGGAAGGGTACGAGGACGGATCAGAGCAAGCTTGCTTACTCATAAAGACACTCTATGGATTGAAACAATCCGGGCGTGAGTGGAATAGCGAGCTAATAACAAACTGCGAAAACATGGCTTCACGCGTTTGATATCGGACCCATGCGCTTACGTGCGGCGAGAAGGTGAAAACCTGGAAATTATAACAGTCTGGGTTGACGACTTCTATTGTTCGCAACGTCAGTGGATTCGATGAAAAAGATGAAGAACAATCTGCATACCGAGTGGGAAGTTACTGATATGGGCGAACCGGCGAAGATCGTCGGGATTAGAGATCACCCGTGACGAAAGGTCAATCACGATTTCCCAACAACGATATGTAGAAAACATCCTGGAAAAGGAAGGCATGAAACGTGCTAATGCCGTAGCTACGCCAATGGATCCAAACCAACAATCTTGAGCCAATCCCGATGGGAACGAAGGGAACCGAAGCAATTCGTACGCACGATTGCTGGGCGAACTCCAATTCCTGGCCAATGCCACACGGCCAGACATTGCTTCACGCTGTAAATCGGTTAGCAAGCTACACGGCTAACCCAAGCCTCGAGCATACGATGGCCTTGAAGAGGATCTTACGGTATCTCGCCGGAACGAGAGAATATGGGATCAGATACTCAGCTGTCCCGGGGAGAAACAGAGGTGCTAACCTTTTCCACGCTTTGCGGATGCGCCTACGCCAATACGACCAAAGATAAGTCTACAACCGGTTATGTCTTCAAGGTTGGCGGTGGGCGATTACATGGATGTCGAAACGGCAATCAGTGGTCGCGCTATCGTCCACCGAGGCCAGTACATTGCCTTATCCGAAGCAGGCCGCGAGGTGCTGGCTGAGGAACCTATACGGAGAGCTCGGTTTTAGTCAACAACATCCGACAATAATAACTGGGGACAATACCGGCGCAATTTCGATGGCACAGAACCATCAATATAGCAAAAAGATCAAACACTTATCCACAAAGTGGCATTGGATCCGCGAAGGAGTAACAGGGGATCTATTGAGATCGGAGAATGTCGAGACCCCGAGCAGACGGCAGATATACTAACAAAGCCACTAGCTCGCCCGAAGCATAAGCGACACGTCGAGGAAATGGGACTGGTACCGACGTGAAGGGGAGTGTAGGCATGCAGTCGGCACAAGCCGGCAAAGCCTGCAGTCGGGAGACTCCGGCCCGCGATCACGCGTGTCAGTAGCTTACGAATCAGATGTATAATAGTACGGACATACAGAGTGATAGGGGTGTGCGCTCTATCTAGAACGCTCATCCCTAGGGCTGAACACGAGTGCAGGTAACTCATGGGTGGCTATGGGTTTACTCGTGGGAATACTCATGAAGGGTCACACTCATGAGTCACAGTACTTTCTGGTCAAGGGTTTTCCAAGGGTGCAGGTATAGATTTGACATAAATTATGAGTACTTGTACAGTACTTGTGACAGGTCCTACAAGTACTTGTGAAAGTCTGAGGGTTACTGACATATTGGTTGATTATATTGATTTCTGTTACTTTTCTGCTTCATACTCACAAGTACCCCCAAGTACTTGCAGGTACTTACAAGTACTTATGGGTCTGTGAGTACTCATGAGTATACTCATGGGTATTTGATACTCAGAGTCAATACTCATAAGGATCCAGGTATCACTTTAATGATGCAAAATACTCATGAGCAAGGGTGCAGGTCACTCAAGGGTGCACTCGTGTTCAGCCCTACCATCCCCTTGTCCACTCCTCTCTGGGTCATCCCCGCTCCATAAATCACTACATGCTAACTTTGGCTAACTTTTGGGGGTTTGTACCAGCTGGTACCAGTGAGGAAAGTAACCTGTCAAAACACTGATGTGGCCACTGTAGCAAATATATGAAATGTGATGAAATAGTAACTTGAAAATTAACTCTTACTAACATATTCAACAACTAACCCTATGTTGTGTTATGGCCTTAATTGCAGCTAGAGCCAACATTTTTGGGATTCTACAGTAGGAAATAAAGTCTAAAGATGTTTGTGGAAGCAAACATTAAATGCCAGGGCAACTCTAAGTCATCCAATTAGGCATTCCTCAGTTACCATGTGAGATATTTTAACAAGATACATAATACAACCTCTATAATATTCTGTGGAAATAAAATCTACACTGTCTACATATTATGCCTTGAAGTTACATTGTCAATATTGAATTACCTTATCAACATTTTATGTATGAATGTGAATGAAAAATACCTGTTGTTATAGATGCCTAAATTTTATCAATGGTAAAAGGGTATTTTCCATCCAGTGATGGTTATATATCATTAGGCTAAAT
>JAKELH010000164.1:0-152238 GCA_021525015.1 Lactarius pseudohatsudake
CTGCCTTGATTGATCCGCTCTTCATCTTGCCTTCCAGCTCAGAACGGATTTCTCACGAGACATCTTCATCTTCCAATATGATTGAGTGTGTTCTGCTGTATTTGTGGTGCGGCAGCTCTTGTGTCTGTATGAAGTGAAGGACCCAGTGGTGTATCGATCGCGCACGTGTGACATCGTTACCCCGAGTCCGAGTCCGCTGAGCCTGAGACCTTGCAACGACCAGCGATGCTTGTCTCCAAGTGTAACCAAGGTCTCTGTCCAAGAATAAATTCAGTATCCCCGCCATGGCTTGGACACGACTGCAAAGAGTCGGGCCCAGTTTCTTGTCTCCAGCCATCACAACCAGCTGTTCTTGAACAGCTTCCAATCGTGCGCGATCTTGAAGGAATTCTAAGGTGTTATCCAGGACAAGCTTGGGATCAATGGAATGGTTATTTCCGTGGCGAAGCTCCTCGAGCCTGCGTGTGATGGCCCCTTGGGTGTTGTCGAGATCGTGTCGCATCCTCTTTGAAGGGGGGCACTCTGAGTTGTGGTCGGACTCATCGTCGTCTGAGGCGCTCGAGGTCTCACAGCTGCTGCTGCTGTCTTCAGACTCTTCCGATTCCTCCAGGTATATTGGGGAGGCCTTCCGGCATGTTTCCGAATCACTTGGAATATGGACACCACTGGCAGGCGTGCATGAGCTAGATCCGGTATCAGGCCCTGAGTCTGACTCAGTTTCTTCTTCCTCCTCTAGAATATATCGTTTCGGTTGCACAGATCTCTGGGCACTGTGGGCAGCAACCATGGCAGCAAGCCTGGCCTCCCGCTGTTCTTTCTCAGCCTTCTGCCTAAAGAAATCTGGCAGTGTGCTGAACCCTTGGGCTGCCAGCTTCCTCCAGGCCAGCCTCTCTCTGCTCATGGTTCTCTCCGACTTTCCAGGATGGGGTGTGTGGGCACGCTTTCTGTGGGTTTCTGCTGCCAATGCTTGCTCCTGCGCACTTCGAAGCACATTTGTGGTGCCCTTGCCCAGGTCCATGGACCCTTCCGGAATTGTGACTTCTGGACTCGGGACTTCTGGACTTGGGATTGGAAGAAGCGTCACGTCATTTCCATCCGGAGTTGCGGCTGTGGCCATTGGGTTCTCAGGGTTGCCAGCATCATTGAGAAATGACACACACCTGGTTGGATATTCTGAGACCTCTGCTGTCTTGCCTTTGCAGTGTTCCTAAGGCGTGCACATTTTGTAGCCTGTTTGTTTCGCATTCTGCAATGATGTATGGGCTGCGAAGTCCAACTTGACTTGACTTCGGAGTGAGATCACATGACTTTTAGATCACGTGTTCTCGCCAGATCATCATCCTCGATTTTGAAAAGTTTGCTCGAATCAACTCTATAATGAATAAAATTACATTTGCACACAAAAACATTCATTCACCCGGAAGTTTGTCAAAACAAATTTATTTTTCAAAATTTTTTATACAAATTAAAGAAGGCCATCTTCCCTTCCAATCCTATAGAAAAACTATCCAATCTGATGTTTTGTAATGGACGAGCGTGCAAAGCAAAATGGGCAACTTTCTGCTTACATAAAGGTGTGGGTTTTCGATGGCGGCTGCCTTACAGAAAATAAAAAGTCGATTTTTGCATAGGTAGTACGACCACACCAGTACATGTGGTGTGTCGCCTGTCGCCTTCATGATGCAGGGCTTGGCATGCTCACACTTGATCCGAGAATGAGTCCTGAGTAGAGTGGTTATTAGGTGGTACAGTAGTTGAGCCAAACAAGGAGACAAGAGTAGACTGCAGTCCGCAAGTAGTGATTTGCAGGCTCAGCTCGGCCCGAAAGCCAGGTAAACAGCCCAGCGTTTGGTGGCCATGGCCTCGTGTTGCAGAGGCCAGGGCCTTCACTATGGCCTCCGAGGGCTTTGGCCTGCTATGGCCTGCAAGCCACGGCCTTTTATGTTGTTGGCTTGTAGGGCTTACAAGCCACGGCCCATATGTCAGAACAAAAAAAGTGAGGCATTTTTAAAACCTAAGTCACACAATGCGCGACTGAACATTGAACTAGGCTACTCTAAAACTGTGAGCCAGATAAGTCTACCACTTCCATATCATTTCCACCAGCATCAGCAACATCATCGCCTTCATCGGAGGCCCATTCCACCAAAAGGTCATCGCCTGCATCTACGACCTTGATTGCACTGTTTTGGTTTGTAGTTTCTTCATCGGCGTGGTCGAGTGCTTCTTCCTCATCAGCAACGCCAAGGACCTCCCTTACCATGAGATCTTGGCTGATAAGCCACTTGAGGCACTGTCAAGCCTGCACTATGTCGGCATCAAGGCGGTTGCACCGCTTCGATATTGTGATGCCAGCTGATGAGAAGGCCCTTTTTCTTGACACAGACGACACCATGACTGCAAGGTAGTCACGAGCGAGCGACTGCCATGTTGGGTAACAGCTTCCATACAACTAGAGTAAATGTATCATGAGATCAGTCAAGAAGTAAACGCGTGATACGCACCCCCCACCAATGGACGATCCCAACGTCCTCTGGCACAACCTCATGTGTGTTGAGATAGAGCTTCCATTCTTCTAGGGAGCTGTTGGCTGTGTTGGTGAATCGTTGACAGTCTTCATCATTGGATAACGAGTCTGTGTCCATGTCGTCAATGTTCTGGCATCCACATTTGGGGGCCATCTTGCAAACACTTGTGACCTAGGGCTGTTTGTTTTTGTTCTTCTCATTATAACTTGCAATGAACTTGATAATCATGTCAGTAATGAGTAAGAACAGATAGACGGTGATCGGCTTATGTGTTCACGGACAAGTTTTTCTACGTCTTTGATGAGGAGAGCTGGCCAGTGCTTCACAAAATACCCCATCTTCTTCTTGGGGTTGAGGACTGCGCCGCAATACTCTGATCAGTGCACAAGCGTGAAGGTAATGATTTCTTACCCATAGCCATGATATGGGCATCAGATGCAGCAGAGCGCTGGTAATATTCATCAAGCTTCCTCATTCCTGTGTCAAGAGCTGGTACCAGGAACGCATAATGGGGTTTGCTTGAGACTTTATCCCATGCCGTGTGCATCTTCTCCAGTGCTGGGAGTGCGTTTTGAAGGGTTGGTATTGAGGAGGATGAGAATGCTTGCTGGGGGTCGCTTGCATGCTGGATAAAGGCAGTGCATCAGTAGTATTCAAGTGCAATTGGAGAGTGTTACAGAATAACCGCACGCATTTCCATTCTTCATTATTCAGAGTGAGCACCATTACCTTTTGCTGCTTGTCGAGGGTGTTTTCTTTGAGCCCAAGTTCCAAAACAAATTCTTTGATCGCCTGCGCAACAGCACAACAAGTATTAAGATCATTATGAAAAGGAATAGGATGTGTACTTACATCGTGTCGTGATTCAGCGCAAGTGAGCATGACATATGTCGAAGTCCACCGTACCTTCATGTCGAGGAGGAGTTGAATGGGTTGGAGATTGTGACAGTATTGGACAGCCATGAATGCTCCTTTGCGTTGGGCCAAGGAGCGGGCCTACATCCCCTCATGTTAGATGAGGGAATCAGAAACAAAATGGACATACCTTCATGCAGATAGAATGGATGATGCCAACTTCATCACGTTCAGCAGCTCCTACATCCTCTGGAAGGTCGTCGTCATCTGCGTTCCCGTTGTCAGTGCTTGCGTCGCCAAGTTGATAATGTGTGCGAGACATCTGCACGAGCCAGCATAAGAATGGGTAGTAGGACCAAGATATAAGCGGTACATACCTAATGTGTCAGCATTTGATGTCGAAAGAAGATCCGAGTCCGGTCTTGTGTTGGTAACAGTCCGCGAATTCTTGAAGCATAGTTTCGTTGTTCTTTGCATTGTCGCAGGTGACGTGTCTGACCTAGAGAATTGTATTGTAGTTGTACAACTCACAAGTTACCGATACTTACCTTGGGTACAATCTGGAGACAGTCACACACCTTGTATAGTGCTTGGCCGAGTCGTTTGCCGTTGTGGGCTGTGTTCATTTGAACAAACCCAAGTAAAGCTTGCTCAACTGTCAACTCCCCAGGTCTGCGCTCTTCAATCCAGTGGCCAGTGATGGCGAAATAAGCGTCACAATTGCTGGCTTGCCATGCATCACACGTCAGACTAACTTCGCCGCTGACAGTGGGACCCTAATAAGTGAACGTGATAGAATATTAGGGGCTTTCAAAGTTGCCCTTATTTGTCTCATTACCTAACCATTACGATACCATTTTGCAAACCATTAAGTCGGAAATGATCTCAAAAAAGGGACAAATAATTTGATTTTCAAAGGATGGGAGGGGGCTCCTACTGTACATAACGCAATTATTTCTATTTCATTAAGGGGGGCTGCTAAAGAAACTGAGTTTCATTTTATTTTATGTAAGACAGCAAATATGACTACATTTTATGAACTCCGAATCGGAACTAGTAATCTGGTCTAGTGGAGATCGAAAAAGATTTACCCAGCCAAAACATTGCCAGGGGCTCCGAGGCACAAAAATAATTCATTATAGTTTCATTATTGGCTTTTTTCGGGGGGGGGGGTTTCAAAGTTGGACATTATTGGTCCATTTTTATTTTATTAATTTTCACATTAACATCATATTTACACCAAAATTGGGCTTAATGGACGTTATAATGGGTCCAATAAGGGACCAAAATAAGTTAACTTTGAAAGACCCTATTAGCTGAAAGTAATAATAAAAAACAAAAGGAAAAAAGAAACATTAAGGCGATCCTGTAATGAGCACAGTTATTGCTTGAATATCTTGATAATGCGCCCTCTTGACTGCTTGGGTGAAGGAAGTCGGATACTGGTGTTCCGGGGTGCTCAGGATGCGATATTAAGCATTTTCTTGAACGCAGCATTATTGAATGCCAGAATTGGCTATAATGCTCACACACATTAGTACAGAACGCTCGGAGAGATAGAGGTATAAAGTACATACCTGATTTGTTTGGATAACCCACTCAAGGGCAGTGTTCTCGAGAGCCTTGCTGCTAAACGGGATTGGCCTTGCACCTCAGTCTTCAGGGCCAAAATACTCTGTGACCGACAGTTCCTTGTCAACGCACTTGCACTGCTTGGAATCCAAAGGTAGCATAGAGTCGAACTTGTTTGCGTTGCACCATTTTTGATAGCACGTCTAAGATATGAATGCGGGGTGAATAAGAGCGATCCCAATGAGATGAACATATCACAAGATGTACTGTGTGCAGAGCTGCCGCATGATGGTGAAGGGTGGAATGTTCACTTATCAGGACTTTATCCTGCTTGGGGCATCCTAGACCTTGCCTATGAAATGCGATAGTAAGAAAACACCAAATGAACCAAAAAGCAAAAAGTGTCACTTACGTGCACAGGTTACACCGCATACGTTCCTTGTTTTGACCCGGTACACAGGGTACTGCAGTGAAAAAGGCTTTGGTGTTGGCCGTCGGGTCAGTCCTGTTCAGCTGTTCATTTTGCAGATTGTCGACATTGTCAATCTCAATAATTGAGACATCAGTTTGCAGCCCTGTTGTGAGTTGCCTGGGGGTCTTCTTCAGCTTCTTTGCTGTGGGGACATCCACGGCAACGCCAGCATCATCGACCATGTCGAGTGTGCTGTGTGATGAAAGCTGGCCAGGTCGCTTAGTTGAAGTCTGAGTTGGCACTGGACCAGGGCCCGGGGATGACGACCCCTCATCAAAGTCTGTGGGCGTTGTTGACACAAAGGGCTCAGGGACAGGTGGAGAGGGTTGAGGTGTGGAAGCCAAGCCCACAGATGTGACAGTGACAGCCCTGCAATGTGAAGTCAGCTCTAAGTTACCTGCATTTTCAGCACTCAATTTGGCCATGGGCAGTATTTTGCGGGTACTAGTGGGTCGGAAAGACATGATCTATGGGGGTAAAGAAATAGACTTGAATAGACTTGATTTTGTACTGGAATACTACAACATGCTAGCAACTTCAGATGAGTTGAGGTGCAAAGTCAGGAGCTGCAGATCACGGCCACTTGAATCCACACATACACATATCAGACCAGGATAATTGCTGGCGATGAACCATTGATGTAACGTTGATGTGGCACGGTGTAGCGATTCTCGTCGTGAACACTTACGAATACGGTTGTGGCTCCCTCGTAAGCAGTAATCGGTCACGGACTTCTCGTATCAGTCAGCGGTCGTGGTATCACATGTTAGTGTACCATGACTCATTCCTAGTATCGTCGTAGTAGGGTTCGAGCTACTTACGCGACTCGTCTCGGGGTTCATAGGGGAGCTTTAAAGCTATCCCCTTCATGTATAAATAGGAGCATGCAAAGACCAAGATCCGCCATCTTGGTCTTCTTGAATCGTCACCGCTTTCCTGTCTCTTCTTCAGTGTCTCCTTCTTCTCGGACTCGTCGTTCGCTTGCCTCTAGTAGAGGAAGTCGTCTTCCATCGTTTACGCCTAGTGGATCAAGCCCTAGTGCCCTTCGTGACCACGTGTCTAACGGGACCGTGTGTTATCATCACGTGACTATACGAGTCACGATATCCGCTAAGTCGTTCAACGCCCTTACGAAGTCCAAGTCGGGCTAACGCCAGTGACGGCGTTACATGAAGACCAAGATCATCACCGTGGCGTTCACGACCAGAGACCAGTGGAGAGATTTCAGGCCGTATAGCCTTGAACGAAGAGGAGATCGCAACGTACCAGTCCGCTTCCTCGAAGCAGCAAGGTGGAAAGAGTATCGAGGAGACACAGGATATTTCGTAGATTTCGCATCAGGATCCACACGGTACCGCCCAATCGAGTTCAACTTCGACCACCTGTGCTGGACCGAGGTTACGTGGAACCCTATCGACAATAGGTGGGACATTGTACGACCTGCTGGACGAAGCTACAACTGCGACATCGACGCAAGAAACCTACCCACAAGAGAAAACTGGGGACCGATTGACGGAGTCATAGACAACGATCCAAGTACTTCCGAACCCCGTACCCCAGCCCCTTCCGAAGACGAAGACAGCGAAGATTCCACTACCGAAGAACAGGAAAGCTCACACGGAGAAGAAACGGGACCATTGATCATTAGAGCTGAGTCCCTCCACATTGCAGAACCAGAACAAATCCAAGTACGATCCCCTGCAGACATGGCAACCATAACAACAACAACGTTCGAAGACCCAGCGCAAACCGAGGCTTGCAGGATCCAAGCCGAAGCAGAAGCCGTCCTCCTCCCAATACACCCTGAAACGGGACACCGTATGACAGCAGACGACGCCGCCCTATACAGAGCGGTGGGACCCGACCGACCGGACCCGCCGGGACCTGGAGGACCAGAAGACGACCCTCCCAGGTGGAGGCCCCCAACCCACTTCCCAGGAGCAGGATTCCCCGGAGGAGGCGGAGGAGGCGGAGGAGGCGGAGGAGGTGGAGGACCACCCAGAGTACCCCACGTCGGCCCCGCGCCAGAGGCTCTCCCACGAGGATCCGACAGATTGTCAGGCGATCCGCCTGCCGTCTTTGACGGAGATCGAACCAAGTACGAGACCTTCCTCACGCAATGGCACATTTACTGGGGCACCAATTTAGACGTGCCCATCTTCCTGAACTGCTATCGACGATCCCTCCTCTTCTTGGGATTCATCAAAGGACTCAACGTCAGTGAATGGACCTTGTCCGTGCTCGAGTGGCTCAACGAAACAGTACGAAACGGAACCGACCAATATGATGGGCAACTGTGGACCCACGTCACGCAAGAATTCAGAGGAAGGTTCGCAAACACGCTTGAGGAAGAACAAGCCCAGGCGGAACTACAGAGAGGCTTCAGAATGAGTGGCGAGGATATTGACTCGTACGTCACCAAGTTCGAACAACTAGCCCGACGAGCTCACTATCGCCTCAATGACCCACAAACAATCGACCGATTCACGGCGGGGTTACCCCAAGCGTTGTTTACAAAGATCTACGAACTTGACGAACCTCGATCATTTGAGGAATGGAAAACAAGTGCACTACGAAGGCAGAAACAGTTCATTCACATGAGGGCCCGTCTCAATATCAACCGGATGTCCTGCACCCCGGCACCGTTGCCCGGTGCACCCAGAGGGACCGCCCCAAGAACAGGATGGATGCCACCACCACCACCTCGTAACAGTCACCCGCATTTCGACCCAAACGCGATGGATACCTCCGTGGATCGAACCCGAGTCCGCGTCGCAGAGGTGGGAGACTACAACCGACCACCCACTACATACGTCCCACGAGGCGGAGGAACAGGGAGAGGCGTACAACGCCGAGACATGAGGGAAGTCGTCTGCTATAACTGCAGCAAGACTGGACACTTCTCACGCGACTGCACGCAGCCAAGACAGCCCAGACGCGGTCAATGGACTCGCCCGTCGACCAGTCGAACTGTGGAGACGGACTACTACACCCAAGAACAAGAGCCCACAACCGCACGAGCAGCCGCAACGACCCCGCAACAACGCGCCCAAAATTGGCTAAGCAACATCAAGGGGGAAAGCGACGAAGTAAAAGATATGGTCCTTCAGGACCTATGGGGAAAAGAGGGTTTTCCGGACGCCTAAACCCATCGGCCTGGGTGAGGGCGGTTAATTGTAACTCTGTAATCATGACTCGCTACCGTTCGCTTCGAATTCCAGTATCGATTCGCACAAGTTACGCCATGGCCGACGTTAAAGGATTAGTAGACTCGGGGGCAACCGACAACTTCATACGTCCCGCATTCGCTAAACGAATGGGATTGGGGTTGCAGGCTCTAGACCGCCCCAAGAAAATATATAATATCGACAAAACGGAAAACAAAGCTGGGTCTATCACACATTATACGGATTTGGATGTACAGACTAAAGGAATCCGCAAGGTGATGCGATTCCTCGTCACGGACATCGGCGACGAGGACCTGGTCTTAGGCTACCCCTGGCTATCCACGTATGAGCCCACGATAAGCTGGACTCACGCCGTCATCCACGAAACCGCAATGCCGATAGTCCTTCGCTCGATACATCCCACTCCGACACAAACCGTAATCGGGCAAATGATCACGGAAGAGGACAAAAGCGACATCCTCCTTGAACTCGAAGAGCAGTGTCAACTGCGGACAACAGCGACGGAACTCGCAATCCAAGCGGGACAACACACCAAGGAGGTGGAATTGCCGACGTCCTACCAACAGTTCGCCAAGCTTTTCAACGAAGAAGCGTCGCACCGCTTCCCGCCCTCACGTCCGTGGGACCATGCCATCGAGTTCAAGCCCAACACCCCAGCAATGATCGACTGCAAGGTCTACCCTATGACCCAGGAAGAAGACGGCCAGTTGAAAGAATTCCTCGACAAACAGCTGAAAAAGGGGTATATCCGACCATCGAAATCCCCGTATGCATCTCCCTTCTTCTTCATTAAAAAGAAGGACGGAAAACTACGCCCCGTACAGGACTACCGTCGTATCAACGCATGCACCATTAGGAATCAATACCCCCTACCGCTCATCTCGGAACTCATCACGGACCTAGGACACGCGCACACCTATACCAAACTGGACGTCTGTTGGGGATACAACAATGTACGGATCAAACCTGGGGACGAACCAAAAGCGGCTCTTAAAACGCGATACGGCCTCTACGAACCCATGGTCATGTACTTCGGACTCACCAACTCCCCAGCAACCTTCCAGGCATTCATGAACGAAATCTTCGGACCAACCATCCACAAACACGAACTCCTCGGTACCATCATACGCGTTTACATGGACGACATTGGGATAGCCACCCGCGATCCCGCTGACTTACAGGCCCACATACGCGCGGTCCAGGATGTACTCGCTGTCGCCCTCGTACACGACCTCTATTTCAAGCTCAAGAAATGCCTCTTCCACCAACCGCGAATGGATTACCTGGGGGTAATCCTTGAAAAGGGGGTGACACGCATGGACCCAGTAAAAATTTCGGGCATTCGCGACTGGCCCCGGCCTATGAAGGTCCGTGACGTACGCTCCTTCCTCGGCTTCTGTAATTTTTACCGGCTTTTCATTTGCGGCTTTGCCACACTCGCACGACCACTCAACAAACTCACGAGAAAGGACGCCGAATGGAAATGGGCCGAAGAAGAGGAACGCGCTTTCCAAAGGCTCAAAACCTTAGTCACCGAAGAACCGGTACTCGCACATCCGACGCTCACAGACCAATTCGAACTCGAAGTAGACGCGTCCGGATTCGCCCTGGGAGTAGTATTACTGCAGAAGAAGGCGGATGGGAAACGACACCCCATCGGATACTACTCCTCCACCCTCAACGAAGCAGAACGAAACTACGACATCTACGACCTTGAACTACTGGCAATTGTCAAAGCTCTGCGACACTGGAGGCCTTTCCTAGTAGGGTCACCACATAAGATCAAGATCTTCTCGGACCACATGAACCTCCAATACTGGAAAAGTCCGCAAAAGATAAGCAGACAAGTAGCCAGGGAAGTACTCGAGCTCATGGAGTACGACTTCGAGATTCACCACATACCAGGAAAGAACAACGGACGAGCAGACGCACTGTCCCGAAGACCCGACTACGACCAAGGAGAAAACGACAACGAAGGAGTAATCGTACTCCCCGAACGGATACTGGTGCGTGCCCTGCAGATCGAACCGTCCGAAGAGCCACCGCAGGATGAGTATCTCCTCCGCTACTGGAAAGACCCACAACAACTCAAAGAAATCAAAGGTATCTGGTATCGCCAAGGCCGACGAGTGATCACGGGAACAACAGCGGACAAACGAGCACTCATCTCCCTTCATCACGACCCCCCCGTACACGGACATCCTGGAATTGCACGTACCACACAGCTAGTGGAACGAAGGTACTGGTGGCCGGAGTTGAAGAACGACGTCCACGAATATGTGAAGGGATGCGCGGACTGTCAACGACACAAGGTGAATAATCGCCCTATACGCGCTCCCCTCGTCCCCATCACGCCCGTTGTCGACGCCAACCCGTTTGAAACCATTGCCCTCGACTTCATCACCAAACTCCCCGAGTCAGAGGGACAAGACTCCATCCTCACCATCACCGACCACGACTGCTCGAAAGCGTCCATATTCATCCCCTGCAGAGAAGAGATAAGCGCAGAGGGAACGGCCGCCCTGTACGTCACTCATGTATTCCGAAGGTTCGGACTACCGTCCAAAATTATCAGCGACCGAGACCCCCGGTTCGCGTCGAAGTTCACACGCGAACTATGCCGCATCTTAGGCATCCAGCAGAATATCTCGACCGCTTATCACCCACGTACCGACGGACAATCAGAGCGCACCAATCAATGGCTGGAACAGTATCTGCGCTTCTGGGCCAACGAACGGCAAGACAACTGGGCGCCCCTACTCCCTATAGCGGAATTCGCGCACAACAATTGGCCCCACGAATCAACAAAGAAGTCCCCCTTCTCGCTGCTCATGGGATACGACCCATGCGCTGATTGGTTGGATAAGCCGTCGCCCATACCACAGGTGACTAAAAGACTCGAACAGTTCCGAGAAGCACGGATGGAAGCTCGGGAATTGATGAAGAAGGCCCAGGCGATGTGGGTCAAACACAAGGACACTCCCCGTTTTGAACAAGGGGATTACGTTTGGTTAGAAGGGCGTCATCTCCGCACCAATCAGCCTACAGCAAAACTCGCAGCACGGCGACATGGCCCCTTTCAGATCTCTCAGGTGATGTCCCCTGTCACGTATTGCCTAGAACTTCCCACGCAGTGGAGCATTCATCCAGTGTTTCACATCGATCTTCTCACGCCCTACAAAGAAACGGCCATACACGGCAAGAACTTCCAACATCCACCACCGGATCTTATTGACGGAGAAGAGGAATACGAGGTCGAGAAGATTCTAGATGTTCGGCAGTTCGGCAGAGGGAGACGCCTGCAATACCTCGTGCAATGGAAAGGCTACTCCGACTCGGACAATCAGTGGGTCAACAAGGACGACGTATTCGCAGATGACGCGATAGCGGACTTCGAGCGGAGTCGAACCCAGTCGACGAAGCACATAAAAGAGACACAGATTCGACAAGGAACAACATCCCCCTCGTCTCCTCACACTGGATTCCTCTCATCCCTACTCATGTCTCTTCCCACTGCCGCCAACGTCCTCGCTGAGGTTGCCCGAAACACGGGACCGGTCACCCATCAAGAGCTCGTCGAGGCCCTCGCCTCCATCCTCCCGGCCACCTATCACGACGGCACCAACAACCCCGCCACCTACTGGCTCATGTCCGAGGAAGGGCAGCGTCTCAACGCCGCGCCCCTCACCAAGGCCGAAGTGCATCGGCTTCGTGCAGCTCTCCCAGACAGTGAGAATGCCTCACCTCGACCTCTCCCGGTATGAATCGAATACCGGACGTGTTACGTTCCTTCCGGGACGTATCAATCCGACTTGGATTAGGGACCGGTTTGCTGAGGTTTGAGGCCAAACAGAGGCAGCGGCGATACAGAAGTCGAGAATGATGAAGGAGAAGTCGGCGTACGACTTATAGCGGAAAGCTGATGACGGCGAAGAGGCAAGCACACACACAGGGACTAGGAGCTAAGGCGCAGGAAATGGAAGGTATTCCTCAAGATATCAAAGCTAAGGAGTCTACACGCAGACGTCCTTCTACTTATACACAAGGGATGGAGCTTTGAAGCCCAGCAACCCTAATACACAACCATGAACCCTAATACGAGTATCCAATGGCATAAGGCTCTCGATCAATCATCGGTCAGCAGTCACATCAGTCACGAGTCACGATCTGCATCACACGCTATCGGCCGGTCCGGGCACAAGCTCATCCGGACCCTTCTGGACAAGTCGAGGCAGGCCACGTGCCAGGGTCACGTGACGGCCGTCTTCCACTCCTCTACTCCAGCGAGGGACTCACATCGCGGTACGTGTCACGAACCTATGAAACTTGGGTCGTGACTCAGGCGTCTAAGACCGGTCCGCGCCGGCCCGGTCTTATGTAATCACCTTCCTAAAGGGGAAATCCGAAGTCGGAGTTTGAATTCTGTACTCCGACGATCACGTGATCGGTCACGTGATCTCCCATCGTTTATCAAGTCACCTGACGACTGAGAGTCGTACCATTCCTTGGATTTATCTGATTGGACTGCGGAGCAGTCACGTCATATGGCGTCATCGACTGCGGAGCAGTCGTACGACATATCTCTGTTTTCTCATTGGACACTATTCTTAGATGTCTCTGGAATGTTCCATTCCGCAGTATTCCGCAGCACCCGTGGGCGGCCCTAAGCCTGCCCTAAACTTACGCACAGACCATCCCTCTGGGTATATAAGCTAGCGCAATATATCGGACAGTCCCTCAGACTGTCCACTTTTGTGACATCCTCCACTTGCCTCTCCTCTGAACTGGTGCCCCTTCAGCTGTAGGACACGATCCTCCACTAAGCGCCACTCCCTTGCCGTCGAGCAAGGTACACGTCCGCAGAGCCAAGTCGTAACCATCACGGTAGTCCCGTGCCCCGCTCCGAGTTCTCCACCACCCCCGGTTTCCGCATCCCCCGTCGTGCCTCCCTGTCGAGTGACAGTGAGTCATCACACTTGGACAGTCTAACCCAATTAGACCTGACCCCGGGTGTTCCCAGTGTCTGACTACGACTACGACTTCTCGCAGTTTGGTCAGTGGGACGGAGATTCTGCCTCGTATTACGAGGACAACGACCAGTACCGTGGTCCCTCTCGCCTCTCTCATCTCCGTTCGTCTCCTGCTCCCCTCCGACTTCCGAGTCCGCCCCTCCGTCTCCCGTCACCCCTCACTCCCCTCGCGTCCCCTTCCGCCTTCGTACAAGAAGAGTTTGTACAAGGATCCTCGGGTACTCAGTACGAGTACACCCTCACCGACATCCACGGTGAACCCCTGTCCGGGCTTCCATCGCCCATCACTCGCCCCGTCACCCCCCGCCCTGCCACTCCTCTCGAGTACGAGGAGGAGTTTGATATCCGGACGCAAGTAGCTGTCCGTTCCGCCCCGCGTCCCGCCTCTCCGGAGCTCGTCTATCCGGACCCCCCTTCCGAGCCCGCCCCCTTGTCGCGCCCTGTCAGCGCCCCCCCTCGCGTCCCCTCTCGTGCCTCTGTCCCCCCTCGCGTCCCGACTCCCGACTCCCCCATCGACTACGAGCGTGTAGCCGACCAGTCCCCTCTTGCCCCCCCTGCCGAGCAAGAGAACCTTGCCCCCGCCGTTCCCCTCTTCCGCCCCCCTTCGTGCTTGAATAGCCCGGAGGACCACCCTCACTTATACACCGCCCTCTACACTCCGGAAGGAGAGTCTTGGCGCCCTGCCTCGGAGAGTATCCGAGAGTATTTCCGTCGAATCCCCCTCGCCACCGACTACATCCGTCGCCCCGTCGTTTTCCCTTCCGTCACCCCGTTCCGTATTCCGCCCCCTCACGTCTACACTATCCGTCCCCGCCTCATCGACCCCTCCGTCCATTCCGACTTCCCCGCCCTCTACGTCTGTTCAAAGGCGATCCTCGACCTCCCCTCCCCTGACCTCCCGCTTGGAAGCGTGAGGTACGACTTTAGAGAAGGACTTCGGCAAGCCTTCGCCCCCCTCTCCAATATAATCAGAGCTGGTTATATTGACTCCCTGGTAACGTTGGAGATTCTGGACTTTCTCGACGGACGTGTTGTTACTACTTACGGACATCTTCGTTTCACTTTCGACGGACAGGTGTTTGCCCACTATCAGGGCTATTTCTTTGAGGATATTATTCGGTCCAATCCTTCTCTCCTTTCCGCTTGCCTTACTCCTCGAGTTCCGGCGGATCCCTTTGACTTTGTTCCTATTACGCCGGATTCCCAACCACTATAAAGTACTAGTGGTATAGATTTGTTGCCTTGACTCCTTGAATCGAGTGGTTCAAATCAACGCAACTAGTGAGTATTCCTTTTGCCTTTGATTAACGGACTGTGAATCGAGTGATTCAAGTGCCTCCTATTCCCCTTCGCGCATTAACCGAAGAACAACACGTTGCGAGAGCTCGTGCAAACTTCAATACCCACAGAGACCGACAAGTCCGTCGGTACTACCCTTCGACTTCCCTTAGCAACCTCTCCGAGGACTCCCGCATAGACTGCTGGACGGATCCCCCCTTGGTGCTCAAGAGTCTTGTCTACCTCTTCGAGTTTGGAGAGCTCATCGGTCAAGACAGCTACAACGACCTGGTTAACGACCTCTCAGGTGTTGTCGACGCCTGTAACAACCAGCTCCTGTTCTGGCACCTCTCTGACATCATCACCGACCAACTTCTCCTTTGGACAAAGAGCGATTATCTTTGGTTCAATTATATTCCCCCTCGCCGCGACTACCTCGTCCGACAGCTCCAGTTCGGAAACCCGCACCGATATATTGATCGGTTCCGCCTCTCTTACGAAGAGATCCAGTTATCCTTCTGCGAAGTCCGTGTAGTGGACAGAGAAGGCCCGCCCCGCTTGGTTATTACCGAAGGAACCGAGCTTACGTATTCCTGGAGTAGCGGTACTTGGGAAACGACCCTGACAAATCCAGACCAGAGTTTGGTCAACCCCCGCGTCTTCCACGACCCTCCCACGGACCCCAACGATCCCGAGCTTGTAGAGCTCCTAGTAGGACGAACCGAGAACAATCCTCCCAGCCTACTAGCCCGCCTTTCCCTCCCCCCGAGTAGTCCAGACACAGCGTTAACCAGCGACGTTTCAAGTAACGCCGGTTGGGAAGAACACCGCGCCTCAGGGCCTTGCTGGTGCAATCAAGAAGCTTGCATCTGTGGTTATAGACCTGAGACTCCCCCTACCCCAGAAGGAGTAGTACTGTGGTCCCCTGGACTTAACTATCTACCCTATAGAGAGTAGAAGTAATTTGTCGCAGTGTACTTTTGAGCAAAAGTACTAAGTCGCAAATATCCCGAGCATTTTACGAGTGTAAAATTGACATCCTGGAACCCATAACGAATTGGGCTATTACCCTGGCTTCATCCCGTACAAGACAACCCCACCGTCGTTTCCAGTCAAGAAATTCCCATATTTCTTCCCACGACAACTCCCCAGTAATCCCGAGAAGACCTACGGGATCCCGACACCCCCCTCGTGAAACTATTCCAATAGTTCCTAATCCAGACATCCCAAGGATCAATCAAGCTAGACCAAGCGAACCGGTCTACCCTAGCGTCTACCAAGCCGGACCAAGCAATCCGACTCTCCCGAGTAATCCAGTTGCGAGGCAACATTCGACGAGTAGCGACGAGGCTCAATTCCTAGAAACCCAATCCCGAGACCTTCATTGCCATCTTCCTGAAGCCATCTTTGTTTCCGAGCAGCTACCTACGAGGACCCCCCGAGAGCTTGACGTCTTCAAGCATCACTGTCGTCTCCAATACGATCAGTACCCCCAAGAGACCCTTCTCTTATCGTCACCCCTTACCCGAGCACGGGACATTACCTCAAGCCCGTTGAACTTCCAGAACTTCTTGTGGAGAAGTAAGACTACCCTGACCCATTTCGGTATTTACGAGGAATACCATTGGATTCGCCGTCAGCAAAGACCGAATCAACCCGATCGAGCGATCCTCCGCCCCGCGTACCAGATCTTCTACCCGTGGAGGGAAGAAAACTGGAGAGTCTCCCTGTTATACCGCAACCCCCAGTGAATGAGTGAGAGAAGAGACCTCACCTCTGACGAAGAAAATCGTATTCCCCTGTACATCACGAAGCCATACTATTCCCTCGTCGACAACCTCATCTACGCCACTTTCAACAAGCAGCCCGTCACCAGTCCCGACGGCCATTTCCCGTGGGTACACGTCGTTACCCAGAAGCGCCTCACAGTCCAAGACTTTGAAGAAGTCTTTCCCAACATCCGAAAGGTTCGAAAGCTAGATTGGGCTATCCTTTGCGGATCCTTCAAGAAGAAGCGGATTTCCTGGTCCTTTACCCAAGAGTGTTGGGTTTACGGAAACAACCGAGCGGTTCGGTTTTCAGACTCTGAAGAGCAATCAGAGAGCGAGCAGTCGTTAACTCCTCGCAGCCCCACAAACGCCCCGGATTCCGATAGCGAACAAGAGCAAGTTTCGCGAATCCTAGACGACACCACTAAAAGACTTACTGGTCTCGTATCCCGAGTGACGTCCCAACCGTCTTCCCCTCGCGTATCCCCCGGCCCACTTCCAAGTGCTCCCGGTCCCAGCCGACTCCATCGTCACGTAGCAACTACTTCAATAAACTCCCCTCCGCGAACTTCCCCTCTGAGACTACCGTCCCCGCCTCTAACGCATAGAGCAACGGTCCCCCCGCGATCCCGATCGCCTTCGCCCCGAGCACCCCGTCTTCCAAGACTTCCTTCGCCTTCCCCTCCGAGAATCCCCAGACCCCCTTTACCTCCTGCAATCCCTCCAGTGATAAATCCCATGGCTGCAAACCCTCCAGGAAAGATCCTCGGTGCAGCACCTGAACCCTTTGATGGAAAGCCCAACAAAGCGGAAGCGTTCTGGAATAGCTTGGCTAGCTATTTCCATCTCAATGCATCGGTTTACGACACCGATGAGAAGAAAATCTCTGCGGCCTTGTCTTACTTTAAGACAGGCACTTCTGCGGGCGAGTGGGCCCAGGATAGGCAACGCAAAGCCTTGAACCCAGCTGCGGGTGCAGCCGTCTCCTTCGGAACGTGGGTTACGTTCAAATCCGACTTTGACAAACATTTCATTCCGGCGCATACGGCCTTGGAGGCCACGAATCAAATGTACACCCTAAAGATGGGTGCCCGACCCTTCAACGAATGGTACCAAGAGTGGTCCACTCACGCCACGAGGAGTGGCGCGAACGAGCAAACCCAGATGCATGCCTTTAGGAAGGCAATCCCGACAGCCCTACACATGAAGTTATTGGGCTTATCCCCTCTCCCAACGACACTCGAAGGTCTGGTAGACAAAGCCAGAGAGTTCGACCGCGTATGGAAGTTATACGCCGATTCCATCCCGAGAAATCCCCCTTCGCGCACAGCAGGAAGATCTGCTTTCGGACGAGCTGTCCTGACCGAAGACGATAGCGTTAACGTCAACGCTTCTTCATCCCGTCCCGAGAAATCCCAAGGCAAACTATCCAAAGAAGAGAGAAACCGGCGTTTCCAAAACAAGTTGTGCCTATACTGTGGTAGCCCAGGCCACATCCTCCGAGAATGCAAGCTAAAGACGCAAAGCATGAGGGCCAGAGGTGGCCGACCTTCCAACAATGCTAGAACGCGAGGCGTTTTTGTTGACGAAGACCAGGATCAAGAGGAAGCACCTTCTGATCATCCGGCGCTGGTTGGCGCCATGTATCGAGAGATACTCCCGTACTCCCCGGACGCGCGTCCGCGGTCTGCACCTATAGAGGATTTTTAGGTCCTTCCACCGTAGCACTGTCGGTTGGAAGATTGATAGCCAGTTGCGCTGTGAGCGGCATTTCACTACTAGAGACGCTCGGAGCCGAGCCTGTACCAGTCGAGACAATACGAAATAGGAGAGCTCCTTCTATTGTCCTCAGGGTGACACTAGTAGGAAAGAGATCTGGCAGAGAAATCAGTGCCCGCGCCCTGTTGGACAGTGGCGCGGAGGGCATCATCGTGGATGATGGGTTTGCGCGTGCAAACGGCTTGACCCTTCGTACCCTAGTACATCCGTTGCCAGTTAGGAACGTGGATGGTTCGCCCAACAAGACGGGCTCAGTCAAGCATACTACGATCCAGAAGTTAAGGATCCGGACGGCAGAGAACGCCTACCACGACGAGGTCGTGGAATTCTACGTCACAACGTTGGGGGAGCACGACATAATCCTAGGAACGGATTGGCTCCAGGCCCATAATCCCGAGATCGACTGGTCAAGACCCCAGCTCGCCTTCACGCGGTGCCCAAGCAGTTGCACCTTGTCTACGAAGACCGTAGTCCTTTCTTCCCGAGTACCCCAAACCCGAGACACCACGATCAACATTCTAGAGTTAGAACCTGAAACGGCTAACGACGCCGCTCCTTCCCGAGTCCCTTTCCAAGATATCCTAGCGCTAGGACCTGAACAAGCTCAAGATGCTTTAAACCCGACTACTGACGCAGTAGAACCTGTAGAACGCGCGTTCTTTCAAGAGGCTATCGAGCCTTTCCTGTGGAGGCACAGTGAATCCAAGTACGACCACTTGGCCATCCGAGCGAAGATCACCACGAGCACCCGATTAGCGGCGAAGACCGCCCCTAAACCTTCCACGGACCACATCCCGAGTCACTTCCAACGTTACACCCGAGTCTTCAGCGAGGAAGCGTCCCACCGCTTGCCTGCGCACAAACCCTGGGATCATGCAATTGATCTGAAACCTGGAGCAAGTATGAAGAACTGCTCCATCTATCGCCTGACGCCTAAAGAGGCCGATGCACTCAAGGAGTACATCTCTGAATCCCTGCGGAAAGGATACATCCGCCCTTCCAAGTCCCCCATGGCCAGCCCCTTCTTCTTCGTTGACAAGAAGGACGGAAAGCTCCGCCCGGTTCAAGATTACCGGGCTCTGAACGAAATTACTGTCAAAAACGCGGCGCCTCTTCCCCTCATTCCCGAATTGATCGACAAGCTTCACGGCGCGCGTTATTTCACCAAGTTGGATATTCGTTGGGGGTACAACAATATCCGGATTCGTCCGGGCGACGAATACAAGGCCGCTTTCAAGACCTCCCATGGCCTTTTCGAGCCGACCGTAATGCCATTCGGTCTCTGCAACGCACCAGCAACTTTCCAAGCGTTCATGAACTTCATTTTCGAGCCCCTGATCGATGGTGGACACGTTGTGGTTTACCTCGATGACATCCTCATCTTCACGGAAGATCTCGCCTCCCTTACTGCGTTGACCCACGAGGTCCTCCAAATCCTGGAGCGACACGACCTCTACCTCAAACCTGAGAAATGCGTATTTGCTCAGACCTCCGTTGAATACCTTGGAATCGTGATTTCCAACGGCCAAGTTTCCATGGACCCAGCCAAGGTGGCTGGTATTACAGAGTGGCCGGTCCCACGCACTGTCAAACACGTCCAAGCGTTTTTGGGCTTCTGTAACTTCTACCGACGGTTCATCAAGGACTACTCCACCGTCGCCCGACCACTCTTCGACCTCACCAAGAAAGATGTACTCTTTTCTTGGGATACCGCGGCGGAAAACGCTTTCCGCACCCTGATCCAAGCCTTCACACAGGCCCCTGTTTTAGCCCTTCCCGACCATTCCAAGCCATTCCGACTCATCACTGATGCCAGTGACTTTGCGACTGGAGCTATTCTGGAGCAACCTGATGCCTTGGAACGATGGCATCCCGTTGCCTTTCTGTCGAAATCTCTCCTTCCCGCCGAACGAAACTACGAGATTTGCGACAAGGAACTCCTTGCAATCATCCATGCTTTCCATGCATTCCGACACTACCTCGAGGGACGTAGTGATACCACAGAGGTGTGGTCCGACCACGGCAACCTGGCTTACTTTATGAAGAAGCAAAAACTTTCCCGCCGACAGGCCCGATGGGCGCTGTTTCTGTCCCAGTTCCAGTTCATCATCATCCACAAGCCGGGCAGTCAGAACAAATCTGATGCTCTGTCCAGGCGTCCAGATCATAAAAAGGGGATAGCGGATGAAGATGAAAAGCGAGTGCTCCTGGATACGAAATATTTTCAAGTCAACGCTGTACAAAGAGCAGCAATCACGGTGTTAGGAGACACCACCCTGCGACAACGAATCCGAGACACGCAGACATATGACAGAGAAGTCAGTATGGCGTTGGAAACCCTCTTGAAGAGCGGCCCCCGTTCACTCACCAAAGGATTGGAAGAGTGGAACCTAGAAGATGGAGTCATCTTATTCCGAGGACAAGTCTATGTTCCCAAGAACGATCACCTACGAAGAGATATTGTTAAACAATACCACGACCACATCGCTATAGGACATCCAGGAAGATGGAAAACCTATGAGCTGGTATCCCGAGACTTCTGGTGGCCTGGAATGTCCACCTTCGTCAAGAGTTACGTTGATGGATGCGCTATCTGTCAATCGACGAAGATCAAACCCCGTACCCAAGTACCCCTGCAACCCAATCCGATTCCCACAGATGTGTGGGGAATCATCACCATGGACTTCATCACCGATCTCCCCGTGTCCCTCGGTTACGACACTTTATTCGTGGTCGTAGATCGCCTCAGTAAAGCGACGGTCATCGCTCCCTGCAACAAGACTATTACGGCTGATGAAACTGCCAAGTTATACCTGGAAAACGTCTGGCGAAGAACCGGACTACCCCGACAAGTGATTTCGGACAGAGGACCTCAGTTTGCATCTAAAGTGATGCAAGAAGTTTGGAGCAAACTTGGAGTCAAGTCCACCATGTCAACCGCGTTCCATCCACAGACGGATGGAGAGACCGAGCGAGTCAATCAAGAGCTCGAGCAATACCTTCGCGTTTTCTGCAACTTCCAAGCAGATAATTGGGCAGAGTTGATCCCATTCATGGAGTTCGCGCACAATGTTCGACAACATAGTGCCACCAAGAAATCACCCTTCGAAGTGTGGTATGGGTTCAAACCCGAGTTCATTCCCCCCATCCACTTCGTGACCAACATCCCTGCAGCCGAAGACCGGCTGAAAACCCTGAACCAAATCCGATCCGAGGTCACCGCAGCGCTAAAAGTAGCGGCGGAAATCATGCGAAATTCCAAATCGCAAGTCCCATCCCGAGAATTCAAGTCTGGAGACTTAGTCTGGTTGGAAGGAACCAACATCCACACCACGCATCCCAAGCCCAAGCTTGCCCCAAGACGCCATGGCCCATTCAAAGTCTTAACCACCTGGGGAGTTAACTGTAAACTCCAACTCCCAAAGACATGGCGCATCCATCCAGTCTTCCACAATTCCCTGATCTCTCCATATCATGAAAATGATATCCACGGACCGAACTTCACCCGACCACCTCCCGAGATCGTCCAAGGAGAGGACGAACACTATGAAGTTGAAACGGTCTTGCAATCCAAAGTATCACCTAACAAAAAAGGGATACTTTACCTGATCAAGTGGAAGGGATACCCCAATTCCGAGAATTCCTGGCTCCCCTCATCCCGAATGACGCACTCCCGAGACCTGGTCCAGAAATTCCACAAGGACCACCCCCGCGCCCCTTATCCAAAGTCAACCAGTGCTGTCGGTGCAGCACGGCGTTAAAAAGGGGATACTGTCACGAACCTATGAAACTTGGGTCGTGACTCAGGCGTCTAAGACCGGTCCGCGCCGACCCGGTCTTATGTAATCACCTTCCTAAAGGGGAAATCCGAAGTCGGAGTTTGAATTCTGTACTCCGACGATCACGTGATCGGTCACGTGATCTCCCATCGTTTATCAAGTCACCTGACGACTGAGAGTCGTACCATTCCTTGGATTTATCTGATTGGACTGCGGAGCAGTCACGTCATATGGCGTCATCGACTGCGGAGCAGTCGTACGACATAATCTCTGTTTTCTCATTGGACACTATTCTTAGATGTCTCTGGAATGTTCCATTCCGCAGTATTCCGCAGCACCCGTGGGCGGCCCTAAGCCTGCCCTAAACTTACGCACAGACCATCCCTCTGGGTATATAAGCTAGCGCAATATATCGGACAGTCCCTCAGACTGTCCACTTTTGTGACATCCTCCACTTGCCTCTCCTCTGAACTGGTGCCCCTTCAGCTGTAGGACACGATCCTCCACTAAGCGCCACTCCCTTGCCGTCGAGCAAGGTACACGTCCGCAGAGCCAAGTCGTAACCATCACGGTAGTCCCGTGCCCCGCTCCGAGTTCTCCACCACCCCCGGTTTCCGCATCCCCCGTCGTGCCTCCCTGTCGAGTGACAGTGAGTCATCACAGTACGTCTGGTCGCCATTCTTCACCCAGTCCAGCAACTCTTCCTTGGTTGTGACGCTGTACGCGTGGCTATCCTCCTCACAGGGGTACTCCAGGGGTTCAAACGCAACAGGATGGAAGAAGAAGACGCCCACGCCCGCGACGCTGCGCTGGCAGGAGTGGATGCGTACGCGGGATTGGAAGCTAACCGCGCAGCAGTGGAAGGGGGAGCAGCTGCTGGCAACGGTGACCCGGCGGACGAGGATCCTGCAACGTCGAGCCGCGTTTACCGCGATGCTGCAAGCACAGTGTACGAGCAGCCAGAGCTCGAGTTGAGGGAGTGGTACCCAGCTGAGCATCCCGACCTCCTTACCACCCGCGACTCTGACGCACCGACCGAGACCCCCTATGCGTGCGACTCGCTGGGTCGCCCCATCTACCGCGGAGATGTCCGCCTCGATGCACCCCCACTTCACCCCACCATACGCCTGCAGCGCCGCCTCGGCAGCTCAGCTAAGCCTCCCGTAGGCTACAAAGCTAACAAAGCGGACGACTTCGTCCACTATCTCATCACCGACGCGCAGGGGATCACGCGCCAAGCCGCCTACGTACAGGTGGTGATGGCGGCCGACCCCCGCGTCATCGCCCTCGTTGACGACAGCGACAAGGTCTATTCGAAGCCGCTGTACGCAGAACCCATGGTCCGCGAGCGCGGCAAGCCTCACTACGCGCCGGAGGACCTGGTTATATTCGCGGTGGGGCACGCCAACCGGCATCGGGTGGACATGGCGGTGAACGAGTTGCGGGACGTGTCGGCCAAAGCTGAGTTGCACAGATTCCGATCCTATACGCAAGAGGCTGAGTGCGTCGAGCAGCGCCTCCACCACCTCGCCCTCGCACTCGGCGAGATCAAAGGGGAGCTCGCCCGCAGCAAGTTCCGCCTCGAGATGGCGGACATCGTGGAGCGCATCGGAGAGAAGCAGCAGGGGTGGATGGGAGGCATCGGACCGGTTCAGCGCTGTGGGCGTCGCAGCTGAAAAGGGGGTGATGTAGCGATTCTCGTCGTGAACACTTACGAATACGGTTGTGGCTCCCTCGTAAGCAGTAATCGGTCACGGACTTCTCGTATCAGTCAGCGGTCGTGGTATCACATGTTAGTGTACCATGACTCATTCCTAGTATCGTCGTAGTAGGGTTCGAGCTACTTACGCGACTCGTCTCGGGGTTCATAGGGGAGCTTTAAAGCTATCCCCTTCATGTATAAATAGGAGCATGCAAAGACCAAGATCCGCCATCTTGGTCTTCTTGAATCGTCACCGCTTTCCTGTCTCTTCTTCAGTGTCTCCTTCTTCTCGGACTCGTCGTTCGCTTGCCTCTAGTAGAGGAAGTCGTCTTCCATCATTTATGCCTAGTGGATCAAGCCCTAGTGCCCTTCGTGACCACGTGTCTAACGGGACCGTGTGTTATCATCACGTGACTATACAAGTCACGATATCCGCTAAGTCGTTCAACGCCCTTACGAAGTCCAAGTCGGGCTAACGCCAGTGACGGCGTTACACACGGCCCTGCAAACTGGAGCCCGGGTGTCACGGTTTCACCCTCGCCGGCACGTGATTCGCCACGTGACTACACGCCGACCGCCGACATCCCCTTTATGGAGTCCGCCAACACACCTGAAGATCCTTGGTGGGACTGGCAAGCCGAAGAAGATCCACGCGTACAGGAGAGAGTATGGGCAGCAATAGAAGCCCTAGAGGATACCGCGAGAACGGGACGTCTGGTGAGCGACCGATCTCCATCCCCGCCTCAGACACGCTGCCAGGAGCCTTGGGAATAGGTCCTGAAGAAACGGCCGTCACGTGACCCTGGCATGTGACCTGCCTCGACTTGCCCAGAAGAGTCCGGATGAGCTTGTGCCCGGACTGGTCTAGCCTCTGATGCAACACGGTACGAATCGAGACTCGGATGACTGATACTACATAGCGGATGACTGATGACCGCTGACTACTGTATGGACTGATGACTGATACCACTCGAGGGCCTTATGCCATTGGCCACTCGTATTAGGGTTTCGGAGTTGGGGCTGAGCTTCAAAGCTCCCCTAAGTACTATAAGTAGAGAGCTACTTGCGCCTTATAGCGGCAGCTTGATATCTTTGTGAATACCTTCCCCTTTGGAGCCGGGCCAGTAGTACTGCGCTATCCACTCTGCGAATAACCACATCGATCACCCTCTTGCTCGCTGGTGTGACCTCGGAGACCCGTCCCTCCACCTTCATCCTCTTCAGTGCACCTTCGGAGTCTGTCCCGTCACTGTCCACTCTTCCTCTATCTGCCATTATCGACGACCGTCAAATGCCCCTACGCCTTGCAACGCGGTTGCAGCAGCAAACAGGCACACGTGACTCAAGTCGAGTCGAACGTCCAGGAAGGAACGTTACATTATATCAAGCTCTATTCTGCCCCTTTGCTGCCGTTACATTATAGGGATGCCCGCGCATATCACACTGACCGCGGAGGGATTACGCCTCATGAAGAGGAATCTCGAGAGGGCCTGCGCAATACGGCGCATGAAAGAGAACCTCGAGAAAGCATGCCGACGTTACCGTGCAGATGGACATTCGGGTGGGCGTTACAAGCTAAGTACGCCTTCATCCACATACCCTCCCATATCGATGAACTCGCGCGTGAGGATGCCGCCTGCCGAGGCGAGAGAAAGATACGAGGATACGATCTACGACGCATACGAACGCCCGATGGAATACGATGCCTGGGGCCGACCATCGGAGGACTTGGGGAACGACTGGTATGGAACGCCAGTGTTCTGGGACTACGACCGCGAGTGCTGGTGCCTCGACGAAGAGTCCAACGCGCCGCCTGCCGAGGCGAGAGAAGAATACGAGGCGTACAACGAAGATTGGTATACGACGTACCAGGACTACTATGAGAATCCCGAGGAGCCGCCTGCCGAGGCGCGAGAAGAATACGAGGACCCAGCTGAGTACTATGAGCAACCGGAGGAAGCCAGCGATAACGGCCAGTACAGCGAGCCTGCCGAGGCGGAAGAATACGATGACGTCTGGAGTCTGCTAGATGAGTACGCGGAAAACGCCGACGAAGTAGGAGCAGGTGTGGAAGACACCGAGGACATTCCCTGGAGCGCGGAGGCAGCTTTTGAGCGCCCCGACTCGCAAGCAGAAGAGAGGGTCGCAACGCGAGACCCGCGGTTTGACCCACCAGCAAGCCACTACGCGCCGCCTGCCGAGGCGAGAGAACAATACAATGCACCCTCAGGATGGGCAGGAGAAGTCACGCAAGCACGGAGCGACCTACTTGTCGCGCAACAACAAGAAGCGTTCAACGCCGTCCCAATACCCATGGACCTATCGGCAGGACGAAGCCGAGTACGAGTCAGTGTGACGGATGTCACCAACAAGGTGTGTTACCGCTGCCACGAGGTCGGACACACTCGCGCTTTCTGCCCGCAGATGCAGAAGCACGTCGCATTCAACGAGCCACTGGAAGCGGGACCATCAAGGCTGGAAGAGCCGCGACACGATACAAGTCCGGAACGCCAGGCGCGCGAATGGATGCGCGTCCTGAGGAAGACACCCGGAGTATATGAGGAGCTCATGGCGAGCGGTGCGTTGGACAGCCCGTTACGAGACATAATGCCCGCACCGCGCCCTACAGAACTATGCCTCCCCATGCGCATCATGGCTGGAGATGGTATCATCGAAGAGCAGGACGCGCTGGTGGACACGGGATCCACGGACTGCCACATCAACCCGGAATACGCGGAAGAATTGGGACTCACGCGAGTGGCGTTAGAGAAACCCAAGCCGCTGATGAACGCAGACGGCACGAGCAACAGCGGTGGGCCCGTAACGCACTACACCCCGCTCACAATACGCGCTCACGGAATCGAGCACACGCTCCCCTTCTACCTGAGCGACATGGGAAGCAGCATGATAGTCCTTGGGATAGGCTACATGCAAGAATTCGCGCCGCCTATTGATTGGCGCACCACCACAATCCCCCATGAACACTGGCCGGAAGTCAGAGCCGCGGAGAAAAATGAGCACGTCGTACACGTGACTTGGAAGACACGAGTGGAGTTGAATGTGAGGAGTACGGCCGCGGAGCCACCTACATCGGTGAGGGTATCATCCCCTAACACACTCGCCACGCGGATGACTGCGATTCGACGCATAGAAACCGTGCGGCCTGCGGATGAACAACGTGGGCGTTGTACCAGAAGAGAGGGTAATGTCACGGTTTCACCCTCGCCGGCACGTGATTCGCCACGTGACTACACGCCGACCGCCGACATCCCCTTTATGGAGTCCGCCAACACACCTGAAGATCCTTGGTGGGACTGGCAAGCCGAAGAAGATCCACGCGTACAGGAGAGAGTATGGGCAGCAATAGAAGCCCTAGAGGATACCGCGAGAACAGGACGTCTGGTGAGCGACCGATCTCCATCCCCGCCTCAGACACGCTGCCAGGAGCCTTGGGAATAGGTCCTGAAGAAACGGCCGTCACGTGACCCTGGCATGTGACCTGCCTCGACTCGCCCAGAAGAGTCCGGATGAGCTTGTGCCCGGACTAGGGTTGCCGCGGTCCGGTGCGGTCCGGTTCGGAGACCCTTTTTTCCGAACCCCGAACCGGACCCGGGTCCGGTTCGGGCTCTCAGGCCGAACCTCGAACCTCTTTGAGGTCCGGTCCGGTTCAGGTCCGGTTCGGGGCTCAGACACGCCGAACCCGAACCTGAACCCCGAACCTGCACGAAAATTCTAAAAAAAATTCTAAAATTCTAAAACGATTCACAGAAGCTCTACAGCTACTCTATCCGCACATGCACCTACACTAAACCCATACCCGGGCCCACAGTTACAGGTACTTGTTTCCCCGCGCCGTGGGCCTGTGACCGCGAGCCGGTGCGCATGTCCACCCAACCGAGCTTCGAATCTTCGCTCGCGTTCCATTTCGTTTTGGCCAGGCTGCACTTGTACGCACTGTCCCGTCGCCATCGGTGCATTATCTCGTCATTGTCCTGGTCGCCATCGCCGTCCCGTCGTCGTCATCATCGCTGCCATTGCCCCTGCCACCTAACTCCACCCCTTCGTCGTTCCATCGCATCTCCCGTCGCCGTCGTCATCGATGCTGCCTCGCTGTCATCGCTGATGTCCTTGTCACCGTTGTCGGTGTCAACTTGCAGCTGTCGGTGTTGCCTTGCCGTTGTCGTCGGTGTTGCCTTTCTGCCGTCATCAGTGTCAACCTGCCGTCGTCATCAGTGTCACCTTGGAAGAAGTCGTCGTCACTCACCAGTAGCCGTGGCCATTGGCGCGGTTAAGCGTAAGGTCGGGAAGTAAAAGTCTAAGCCGATTTGAGCACGGGGCGAACAGGACGGGAAATCCTGCTCCCCAACTATTCCAGATCCATCCCCAGCCACCAGAGTGGACGCGAGTGCCAGGGTAATAGATGAGACAGCCACGAGTGAGGGAACGCATAAACCGGTAGAAGTAAGAGGATCGTGGGTAAGTAGAGGTGCAACAAGGAGGCGAGTGTCGAGGGGAGACGACTGGCCTAGACAATATCAGAAGTTCAGAACAGAGGAACATGGGAGAGCCTGGCACATACCTCGCGAAGTAAACATGAGGGTCAGCAGTTGGAGGGTAGTTTCAACCGTTGATGTCGAGAGTGCTAGACATGGTATGAATATATATGGATTGAGGTGACTGTCGGAACAGCGGGTGGAAGCTTGGGTGGAAGAGTGGGAGAGCCACGGGCAAGCATCGTGACATCGTCCAATTCAGCAAATCCCGCTTGCTTTTCTGGATGTTGCTCCAGGAGCGCCATATATTTACCAGTGCCCATGCGCCGACTGTGCCCAGAGATGTCCATAAGAACACGAGGAGTGCGAGGAGATTCGCGACGCTGGAATGAGGTTGATCCGTGGCTTTTCCCACGTTCTGACCAATCAAATCAACAATGAACGTGACTTGGCTTTTTTTTTTTGTTCCACTGTGCTTTTGTCCAGCTACTCCCCTGCCGCTACTATAACAAGCCACACAATCCGTACAGCACCGGGGTATTCCAGCGCACCAGGCCTCCTCGCAGAGGTGAAGCCGACGAGCTACGACAGGCGCCTTCTTTGGTGCCGTCGTGCTTGCCGTCTTCTCTGCTGTGGAGGGTGCGAGTACCGACAACGCCAGCCACAAACTGTGGCCTCCCACTTCGGCCGCGCGTGATCCCGACCATGACAACGCTGATGTGGCCACATACGACCCCAACCCCAACTTGGCCTCTACTACCATGCCGCCACCAGTTCCGGCCTCCAAGCTTCAAGACGCAGGTCGCCCTGCAATGAGCGGGGTTCCCATTTGAGGTTGGTCTCTCTGTTGTACTCTTATTGAAGAAATACTTTCTCCACCAGGGCACTTCCCCGACGCCAGATTGAGCCGGCCTGTATAGCAACAAAAACAGCCACCGCAAAGAGGCGATGACGTTGACGACCGCAACCGCGACCACTTCAAAGGCGAGGCGACAATGGCGGGGGCGATTACGACGACGACGCAACGACTGCTACAAGGTGGTAAGAACGACGACGACCGCGACCATGTCAACGGCGAGGCGACAACGACAACGACGATAGCGCAACGACAACAGCACTGACCGCGACCGCAACGAAGCCCTCAACAACGACCCATAAGACAACCTTGACAACGATAAAGACGACTACGACCACAACGGTGATGATAACGACGATGTGAGGACAATGACGCGGTGGCAACGACGGCGGTGGGGCAGCAGCAGGAACGTTGGGATACTATTAGTACACATATCTTTTTACTAGTATTGAATCTACAGTAGTTTTTATTAGTCGTTCGTTCTCTCGGGAAAGGTCTGCCAACTCGGAACACAGAAAACACAGGTCCGGGTGCAGTTCGGTCCGGACCGGGTTCACATGGGTCCAGCCGATGGCGAACCCCGAACCGGACCTTCTAGTCGGGTGGCGAACCGGACCCGAACCTGGACCGGACCTCGGGTGCGGTCCGGTGCGGTTCGGGTCCGAACCCCAATCCGGACCGGACCGCGGCATC
This sequence comes from Lactarius pseudohatsudake, assembly GCA_021525015.1. Classification (NCBI taxonomy): domain Eukaryota; kingdom Fungi; phylum Basidiomycota; class Agaricomycetes; order Russulales; family Russulaceae; genus Lactarius; species Lactarius pseudohatsudake. The sequence goes on from JAKELH010000164.1 coordinate 29,995, forward strand.
CCTAGCCCGGACTGGTCTAGCCTCTGATGCAACACGGTACGAATCGAGACTCGGATGACTGATACTACATAGCGGATGACTGATGACCGCTGACTACTGTATGGACTGATGACTGATACCACTCGAGGGCCTTATGCCATTGGCCACTCGTATTAGGGTTTCGGAGTTGGGGCTGAGCTTCAAAGCTCCCCTAAGTACTATAAGTAGAGAGCTACTTGCGCCTTATAGCAGCAGCTTGATATCTTTGTGAATACCTTCCCCTTTGGAGCCGGGCCAGTAGTACTGCGCTATCCACTCTGCGAATAACCACATCGATCACCCTCTTGCTCGCTGGTGTGACCTCGGAGACCCGTCCCTCCACCTTCATCCTCTTCAGTGCACCTTCGGAGTCTGTCCCGTCACTGTCCACTCTTCCTCTATCTGCCATTATCGACGACCGTCAAACGCCCCTACGCCTTGCAACGCGGTTGCAGCAGCAAACAGGCACACGTGACTCAAGTCGAGTCGAACGTCCAGGAAGGAACGTTACACCGGGCCACAGGCTGTGCAAGCAGCCCACCTAATTTGGAGCCTGAGCCTCGAGCCCCTCCAGGCTGCCTCTGCGGCCAGGCCCGGCCCGTCTTCTGGTGGCTGGCTTAGGCTGGCTTCAGGCCCATGGGCCGGGCTGGGAAATCACTATCCGCGAGGGCCCAAGTCCAAAGATTAGAGTGTAGGGCCGCTTGCGCTGAGGTGAGATGGATACCCTGGGCCACCAGCCTGATCCAGTCCTGCCAGGATCCCCACGCTGGACGCTCCCCCACAAGTCAGGCTCACAGCGCATTTCAGCAATAGTTGGTGTAGATTCTAGGGAGTGGGAGAACTGAAAGCATAGACTCACCATCTTATAGTATACCAAAACATAAATACAAGTCACAACACAAACACAAGTCAAAGTAAGAGTCAGGACACAGTGCACAGGATGGATACGGTGTAAGCAAGGGTGTAAGGAATTGGCTTAGGCGTGTCGAGTCCAAGGACGCGTCGTCTTTTCCCAGCACGTGCAATCGACAGTAATGACGCTTACATAAGGCCGCAGAGGAGCTTGACCAGTCAGTCCGCTTCGTCTCTTTTCACATACATCGCCATCCCAGGTACGTATCTCTTTCGACGAACCTAGCCTAAAAATTCATACCTTTCCAGTAGAGAGGAAAAAACCCATTTTATTTTCGCTATTATCTCGCTTGGCATATACAAATTCGAGTCACCATGTCCCAAGATTTAACAACCCAAGGATCCGAGGTCAAGCCGGATGTTGACAACCCCACGATCAATGTAAAAGTACGCGTATATCCAAGTAGGTGAGAGGATGTCATGCTGACCCAAGCGAACGAACAGGTCGTCTCGTCTTCGGGGGAAGAAGTCTTCTTCAAGATCAAACGCTCGACGAAGCTCTCCAAGCTCCAGGGTGCATATGCGAGCAAGGTCGGGAAGGACGTCAGCAGCATTCGGTGCGTTCTTCTACGTCCACTTGACTTGGTATCCCCCACGCGTCTGACTGACGGAAACCTTCAACACGGACAAATATAACTAGTTTTTTGTACGACGGGGCTCGAATCAACGACGAAGATACGCCCGCGACTTTGGATATGGAAGATAACGGCGCGTTCGCTTCATATGTCTCCACCTTTGTGCATCCCGGTCTGATCGGCGTTCTACACAGACACTATCGACGTGATGGTCGAGCGTACGTCGCCTCCCTCCTTTCCCGAACCGTCTCTGATCCTCGGCCCGATTGTTTCCAGAGGTTGGCGGGTGCCGGCAGCTCTGACGCCACCAACTCTCCCTTTCCGCGTCCTTCCTAGTACACATACATCTGTGCCCCCAGCAGCTAATCATCTTTTCCCGCCGCCGCGCATTCTTTGTGTTGATAATCTCAAGTTTTCTTGCAATGTATCCATCCCTGTCAGCCTTGCGCACGTTTTTTCTTTTTTTTTGGCTTGAAAATTCTCTCGCGCAATCGCCTCGTTGCCCCGTGGGCATGCGTGGACACCCCGGAAGGGCAGCGCCTTTGTTCTCCTTTTCGTGATCCACACACGCGGAGCGCCGTTGGGGTTTTTCTTTTCTGGGACTGATTTTGGGTGTGCTCTAGGGGTGTAGACTCCCTTGTTGGTCACGAGACCCAGCCTCGTGGACCCCCCTACTCAGCGACAGTGTTCAGGAACGGGGGTCCGTTGCATGCACTTCTGTCAATCGTGGGCAATAATGCCAGGCTTTTCTCTGATGGTTATCTACTGCCAGATAGAGAGCACAGCCCCGAGAGATGGGACTCATGGGATCGCCGTGTGAAGACAGAAAGAAAGAAAAGGTCAGTAGGACCCACGGCCACCGTCCCCAGTAGGCGATATGTATTAGTGATACCACGTGTAAGTAATCAAAATTCTGGCTGACTGCTCATCGATAGCTCGAGAAATTGCTGATAATCGTGATTCCGTTTATTACGTCAGCAAGTGGCGTCTATCGCAGGACTTTGATACTCGCGTTCCCTTTGATCTAGTTTGCCCATCAGGAGTCTTCCCAGAGTCCCGCTACAGTATTTGTTTGGTCTTGAAGTGTAAAACGAAAACGCCGTAGGCCCGACTGACCACTGGCATACTGTACTGGCTTGCAGCAAAGCGGAGTAGACAGTAGACTAGCTTCGTTGATACCTTGTCAGGGGAAATTTAATCTCCTGACACGCCTTCCAGGGCGGCAATTCTCAAAAGATAAGAACAGAAGTACGGGTCGTGCCGACTCACGTTACGAGGAAAACCGCGTAGCAAGTGATGGTCGGTCATTGTGCAAAGCTATGAAGTACCGAAATAGTTCGTTTAAAATTGATTTGGTCTCCGGATCCATGTACGCTACTATAACGAACCTACGCGGTCCAGTGAACAGGAAGCCATGAGGGACACAGTCCGGCGTACTAGGGGAACGGATTTTGCTCATGTCTGCGCACTGACAACCTCGCCACCGCCCTCGGCGGACTCTCCAGGCGCAGCGTGGGCAGCAAAATGCAGCACGTCAAACCCCTCGCTATACACCTCATCCCAATCAAACTCGCTCTGGTGGTTTTCCGCACCGAACGCCGCGAGCAGACGCTCCGCCTCCGCGCCGCCATACACGACGGGCCGCGCCTCCGCGCGCTTCTTTCCCGTGGCGCCCTGCCCGTAGATGCGCTGCGCTGGCGTGAGGAACGTGCCGATACGGCGGAAGGTGAGGCTGATGCGCGCGCCGCGCTCCGCGGGGTCCTTCGTGCCCTCCGGCCGCTTGTCCGTGTGCACGCTGTGCATCCAGCGCGCGTTGGTCTGGAGGCCCATGACGAAGAGCGAGTTGTGCGGCAGCGGCACGCGCTGCGTGCGCCTCTGCGGCCCGTCCCCGTTGTGCAGGGAGTCCTTCTTCGTCTTGAGGGTCATGGTGCGCTGCGCGCCGAGCGAGAGGTTCACGATGCGCGAGCCGCGCACGACGTCGATCGTCTTGTCCGAGTGCTCTGAGATGTAGTCGGCGCCGGTGCGGTAGAGTTGTATGAGCACGTGGTTGACCGGGTGCTGTAGCGCGCGCTCGACATGCGCGCGGATCATGGACATGGTCGGCGAGAAGGGGTGCAGCGGGGGCGATTCGTCGGCAGGGTGACGGTAGACTGGGTAGCTGCGCCCAGGAGCTGGTCAGTGGGCACGGCGACACAGCCCGGGGAGGAAGGGCGCTCACTTGCCATCCGCATCGATCTCGCCTTCTACTGCCACCAGACGCGGCACTTCGCCGCCTGCCAACTCGTTCAGGTACTAATTGGCGCGTGGAGAGCAGTGAGGTGACGCACCTCGGTGATGCATCACGTTCCATGCCACTTCCTTCCTCAGGTTCTCGAAGGCAGCGTCGGCGAGCTCTGGTGGAAGGACGTCCTCGACCAGATAGGTATCGCCCTCCCCGATCCAGTCGCCTGCTCCCAATACCGGCACGATTACCTTGGAACTATGAAGCGAGGACAGCGAGGACGTCGCGAGAACGCTGGTGGATACATCAGTCATATTGCGTACCCGATGCAAGGATGGTTGTTGTTAACGTGGTGTGATAATTACGTGAATCATGGGGTCACCGCCGTGGCGATACTCTACGGTACTTGCCCACTGGAAACGGCAAGCAGCGGACTTCTTGATCTTGATGTGCAGCCATGCATGCCAACCCAGCGTCTAAAATCCAGTTGCTCCGAATCTCACATCTCTTTACCTGGTCTCACCGCCCTCCCACCCGAAATCATGACCAGCGTTCCCCCTTCTGCTTCCCCATCTTTCCCTTCCTTACTACCTCTATGCTCACAATACCTCTACAGGTTTAGTCGTTAGGCCCGCACCTCGATCTCAACGAGCACCCCGCTTCTTGGGTCGACAACGAGTACGAAGACCTTGCCGATGGCAATGGGCTGTCGGAGACGCAAAGTGGAGAGAATACTACGCTACGCTACGTACCACATTCTCTGCGTAATCATTGGATGACCTTCCCAGGATGTCAACCGAGCTGGCATCACTTTGGGTCCAGCTCGAAGAGCTCTATCCTGACATTACCACGTGTCGCATTCGTGACGAGAGCAACTTTTTTTTTATTTTAGTATTTCCTGCACTTCTTTAGCATTGCCCTCCCTCAATGACCTCACTGACGATGACTTCAATTCAAGGGTTTCCACCCCGATGACCAAGACCATCGTTGCCGACCAAATCATTAATATGATTCCACGCCAACCTGGCGAACCAGCCGTTCGACATTCAGGACGTCTTCTCGACTGGCGCCAATACTTCTCTGCGACCGGTTCTACAAGCTGTTGCTGCTTCAATTCCGAAACGACCTCCACGGCCGCTGGAGGGTCCATCAGGGAGACCCCGAGAGGCTCATTTAATGGCTGTTCGGTGACAAGCATACACCCAAGTGGTCGGAACGCGAGGACACTCTCACTCCAGAATACCTGACCTATGAGAATTTGAGCATCTGATAGGAATCGCGCTCTGCCCAGTCACGGTCCAAGGACGAAGACGAACCCTTGGCTTTGGTCAAAGTTCAAGGGTCTCTCTGCCCATGAACACTCTCGTCCTCTACTCGCAGTGCCAGGAGCGCTCCCCCAATGTCTCACAGCACCTTTTGAAGCCGGAGCTTTTCCCAGCTCAAGCGCCCCCTACGACGACCACAGTCACTTACGACTCACCTCCCATCCCAGCCCGCCAATCCAGGGGACATCCACAAGGACCACCCCTCCTCTTTCATCGCTAAAGTCGCTAACCCCAATGACCCATTCTTTGGCGACAGGCCCGGCGGGTGAACTCGCAGCCACGAGTTCTGCGGCTTACTTGGGCACCGCATCTACGGCTGTCCCACTGTGGAAGAGTACGTGGACGCCTGTCCTGTTAAGATTGTCAACAGCTGGCTTTTCCTGCCTACCGCCCAATCCATACTGAGCGATGGCTTCAGGACGCTTGGCCGAGCACTAACAAGCAATCTTCCAGCGACAGCACCTCAATTGACCACCCAGCGCGATGTGCCACCTCGTGCGACAGGCTACAGCTTTGAGATCGTCGTGGAACCTGCGATCTCGACTGGTGCGTATATCATTGAGGAAGCTGACTCGGACACGTGACGATGACTGAACTCTATGACATGTACAAGGTCTTCGCATCGAAGAAGGATTCAAGGCTCTGCCACTCCCTGAAAAATCACCCTCCTCGCCTCCTCTACTCCCTGCCTCGTCGACACCCTCGTCTTCTACCGGCCAGGCCCCTCAATTCCGATGCTAGACAAGCGCCGAGGATCAAGCACTCACCAAGCACCACCTTTTGAAGGCAAGCTCGACCAAGTCACACCAGTGTTGTCATGACCCGGGTCTGACCCCGTCATTTTCTGACCCGCGCCAGCTGACTATATTTTAGTCATTTAGTCATGGCGCGTCAAGGGGTGGGAAGTTTCCAAAAAGGGAAATGACAGAAAACAAGAAAGCACGAGGCCCGAGGGAGACTGGGTGACTTCCCGTAGATATCTGGCGGGTCTAGATAATTATTTGCACGGCTGTACCCGAAATTTGTAATCCCGAAAATAAATTATCTACAGATCTGTGCCCCCGCAGACAAGAGAAAAAAATCTAGTGCTAGAAAATTACAAAGCAAGAACCGGAACAATGGCGCGCGTCAACCGACTTGTCGTGCTGCTGTTGAGGGACCGCATGTCCGCATCTTCCCTCATGGCCATGACTCTTAAATATAACCTTGTGCATCAGCTACGATACGTGAACCTCAATGCAGGCAACGATGATGACGACGACGACGACGACGACGACGATGAAGATCGGCGTCGGCAGAAGAGGAGGCGGCTCCTCGTGGTTGTGTGGGCAGAGATCTTGCGCAGGAGGGAGGACCGAATACGACGGCGAAACGCACACCGCACGTACCTCACCCGCCCCGATCTTAATCCTTCCCCACGCGTTGGAACTCCCTGGCAGCATATGTATGCCAGAGGTAACAACCGTGCGTTTATTACGACAATGGGTATAGACGTCGCGACGTTCAGCCATCTCCTTGACCAAGGCTTCGCCGAGAGATGGGATTCAACACCAATCCCTCGCGATGATATCTCATTGGGTGCAGTTCCCCGTATTGATCGGCGTTCCCTCGACGCTGCTGGCGCTCTTGGGCTGGTCCTACATTATCTTGCTTCAACAATGCGCGAGATATCCCTCCAGCAAATCTTCGGTCTCGTCCCCACGACAGTCGCTCGCTATCTTTCATTTTCCCTCCAGATACTCCTTACAGTCTTACGCAACATCCCCTCTGCACGAATCGAATGGCCTCGTGGCGAGACGTTCGATCACTTCACTCAGCACATCGTCGATCGACATGAACAACTTTTCGGCGCGTTCGGCTTCATCGATGGTCTCAAACTCCCAGTTGAGGAATCATCGGACCAGGACATAGAGAATGCCATGTATAATGGCTGGTTACATGAACATTTTGTCAGTAATATCTTGGTTTTCGGCCCTGATGGTATGTACTACTCGCTTCACCTTACTCGCACCAATGTCAATAACTTAGGACTTGTAGGAACTATCATTGCGTGCCGTCTCAATGCACCCGGGAGCTGGCATGACTCGAGAGTTGCGCTGACCATATACGAGAAGCTGCGCTCGCGAACGCCGAACGGGTTTTACCTCGTAGCCGACACAGCGTTCCCCCGAGGCAGTGCAGCGCTTCGTCAGGGTGGTTACATTCGTGCGCCGATGAAGGCTGGTGAGAACCTCCACATGACAGAAGACAGGATGCGGGCTGCAGTTCAATTCGACAATCAGCTCCTCTCCTGTCGACAGGCTGCCGAGTGGGGCATGCGCACGATTCAAGGCTCGTTCGGCCGGCTTCGAATGCCCCTTCCTATCAACGACACAAGGGGACGTGCAAATCTCATTGAAATCTGCGTCCGACTTTCCAATGTCCGTGCGCGTCTCGTCGGCATTAGCCAAATCAAAGAAGTTTTCATGCCGATTTGGAAGGACTCGGAGGAGGATGTCAGCGTCTGGGATTCGTTTGAGACGATGCTCTTCGGGCAGATCAGGAAAAAGGATCGCGTATCGAGGTTCCATTTGCATGTAGATGAAGTCTAGTTTTGTTCCGACTCGCGAGTCTATACACGCAACATTCGTATCATTGATTGTATCAAACTACTCAATAGAAGAACCCAGCCACTCGGACGGTGTCGTTGCCCGTGCGTTCCCACTGCCACTTTGCGACATCACGAGTGACGTAGCCGGGCCTTCATCCTCCTGATACACCATCTTTTCTTTTCCTTTCTCCGACCTCTTTGGAACGACTGGTGAAGAATCCATGCGACGTCGTTTGCCCTTCAACGCAGAGCGCGACGGAGACCGAGAGTGATGACTAGAAGAGGCAGAGCCACCAGGACTAGAACTGGACTCGAAGGTGAGGGGCCGTTTGTGATGGGCACGACGACGATGGGACGAGCGACCGCTGCGCTTCCCCATGAGTTCCAACACTTCCAGACGCATATTGACCTTGTCAGCTCGACGTTCCGCCCTGTTTAGCTCGCGTAGTGTAGTTTGTAGCTTCTCTTGTAGGTTTGCGACTTCCTGGCGAAGTGCGTCGTTTTGCAGCTCTCGAACACGGACCGTTTCTTCGAGTGCACGGATCTGTTGGAGATAGAGGCGTTGAATGGCCCTATTGTCATTTTGGCGTGCCTCTGCGTCAGGAGAGATGCTGGAGAGGAGTTTTTCAGCCAGCGAAGCTGAACCGTGTTTCGTCTGCCGGGAAGTGCTGCCACCAGCACCGCTGCGAACGCTACCACCGTCTGTGCCAGGACGGGAAGTCACGAACCTCTTCTTTGCGGGTGGAGCGTCTTCTACCCCGTCTGAGTCTGAGTTGCCGCCGCCGCCTCCCTCTGGACGATCTTCCGGATCAACCAAACCCCCAATGTCCTCCATCTTGTGGTTCACCCGGAAGACTTCGTTCAAGGCATTGGGAATTTCACCAGTGCCTGTTGGTGGACCATCGGACACGATCTACGAGAGCGCCCTCTTAGAATAGAGCTGTGTGGCATCCAAGTCGTGTTCTAGTACTCACCCTATACCATTTCTCTCGCATGTGGTCCCACGCGCGCTCTCGCCGATTGTTCGGAATAGCATAGTCGTTGTTGTACAGCCCTTCGATTCGCTTCCAGACATTCATCCCAAGTGGGATGGCTTCCTCCACAAAATGAGTGAGGGCGATGATGTCTTGTGTACTCCAATTTTGAGAGCCCCGTGTACGACCCTTCTGGGCAGGTGCACGTGGCGCATTTTGATCAGGGACCTTGTTGGGGACAGTCTCGCTGGTGGGCTGCTTGCGTGGGCGTCCGGGACCTCGTTTCACAGGGGACTTTCTCTCAGGTTCCTCACTTGGAGTAGCCACCGGCACTGGGGTGGGGATCGACGATGGCTCAGATTGGTATGTGGGTGCTGGTGTGAGTGCAAAGGACGACATGAAAGGTCCTTCCGGAGCTGGCGACGCGTGCATGTTGGGCTGCATGTTGTAGTTATATGATACGGCTTGGTTGTAATACGGGTTGAACGCATGAGGATGATATGTGTTCGGTTGATACGAGGGACCAGCGCTCTGCCCTATGACGGGCACATTCTGGCCACCACTCTGCCCTATGATATTAGAGACATTACGAATGGTACTTTCATGCGAAGCAGCTGGGGGTGGCGGTGTAGGCGATGTTCCAATCGAAGTCATAGCAAAGTCGGATTTTGTGAAGCAAACCGCTCCTGCTCTTTTAAAACCCTAGCAAATTTTGCGATTGTCCCATCGCACTTCGCATAACGCGAGGTTATGTCCTCGGACATCCTCCCCGAGCTCGCTCGCCTTTCTACTGGGCCCGGCATCCTGGCATCTCAAGTCTATAGGATTATTAATGTTCTGGCGGAGGGGTCAGGAGGGTCCGCCAGATAAATCATCTAGAGGACAGGGTCGGGGCGTGAAATATATTATGTGAGCAGTGTGCCTGGGCGGCACCTCGGCCATCTGGAAAAAACTCCGCTCTGGAGAATAATCTAGAGTTCTAGATCCTGCGGGAAGTCACCCACTGAAGCGTGTGAATTATTATATTAATAATAATTTCATAAAAAAGAATCCTTCTGGATCTAAATGTTACCTCGCCGGGCCGCGCTGCCGATCAAAAGATCTTATCTTATCTTTTCTCACGCTTTATCTGACTGACCCGTCAAAGGTCAGTCAGGTTTGCATGACCCGGTTACCCTGACCCTCGTGACCCGGCGTCAGCCTGACCTGTACAACACTGAGTCACACCAGCACATTCGCGCCACTAGTCTCCAAATTTCCAAGGAACTCATTGAGACGGCTTCTTTCGAGCGAGCGGATGATGTCGCCGCCGCCGACCCAGTCGTGGTGCTCGGGTTCACGACCGTTCTCACTCCCCCTGCGAGAGATTGACGTTCTGGCCAATAATCACAGCACCGAGGCCAACGCCCTTGGCCGAGGTTCTCAAATCGTGGTCATCCACAAAAGCTTGGCAAACGAGGTCGGCGCAAGGGTCAACATGTGGTGCACGGAAGGCGCAAACGACAGCACGTCTGCGAAGGACTTGGATATGCACGTCAGTGACGTCTCCTTCACGACTCATGCTCACATCGTTTGAACAGTCCCTTCCCTCCTCCTCGGGTCTCCATCTCACCATCTCCTGCTGTGCCGACTCGAGGATCACCCTGACCGTGTCAATGAGTCCATCCATATCATTCATGCACCATCACTGTCCTTCCCTGAGCTTCGAACCTCAGCTTCGTCGCCACCTCCTGCGCATGGAGGCGCTGGAATACTACCTCATGTGACCGCTGTACGCCTCCCCCATTTTGGCAGATTTTCCGCCTACTTCTGACCTGTCTGTAACGGTCTTGACATACAAGAAAGCAGCCCGAAAGGTTCATCCGGTCGCTGCTTTCCTCTCTGAGGACTTTGGCGTTGTTCGGCACCATCCTGAATACCACCTCCTCCCTTCCTGCACTCCCGACCTACCCTCCCGACTTTACACTGGGCCCTCATCTCACCCAAGAATGCTTTGATACTCTCAAACTTTCCGACTTTCTTTGACCCAAAGAGGTGAAGCCCGCAGCACACGTTCTCAAGGTGAATAAGAAGGCACTTGTGTGGTCTGAACCGAGCTAGGATGATTTCGGGATGTCTAGTTTTCTCCCGTCAAGATCACAACTACCCCTGGATCCATAAGAAGATCCCGATCCCAACTGGCCTGCTCAATAAGGTCGTCGATATGTTCAAGGAGAAGATCGCCGCTGGTGTGTACGAACCATAGGGCCATCCGATGACCAGCCATTGTACCTGTGAAGCACCGAGGTGATTCGTTTGAAATATATTGATTTTGTCCCCAAATCCATGTGTGCTACTATACGAGAACGGACACATGCAGTCCAGTGGGCAGGAAACCACGGGGGCCAGAGGCCCGACGTACTAGGGGAAAAGTACTGGATAACGGCTGAGTTCATGTTCAGGATTGTGCCTCGCCCTCTGCCCTCGGCGGGCCCTCCAGCGTGAGTAGAAAAATGAACCATGATGAACCCCTCGCCGTACGCTTCGTTCCAATTAAACTTGCTCTGGTAATTCCCGGCGCCAAACGCTGCGAGCAGCCACGCCTCCGCACGCGCCTTTCACGCCCTGCCCGTAGATGCGCCGTGCCGCCAGGAGGAACATGCCGATAGGTGGGGCCGATGCGTACTCCGCGGGGTCCTTCGTGCCGTCCGGCCGCTTGTGTGCGTACTGTGCTGTGCGTCCAGCGCGCGTTGGTCTGGAGGCCGATGACGAAGAGCGAGTTGTGCAGAGGCACGCACTGCGGTCGGTCCCTGTCGTGCAGGGAGTCCTTTCGTCTTGAGGGTCATTGTGCGCGGCGCACCGAGTGAGAGGCACATGATGTGCGAGCCACGCACGACGTCGGTCGTCTTGTCCGAATGCTCCGAGAGGCCAGTGTAGTCGGTGCCGGTGCGGTAGAGCTGTATGAGCACGTGGTTGACTGGGCGTTGCAGCGCACGCTCGACATGCGCGCGGATCCTGGACACGGTCAGCAGGAAGGGGTGCAGTGGGGGCGATTCGTCGGTAGATCGGGTAGCTGCGCGCATGGTTGGTCAGTGGTCAAGACGGCACAGCTCGGGGAGGATCGGTGCTCACTTGACATTCGCATCGACCTCGCCCTTTACTGCCACCAGACGCTGCACTTCGCTGCCTGCCAAGTCGTTCAGGTACTATTGGGCGCGTGGAGAGTAGAGAGGTTGCGCGCCCTGATGATGCATCACATTCCTTCCTCAGGTTCTCGAATGCAACGTCGGCGAGCTCTGGTGGAAGGACGTCCTCGACCAGATAGGTCACGGTATCGCCCTCTCTGATCCAGTCACTTGCGCCCAATACCGGCACGATTACCTTGGAACTATGAAGCGAGGACGTCGCGAGAACGCCGGTGGGTGCATCAGTCACATTGCATACGCGACGCAAGGATGGCTGTTGTTAACGAGGTGTCGTGTGATAATTATGTGAGTGGGGCCACCAGTTAGTAAGTTACAGTGTAGGACAGGCCGTAGCGATGCTGTTACGGTACTCACCCTCATGATCCCCAGTGTAAACGACAGACACATCGATGTGCGATTGAACTGTGTGCCAAGCCTCTTGCGGGGCTGTATGGTACCCCAACCGACGTCGTATCAGAACATAAACTTGAACAATGTTGCTTACTGTAATGACGTCGCCTCGGCCGCCAGTTCGATTGGCAGGACTATGCCCAATGGCACGGCAGAGCATATTGTCGAGACTGTCCCACATGAGCAGTGTTGTACAGGTCAGGCTGACGCCGGGTCACGAGGGTCAGGGTAACCGGGTCATGCAAACCTGACTGACCTTTGACGGGTCAGTCAGATAAAGCGTGAGAAAAGATAAGATAAGATCTTTTGATCGGCAGCGCGGCCCGGCGAGGTAACATTTAGATCCAGAAGGATTCTTTTTTATGAAATTATTATTAATATAATAATTCACACGCTTCAGTCTCCCTCGGGCCTCGTGCTTTCTTGTTTTCTGTCATTTCCCTTTTTGGAAACTTCCCACCCCTTGACGCGCCATGACTAAATGACTAAAATATAGTCAGCTGGCGCGGGTCAGAAAATGACGGGGTCAGACCCGGGTCATGACAACACTGCACATGAGGCGTCCGTCTGCCACCCGTCTCCGATACAATCTCTCGTCAGGGGGCTACCGCTACCCCGATCGCCATCTTCCGAGACCATTTAGGACACCTACTAGTCTCAAGACTGGATGCATGGAGAGGAGAACGCGAGTGGGGAGGGGAGGGCTTCTCGCTCCGTAGCCAGCTCCATACGTGCTCGTGCCAGTGGCAACAACAAGCCCCCCCCCTTGTTGGATACATGGAGATACAGACCGGTCATAGCGAGACCCACTACAGCACTACAGTTATGAAACACGCATAGTCCTAATGAGGTGCCCTCGAGTCGTACATAAATAACCGAAACTCAAAGAGTAGTTAAAGGAAGTGGCACCGTGAGGGAAGCCGGCATACAAAAGTACAGCAGTCGCACAGGGAAATATCGCACAGGGAAATACCCCCTTTTGAGGGGATAGCTGCGCATCTCCGACTCCCCGCGGCAAAACCAATCGTCGTAGGACCCTTCCGCCATCCCTTAAAAGGATTCGCCGAGCGTATCTTACAGATGGCACATGGCTCAAAATACAATTTTTGGACCAATCAAAATCGGATCGACTAATCCTTGTGTCCGGTGGCAAGGAGATAGACTTGCTCAGGAATACCGGTTGCCAAAATTAATGATCCTTTCTATGCACGTGGTTTTCGAACGAAGACTGAAATGGCACTATAGGCTTGATGAGGCATTATTCACAAACAGATGCGAGAGAATAAACGAACCAATATCAGTAGCCATAATAAAGGTTGAAAATAGCTCGACAGAATGTTCTTGAGAAGCCAGAAGGTATTGTCGAATATTTAAGTCAGTATTCGCATCCCGATAATCCAGCTCCGCGCGGGTTAGAGCTGATTTAGACATCAAGTTTGAGAGACGTAAGAAAGTGGCATGCTTGAAAATAAGGATAACAGCTTCCAAAAAGGTTAAATACACTCTGAAAATGATAGGGTGAAATACCAAGAATCGAATAGTGCCCACTAAGATCGGTGCCTCTGAGCTAGGGAAATAAATATCGTAAGTCATAACAGATGAGTGTGATACAAAGGCAACACATTTTGAATGGTAGGCAGTGACATAACATGCGCTATCTTATAAAGAAGTGAGATTTTTGCTTCAGTGACCGTGTGAGATGCACTTACGAGCTGGAGAATCAAAGAGACACAATTAGCAGGCTTGAAAGGGGAGCATGCACGCACGGGGTAGTAAGACAGGGGTGAGTGAGTATGAGAGATGGAAAGCCAAGTACAGGCATCATTAGCAGGCATACAACGTACAAGGCAGGCGGCCGCTCACATTGTGAAGGGCCCAGGGAGGCATCGTGAGCAAGCTAAAAATGCACCGCAGCCACTCACATTCTGGAGAGCAGGACAGGCGTCGTCAGCAGGCTTCACACACAGCGAGGCACCACAGCCACTCACGTCCTGGAGAGCCGAGGAGAGGCATCGTCAGCAGGCTTCAAACACAGCGAGGCACCGCAGCCACTCACCAGCTGGAGAGCCGAGGACAGGCGTCGTCAGCAGGCTTCAAACGCAGCGAGGCACCGCAGCCACTCACGGACTAGAGAGTCGAAGACAGGCGACGTCAGCAGGCTTCAAACACAGCGAGGCACCGCAACCACTCACGTCCTGGAAAGCCGAGGACAGGCGTCGTCAGCAGGCTTCAAACACAGCGAGGCACCACAGCCACTCACGAACTGGAGAGCCGAGGACAGGCGTCGTCAGCAGGCTTCAAACGCAGAGAGGCATCGCAGCCACTCACGTCCTGGAGAGCCGAGGACAGGCATCGTCAGCAGGCTTCAAACGTAGAGAGGCACCGCAGCCACTCACGTCCTGGAGAGCCGAGGACGGGCGTCGTCAGCAGGCTTCAACACGCAGCGAGGCACCGCAGTCACCCACTTCCTGGAGAGCCGAGGACAGGCGTCGTCAGCAGGCTTCACACGCAGCGAGGCACCGCAGCGACTCACGATCTGGAGAGCCGAGGACAGGTGTCGTCAGCAGGCTTCAAACGTAGCTCGGCACCGCAGCCACCCACTTCCTGGAGAGCCGAGAACAGGCGTCGTCAGCAAGCTTCAAACGTAGCTCGGCACCACGGCCACTCACATCCTGGAGAGCCGAGGACAGGTCGTCAGCAGGCTTCACGCAGCCAGGCACCGCAGCCACTCACCAACTGGAGAGCCGAGGACAGGCGTCGTCAGCAGGCTTCAAATGCGGCGAGGCACCGCAGTCACTCACTTCCTGGAGAGCCGAGGACAGGCGTCATCAGCAGGCATAAACTGTAGCGAGGTATGCCAGCCACTCACATACTGCAGAGTATAGCACAAGCGCGTTCAGGTCTGTCAACTTGAAATGCGTGAATAATACCGTCACTCACCCACTAGATGTTGGGCGACATCACGCGTGATGAGGCACGTAGCACAAATTAAGGCTGTCGACACCTACCCAGAGGTGTGGAAATGTATCGAGACAGTTCTGGACTATACTCTCTGCGCCTTCGACCTTGAACCCAGCACCGGAATGGACCCTGCAATGTTTGTTGAGATCGTCACTTGCTTCGCCATTTCAACTGGTGCACTAACCGCTTCAAAGCCCTTTTAACGCTCAATTCCAAATTACCCTTCTGCACTGCTAAAAGCATCAATGTGACGGTATCCTCGTTCAATGCTGCAGCTGTCTTCTCAATAAGGTCATCGCAGCGCCTATTTTGCCTGTGCATTTCTGCCGAAGAACATCAGAATGTAACCCTGGCATATGACTCTGAACCCACGTTCTAATCGCACAAATACAGCATGATCACCCAGGGGATGCAGGTAGTGCTCTTGAAATAGTTTCTCCGTCACTTCAGTTACACTGTCATCTGGGTTTCCGTAGTCCATCAAATCGATTTTGACATTTCGCCGAAACTGGTCATATTTCGTAAATACCGCAATGACAGGGACTTGATATCACAGTGTTAGGCCCAGTTACGAAAGTTCGTGACGACGCACCATTCTGATCTGGGCAGATGTCGTTAAAAAATTTGAGATCGAGCCCTGGTCGTTGGTTGTCCATTGGGATGCAGTACCTCAAAGAATATGTCTGTCAGCTCTTGTAATCGTGTAGAGTCGAGCAATCAAACCATATTGCGTGCAGTTTGTCTCGCAGTCGCTTTTCGCCACACTTGCGTCGAATGAACTCCCGCAAAACCTCGAGTTCCTTCGTGCAACCAGACTCAATTCCACGAGAGTCATGAAAAACATAGCCTGTATGATTGGAAAACACAAGCTCATCATCGATCGAGTGCTCGCCTCGCTATCTCCATGTTTAGAGGCAACCAAGAGAAGTACTATTCTCACTAACATCCATGGTCGGGTCAAGTTTAACCTAGTCGGCAATGAGATCAGACTCGCAGACAAAAAGGTTGGGCCAAGTACCTCCTCATCGTCATCTGAGTCCCAGTCGTCTCCCTGCCGGTAAATAATGGGGCTCTCCGTTGTATCACATACTCGTTGCAGGATCGATGTCTTGCCTGCGTTAGCCCTTCCTACAATAAGGACCCGAAACTTGATATTTGGAGCTCGACGACTGAGTTTCTGCATGTCCATTGGAGCGACGTTGGGGAAAGCAAAGAGTGTGGCAAAATCGATCTGATCCCGTCCTCGATCGATGGTTCCCACGATCGACCTTCCTTATTTGACCTGGGCCATCTCGGTTCGTGAGCATTGTTTAGTTTGCCGGAGTAATACCCACCAGGTCGTTAGAGTGACTGACTGGTGTGCTTTTCCTCGGGATTCTCCGTCCTATTCACCTAACCGTGGACCGTGTGATGTACACTTGGCCCGGAGGCCTGAGGCTTTGTCCCGCTGCTTGTCATATCATAGCCTCCACCCAGAGTAAACACACCAGTGCACAGGACGTCTGGCCAGACTCACAACCACCGCGTTCTACTCATGCATCATATATGACATCATATGTTTCCCCTTACTCTTACGCATCCCGCTCATCCTGCTTTTCAGACCCATTTAAGAGTTGACGAATTTGCCCCGATGATGGAACCCCACTCCCACAGGCCAGACTACGACCCTCATGCAGAGCGGACGAGCCAGTACCCGAATTACAAATAGCCCGAGCACCGCCGACTGACGCAGATCGAGAGCTGAACTGCGAGCACGTGGATACTACGCACGGCGTTCACCCAGGCATGTGTGAACAGAACGGACATTGAGGTTCTCCGTCTGTCATTTGGTGTGCGTCCATCTGCCCATCTTCTCCTGCTCCAATCTTCTGACAGGACATGTCGAGGTCAGCGGATTCTGCCTGAAAAAGATCATCGGGCTGAAGGGCGCGTGCAAATGGCCCTTACTCATGGGTAAGGTGGGCGAGGCTCTTACAGCCGCTATCGCCGCGCCGCGCCGCTCCTGCGCCTGTATCGCCCCAGCCTCTGCACCCACTGTGTCTGCGCGACCTAGCACTGCAGCAGAAGTGGTGGCGGCGTGAGCAGACGAATGAGGGTTGGTGCGGATGCTGTCCCTCCTCCCTCTATTGTGTTCTCGTTGCGGCGGCGACAGGCCGAGATCTCCAAGCGGAGTGATCCCAGTGGAACTGTGTTGCTGTATTGTGTCATACCCATTGCCGTTTTGCACCAACCGGAGACGCCTCTGCGTGCGTACCGCCCTACTACTCTCGGCTTCGTTCAGAAGTATTGACACTACCACAGCACGCCAGCCGTCTCTTTGCTAAGTCTGGATACGACGTCGGCTTGATCGCGAGAATAGTGAAGCCTCTACAGGTATGCAGCCGAGCTACAGTAAAGACTGCGAAAATGGACATCATCTCCTATCACATTGCACATCACGTCCTTATTTACGTTACCCCAGGCAGCGGCGTTCCAAGTAGCCCGCCTACAACTATAAAGAAGTCCAACCTGCTTTTAACGCGGGGCGTGTACGCTGGCTGCATCGCGCTCTTTTCCCCATGACCCGTCTTCTGGGAGCCGTTCCTGCAAATCACCGATTTCAGGGCCAAGTCCTCGACGAGCATGTCGTGTCGTGCGCAAGGCTTCAGCGCCAGACTACCGTGCCGAACTCAACGAGCCTCGACACCCAAACACGGGGCAAGGAGGAAAAGGATCATACAGCGCTCAAAAGAAAAACATGTTTCTTGATCGATGAGATACAAGGATGCACTTCCCCGGTCATAAGCCCCACATACTCCCCCGTCCTCTTCCGCCACAACTTCTTGCGGGGCTGATTTAATAGAATGCATGGTTTAGCGTTACCACGATAAGAATGGCGAAGGTAGTGATTGTACAGAGATGATGTTGCGATGGCACACGTAGCATTGAGTAAATCTGATTAACGTTCGTTGAGAAAGCCCAATGATAGAAGCAGAGAAGCATACAGCATGGATAGTGGTAGAGCGGCTCAACGGAAAAGGCAGTTTTGCGTGTGGATTCCATCACGGTAACCACAGTGGGAGCATCGTGATGTGATGAAGTCGATACCGGAGCCCTCGATATCTGTCCCTTCGTGGGAAGGGAGGGGAACGGTAGACACTGAGGTCTCGTGCTTAAAGTTGGCGGGTGAGGACATGGTCGGGGCAAATACAGCGACGCAGGAGACGGAGCTGGAAGAGTCAAATACGGTGTGCATGGTATATCAGCCGATGTGAGTTAGACGCTCGGAAGACTAGAGGGACAGGGTTACCTCTCGATCTTTTTATCGTCTGGGACTTGTGGCTGTCCCTGATATGACCCAGAAGCTGCGCCGGGCGTGCTGTGGGAAGGAGGTTGGAACGCGTGAACCAAGTGAACCAAAGTAGGAAAGCCGTTGCAAGTACGTCACTGACTGACACGTGACACACTCTCCCTTGTAGAACCTCGCTACAGTATGCACCTGGAGATGGGAACATCGTGCACACGGAACAGGCACGCTTCCATGGGGCCGACTGCGACTGACACTAGCAGGAGGCTGTACCAGCCGCCCACTGCCACACACTGTAGCTCCCAAGGTAACTCCCAGCAACTTTCGAGGTATTCATCCGAACTCCGATACACCAACCCTCTCGATAATGTCTAATCTTCAATTGATTTTTAAAGCTGTGCATAGATAAGTTACGCTGAGTAGACTGGGATGAATATTCGTAGGCCGTGATTCTATTCTCCAGTTGCCGTCCTCCTACATCAATGCGAACTTGAAAGCATTCAGAGACCATTGTGACCAAAATCTGAAGTTTGTCGAATACCTCAACCCGGCAGTACAATTCGCGCACGCCTTCTCTAGCTAGTCTTGGACAGGCAGCTGGGCCGGTGGACTGTCAACAATCGTTCTCTACTTATTTCGATGGAGCATGGAAAATTGGACAGTCGGTCGTGCTCACCTTAAGATTGATATGCTTCTGTTTCTCTACAAAGTGTCTTCCCAAATATCCCATCCGATTGAATGACCGCAACCTTCCGCATGTTCAATGCCCTCCTCCCTCCCACTCTGTCCGGCGAGGCATACCACGGGATAACCCTCTGCACCCCTGACCTCGCTCAGCTGTGAAAACTCATCGTCGTCGTCGACAACCACCATCCCGACGAAGCTGCACTCCCGCACTGGCAGCGCATTGCCCACCTCACCAGGCCATGGAAACCGATACGTCACCACGCCTTCCTCCGTGCGGGACCGCCGAGCGGCAGATACGATCCCGTTGAACATCGTTGCGGCCTCCGCCCAGCCGCGCCGGAACTCGGCGAGGAGCACGCGGCGCGCGTCTGCGTCTACGTGCGCCGGGACCGATAGCGACAGCGTGCGCAGCGCCGATACGCGCGGGAGGATGCGCACCTCTCGTGGGTGCGAACCTCCCGTGCCAGAAGCGCCGCCGAGCGCCGCTAAGCGGCGGTTCACAAGTCGCTCGAGGTTGAGGTCTTTGCGCTCGAGCATACAGTGATGCCCAAAAACGGCCCAGTTGTGCGTGTGCGCGTCGTCAAACAGGTTGCAGTGGTCGAGGACGAGGTGGCGGAGGCGTGGGAGGCTGTGGAGGAGTTTGCTCACGTCGAGGTTGCTGAGGTAGCAAGTGGAGAGGTCGAGGAAGGTGATGCGCGGGAGGACCGACCTCCAGCAGCTAGGGCGCAGGGAGCGGACAATCTCGCGCCCCGGGATGCGCAGGCGGAGCACGCGGGTGAGAACGAGGAGCGGCGAGGAGAGGTTGTCGAGGTGGAAAGAGCTGAGGGGCTGTGCGGACGACCCAGTCGGGTCGTCTACCAGGTCCTCGACCACCGAGATGGTGAGGAGCTCCGCGGAGGGCCAACTAGCGAGAGTTTCCAGCACAGAATCGTAGTATGTATGCTGTGTGAAAATAGAGAGAAGCATAAATGCGGGCTACAGGAGAGGGAAAATGCAGGTGTGCTCACCGTGGGACGATCGTCGGACGGGTTACGGAACACCTTCGATTCGCTATAAACTCAAAACCTGCGATACTCGAGTGTGGAGCTATCAAACTCACTAGGGTCGACATCGGAGAGAAAGATAGCGCAAGTTCGGCATGGGCTTGTGAGAGAGGCGCCTCAAGTGATCTGGTGTAAAATCCATGTCGATGCATAGACTCAACCATTCAAGATCGGGTATCATTAAGACAACATTGATGGCAGCATCCGCATCTGTGATCCAAGTGGCCAAAGAGAACTTCTTGATGAAGTCTGCGTCACCAGGGGTCCTTTGTAGATGGTAGCCCAACGTCCAAACACTGTCCGAGCTCTTCAAGTGAATGTGATGGAAGAGATAACGACGCCAATTAGGGATACGGCCATAGGAAAGGATACAGAGAAGAGAGGTTGTAGATCGATGGATAGGACACAGTCGAGGATCCAACCAACCAACTCTGGAGTGGTGATTCGGTTGCTCCTAAAAAGGCAACATTGCTCCCGCGCCCACCACTCGTTTCACCCTCGATCGCGCCCCGTGAAAGAGCTCCACCGACCGGCCCATCAGCGTTCCCCCCTTTAATACTCCCAACCCCGAGCCAATAACTTATGCCTCACAATACGTTTAGCCGCAACCCGAGCACTCTGCTTCTCGATGACGAGTTCTTGCGCGAGTACGAAGACCGAGACGCTGAAAGTGGAGACGATACTATGCTACGTACGTTCCCTGCGTAATCTTTGGATGACCTTTCCAGGATATCGTGTACTGTACCGAGCTGGCGTCACTTTTGGGCCCAGCTTGAAGAGCTCTATCCTGACGTCGTCATGGGTACCCAGTGCACACGCCAAAGTCTCACTGTGTTTGTCAAGCTTTCGGCAATGTGTCGCATCTGCGACGAGAGCGATGTCTTGAGGTATTACTCGTCATTGCCCTCTCGAGGACAATAAGCTCACTGACGATGACTTCAACTCAAAATTGGTCCCCCACCCTGACGACCAGGACGTCCCTGCCAACAAGTCTTCAATATGGTTCCGCGCCATCCAGGACGTCCTTTCGGCAGCGCGCCAATACTTCGCCAGCGACCGGTTCTACGAGCCGCTGCAGCACCGAGTTCGAAACGACTCCACGACTGCTTGAGGGCCATTCGGGGAGACCCCGAGGGGCTCATTCAACGACTGTTCGGTGACAAGCGTGCACCCAAGTGCTCGGACTGCGACGACGCTCCCGCTCCAGAACGCCCAACCTGTGAAACTCGGAGCGTCCGATTCAATGAATCAGGCTCTGCCCAGTCGCAGTCCATGGACGAAGACTAACCCTCGGCATTGGTTACGAAGTTGAAGAGTATCGTCGTCTATGAATCTTCCTGCCTCGTCCTCTACTCGCAGTGCCAGGAGCGCTTCCCCAACATCGCACAGCACCTTCCGAAGCCGGAGCTTTTCCCAGCTCAAGCGCTTCCCACGATGACCACGGTCGCCTACCAGTCGCTCCCCTCCCCCGCCAACCTGTCAACCATGGGCCCAGCAGATACCCAACCCTCCCGCTTCCTCGTCCAAGGATTCACTAATCTCAAAGACAGTTTCTTTAGCGGAATGCAAACCCGCGGTTATCCTGCTGCGGAAGAGTATGTGAACACCTGTCGCATCAAGATTGTCAACAACCGGCTTTTCCTGCCCATCAAACGATGGCCGCGGACTCGGCTTCAGGCGAGTGTTGACACTTGGCTGGACACTAACAAACGGCCTTCTAGTAACAGCACCGCGTCGACCACCCAGCGCGACGAGGTACAACTTTGAGATCGTCCCGGGACCCGCGATCTCGACTGGTGCGTATATCACAAAGGAAGCTGGACTCGTACACAGGCGATGACAAGAAATCTACGTCATGTGCGAGGTCTTCGCAATGAAGAAGGATTCAAAGCTCCGTCAGCCTCCCTGCAAAACCACTCTCCCCGCCTCCTCTGCCCTGCATCGTCAACACCCTCGTCTTCTACCGGCCGGACCCCTCGATTCCGATACCGGGCAAGCGCCGAGGACCGAGGACTCACCAAACAGCTCCTCGGATGGATTTTTGAAGGCAAGCTCGACCAAGTCACGCCGGCGCACATTCTCGCCGCTAGCCCACCAATTCGCAAGGAGCTCGTTGAGCGCCTCAAGGTCCGCCACGTCGAAGCGGAGCGAGCGGACGACAACGACGCCGCAGACCCGGTCGCGGTGCTCGGGCTCGCGACCAAACGAGAGGCTGAGTTCTCTCACTTCCCCTGCGAGAGATCGACGTTCATAATCACAGCACCGAGGCCGGCGTCCTTGATCAACGTTCTCAAATCGTGGTCATCCGACTTGGCAAACGAGGTTGGCGCAAGAATCAACACGCGGCGCATGGAAGACGTGAACGGCAGCACGTCCCGCATGCTGGGATGTGCGGAGGAGTATCGGTGACGTCTCCTTCACTATTCATGCTCACATCGTTCGGACAGGACCTTTCGGCTTTCTCCTCGGGCGTCCATTTCACCATCTCCTGCGGTACCGACTCGAGGATCACCCTGACCGTGTCGATGTGTCCACCCGTAACCCCGCAGACCCCTCACGCAGGAGGGAAGGGGACTGGCGCATGGTGCCGGGAAATGGACTAGCTCTTGTAATAGGTAGTGGAGAGGGAATATCTAGGCTGGCGGACTGCCTAGAGAATGGGCGGAAGCATAAAGTGCTTCTCAGTTGGGGATGAGGCATTTGCATTTCCGACTCAGAGGTGAGGTCGCGACGGGCTGGTGGGACCCTCCCGGAGCGAGCTGATGAAGGTCGAAAAACCTGGAGCCTCATCATCGATCCTGGCAATTACTAGGTGTGGCGGGTGGGCGAAATAAAAATGGTTACTTGAACCAGTCGAGAGCTTGGGCGCACAGATGGCCACGCGAAAATGAGGAACATGCCGCACTCAAAGAGTATCTATCTGTCCGTTCCGTGTGCACTTGTTATAACGTTATCAAAATTAAAATATTTTTGGCGGATAACCGCTCGGCTATCGACGTGATCAGCCGAGAACCAACCTTGTCTCCACGAAATGAGGGCATTAACTCTGCTACCTCTGCTTTATATCTCTACTGCTCTTGCAGCGCCAGGACGTGATCACGACGTACAAGTGGTCCTTGGTCAATCCGCAGCACTCGTTGATACCGTGCACGAAGGTCTCGCTTATGGAAATCCTCCTGGATCTGTCGTTCACAACGGTGGGAATGCCTTGCCGGAGGACAAGGTGGAAACTTGGTCTGAGGAAGGAAGGGAGTTTATGAAGCAGAATGACCTCGTGTGTATGTCTTTTTGTAGCTTTGACGTCGCTATCAGCTCAGTCCGTTACGTTCTAAAATGAAGTCGAGCTGGTCAAGCACTCGGCCTTTCCCAAACACCAACTCAGGATAAGGGAGCCCAATCTTTGCGAGCCATCTGTCCAACAATACTCTGGCTACCTCGACGTTACAGAGGGAAAGCACCTATTCTTCTGGTTCGTCACAGTTTCGCTCCCTTGAGCCGAAATCGATACATTGATCTTAGGTTTTTCGAGTCGAGGAGCAATCCAAGCAAGGATCCCCTCGTTCTTTGGCTCAACGGTGGCCCTGGGTGTAGCTCCAGTCTAGGTCTGCTGTTCGAACTTGGTCCATGCCTCGTCACCGACAAGGGAAGGAACACGACATTCAACCCCCATTCGTGGAATGAGCGCGCAAACATCATTTTCCTTGACCAGCCCGTTGATGTCGGTTATTCTTATTCCTCCGACGGATCGACCATAAACACGAGCCCGACTGCTGCGTTGGATGTCTACGCATTCCTTGAGCTGTTCGTCACCCGCTTCCATAAGTACGCACGCCTCCCCTTCCACATCGCAGCGGAGAGTTATGGTGGCACATACGGTCCAAACATCGCGTCCGTCATTTACAAGAAGAACAAGGAACTCGCCGCCGCGCCAAACCCGATGTTGGCTAAGATCAACCTTGCTTCGGTCATCCTTGCGAACGGCATCACAGACCCATACTTCCAGATGGCCTCTATTCCTGACTATGCTTGCGATGGCCCTTACCCGATTTATGACGACCCTGAGGGTTCACAGTGTGTGTCGCTGCGCACAAAAGTGCCCATATGCCAACGCCTCATCAAGTCATGCTATACTTTTAATTCGCGCCTGACTTGCGTGCCAGCGACTTTGTACTGTGAGAGCCAACTCGTTGGCCCTCTTCAGCGTAAGTGTCCACCCCATAACCACGAAACATGCAGCTGAGAATCATACTTAAGAGACCGGCTTGAACGTGTATGACGTGCGCCAAAAGTGCGACCGGTCCGAGGATGCCGACGGGCCACTTTGCTATAAGGAGATTGGTTGGATCCGAAACCTGGTTAAATGATCCGAAGACGAAGGCTGCGCTTGGCGCGGACCCATCCAGGACGTATGAGGCATGCAATATGAAGGTTAACGAGGCGTTCGTGTACCATGGTGATGGCATGCACAACAGCGCCGCCCTTCTTCCAGAACTAATCAATGACGGTATTCGTCTCCTTGTGTATGCTGGCAATGCTGGTGAGTTTTTCTTTTTTTATTCCGCAGCCCAAGGCCCAACCGCTGACTCTCGGCTGGTCAGACTTGATGTGCAACTATATCGTACGTCCGATAGGAATTCCCTATCGGCTGAACGGTCGTGGCTAATCATCCCCTTTAGGGAAACGAAGCCTGGGTCGAGAACCTTGAACACAAGTTCCACAAAGAATTCAAGGCAGCACCCTCTATTCAGTGGGTGATCGGACGCTCTGGTCGTATTGCTGGCGAGGTCCGCACGGCCGGCGGCGGCGATTTTGGTGCGGGCAATGTGACCTTTGTGAACGTATACGAAGCCGGGTTTGTCATTCACACTGTGGGCTCGAATTCCCTGGACTAATTGGATCGCTTGCTATAGCCACATGGTACCTCATGACCAACCTGAGGTGGCATTGGTAAGTTCTTCGATACCTTAACAACAGCGATCCCGCTCACCTAGCCCAAAAGGATCTGTTCACGAGGTGGATATCTGATGTGTCTCTTACTTTGAATTGAGATTCTATCCTGCTCTTCGGAGCCCGGGTTACGCCTCGTTGAGATAAGGTCTGATCAGACCTCACGATTTGACACAATTTCTTTTGTGATGTGATCTCTGTTTGTACCCACGTCGAGTAAATCCTACACCTGCCAGCCCTGTTGCGCGGCCTCAGTTTCTCTCACGCACTTACTTAGCCGCCATGGCTCATCCAGAAAGCCGAAGATGAAAGTGCCATGGTGCTGTATGATTGACGAGACATCCTCGACCGGATGCCTGGACATTCTTCGACCTTCATCTCAACGAGACACTCGATGATTAAGACCTTCTTAATCCCGCCAGAGTAACCACTGGGGTCCCGCGATATCCTCCGCGGCATACACTCGTTGGGTCAGTCCATGAATGAATGAAAAGGTGTTTGCTCATGGAGTGTGGTGAGTTTTGTGTGTAAGGGGGGGTGCATCATGTACCGTGCATGGAGACGTCTTTCTTCTGTAAGTACGTACTACGTTGTCAAAAGCTTACTCGATTTTCTCCTGGTTTCACTTTTAGTTGTCCGACAGCTCTACGATGGGAGGAGATGTTGGATGTTTGTCCTTTTCATTGTTCGAGTAACGAGTCACGCATTTTCTGAGGGCAACAGGGTAACCAGCAGTTCTGCCTCTTCCTAATTTCGGGGGTGCCGAGTCACTCGACGCGCCATCATCATTCCTATCAGGTCGGGTGTTGCGACCTCACCTCGGACACAAAACTCCCAGTTTTTCGATTCGTGCTTCCGCCTAGTCTCTACTAGTAGTAGACTGGCATGTATCTACCTAATCACCCGTTTCCATGTACATGCTCCCCGAATATCCCCGGGCCGTCAATCAATAATGCCCATTAATAATGTGACGTGTTTTTTTCGTTCTTCATCTCTCCCCTTGTCTCTCACCGTGCCAGATCCCCTCACCACCCGTCACACGGGCATACCCCTGTGGTAAGCGACTCACAATGAGGCGCGCTTTCTTGGGGCAGACTGCCACTGGCAAGGGGCTCTAGCTGCTCTACCAACCGCCCACTGCCGTACACACTGTGATTCCCTGCAACTTTCAGATGTTTCCTCCGATCCCGGATACGCCAACCCTCTTAATAGTGTCTAACCTTCAATTTATTTGTGATGCTGGATAAATACGCTGAACAGACTGGAATAAGTATTGTAGTAGGCCGTCCCGGTGCCATCCTCCTACACTGGACGTACAGTACTTCAAGAGAACTTGAAAGCGTTCAGAGACCAAAATCTGGAGTTCGTCAAATACCCTAGCCCGGTAGTAGTACAATTCGCGCACACCTCTGTGGAATTCTTGGTCGGCCAACCGAACTGGTGGGCCGTCAATAATCATCTCGTTCTCTACATTGTTTTTAGTGGAGCACGGAAAACTTGCCAGTCGGTCATGCTCACCCTAAGGTTGACACCCTCCTGTTTCTCCGAGTTAGATCTACAAAGTGTCTTCCATCCGACCGAATGACCACAACCCTCCGCATATTCAATGCCCTCTTCCCTTCCCCTTCTGTCCGGCGAGCCACACCACGGGACAGTCCTCTGCGTCCCTGACCTCGGTTGACTGCGCAAACTCGTCACCGTCGTCGACAATCACACATCCTGAGGAAGCCGTACTCCTGCAGCACATTACCAACCTCACTAGGCCACGGAAACCGATACGTCGGCACGCCTTCCTCCGCGCGGGACCGCCGAGCGGCAGATACGATTCCGTTGAACATCGCTACGGCCTCCTCGCAGCCGCACCGGCATGCGCAGCGCCGACACGCGTGGGAGGATACGCACCTTTCGTTGCGGACGTGATCCTCCCGGGCCGGAAGCGTCACCGAGCGCCACCAAGCGGCGGTTCACACGTGTTAAGGTTTTTGCGCGCGAGCATACTGTGATGCGCAAAGGCGGCCCAGTCGCGCGTGTGCGCGCGTCGTCAAACAGGTTGCAGAGGTCGATGACAAGGTGGCGGAGGCACGGGAGGGGCAGTGGACGAGTTTTCTCACGTGATCGATAAAGTGGGAAGTGGAGAGGTCGACGAAGGTGATGCGGGGGAGGACCGACCTTCAGCGGCTGAGGCGCAGGATGCGGACGATCCCGCACCCCGGGATGCGCAGGCGGAGCGCGTGGGTGCGAGCGAGGAGCGGCGAGGAGGCGAGGTCTGAGAGGTTGTTGAGGTGGAAGGAGTTGAGGGGTTGTGCGGCTGGCCACTCGGGTCGTCCACCAGGTCCTCGACGACCGAGATGGCGGGGAGCTCCGCGGAGGGCCAACTAGTGAGATTTCCAGCACAGAATCGTAGTGTGTATGCTGTGTAAAGATAAAGAGGAACATAAATGCGGGCAGGAGAAGGAAAATGCAGGTGTGCTCACGATCGTCGGACTGGTTATAGATCGCCTTCGATTCGCTATAAGCTCAAAACCTGCGATACTCGGAGTGTGTAGTAAAACTCACTAGGGTCGAAATCGGAGAGAAAGATAGCGCAAGTTCGGCATGCTTGTGGACGAGGCGTCTCAAGCGATCTGGTGTAAAAATTTATGTCGATGCATAGATTTAACCATTCAAGCTTGAAGCTCCCTTCGAAGATATTCAACCAAGAAAGTGCAGTGCCCAAGGCCCCAAGTCAACTTCACCTAACTTAGGTATCGAATGAGCTTTAGCCTTAGTTTATCGCGCGCAAGTTAAACACGGAATCAATGTTGTCATTCCAAGATACGGGATTCATATAAGCGATCGAGAAGGGGCAGAGGAGTGGTGACAGAAAGAGAAGTCGTATGGATAGAAGCAAAAAGAAAAAGAACGAGACGCCTCGACAGCGTCGATGTGTGTCGACGTCGCAACCTACGCCTTGGTCGGGTAGAGGTAGGAGTTGGGGAAGGCCTGCTTGATACGCTCCTCAAGCCAGAAATACGGCGTCAGATAGGTCACGTCAGTAGAGTCGATCGCACCGGTACCGCCGGTGAGCAAGCCGACAATGCGTCCTAGCCCGTCAACGACAATAGACCCAGAATCCCCAGAGGCGGAGAAAGCGCCATCCGTGTGGCTGTAGGAATAGACGGCGATCTCCATTGACGTCGACTGGATGCCATACCCGTCGTATTCTCGAATAAACGACTCAATGCCGGTCCCGCGACCGATCGTGACTCCAGTGCTCTTGCCATTTTTGATCACGAGAAGACACTCCTCACCGTTTTTATCGAGCTGGGTCGGTTGACGTATTTCGTTCTCCTTGACGACACCCTTAACTTGCAGCAGGCCGCCGATCGGAAATATGAAGGAGGAGCGGCCCTCGGGATGAGGGTGCATTTTCAAGACGAAGTCGTCGGCCGAAATCTTGTTTCCTAGATGAAATAGTCAGACTAAACGACCTTGGTGAGAAAGACCGGAACGTACCGAGATAAATAACATTGCCTTTGAAACCATCCCAATCAATCTTGTCAAGGTGTAGGTCGATCAGAGCCCAATCCTCCGTGAATTTCTTGGGGCCGGTACTGACGGAAATCGGAGGGGCGTATACGACGTAACCGAGCATGCGCTGGCTCACCGTGCTCCAGTGATTGGTGATCTTATCATGGAACTCATCTACGGCCGTGACCATCATCTCCGCCTCCGTCAACCTACCCTCAAACACCTGGCGCGCCCAAGCTACCATGGTGTTCTCGCCCTCAACGGCCTCCCCCAACGCAGCAAGCTCCATCTTGTAATAATCGACAAGGATAAGCTCGCGCCGGATCTTGCCCGTCATGGCCTCGAGGGCATCTTGGTAGGCATTGCTGCCAAGGATAAGGACCTCATGACGAGGCTGACTGGTGTCCTCGTACGCATAGAGCTTGTTCAGGTGTGCGCTCAACGGGAGAGGGACGTGGCGGGCGGTCAGGAGGAAGACCCGTTTGCTTTGGCTGCTCTCACAGAGGTACAGGGCACCTGTGCCCTCGAAGTGAGGGGTGGCTAGGGGAGCGATCTGAACACCGAGAGCGGGAGTGAAGGGGCTACGTAAGTCAGCCGTGGGGTCCACGGAGGGGGTGTAGTCGAGAAGCTGCGGGCCAATGGACCGGGCGAAGGTGGACTCTCTGAAAGCGATCTCGACGTCGGGGAACTGAGCGTCGGCAAGGATCCTCTTGCAGCCGACGGCTGCGGCCTTGGCGCCCTCGAGGGAGAGAGACCTAGGATCGACGCCCACCCAGAGATAGAGCGGACCGGCTTTCCCTCCTTCCTCTGCGAAGCGCACAGGGTCGATGGTAGACCACTTGACTTCAATGGAATCGAGGAATTTGTACACCTGGACACCGACTGTGTGCCACACGGCTTGGATTGGGTGGTTACAGACGGGTCTGGGCTCCCTCGGCACGCGTTGCGCCTGGGGACCCTTGGGCACCGGCCACGTGTCACCGGTTCGGTAGACGGAGATAGGGTTCGAGGGGAACCCGTAAAAATCTGTGAAGGCCCCGGGGTAGCTGGCTTCTGGGACGTCCTTGGACTTTGTGAGATCGAAGTCGCCAACAGCTATGGTGGTGGGAGAGACAGTGGCAGGCGACCCCGTGCACTCTTGCTGAGCGACGGCAACGCACGAGCTGGAGACCTCGTTGTCGGGATTCACTAGAACGAGAGAGTAAAAACGGAAAGATAAGTCACGGTATGAGGAGGATAGCAAAAATCTAAAAGGCTGACTGGTAAACGGTGGCTGGGTGGAAACTCGACCACTTGACTGAGGTCCAAACTTAAGTCACGGAAACAGGAGCAAGTTGAGGCATCTTATATACGGCTGGGGAGTCAAGATCTCTTGGAATGGAGTGACGAGCAGGGCTCCTTAACACGTCACCTGACGCATCACTAACACTAACATTTTTACACCAGATCACTTGAAAGATTTCGACCCTAGTAAGTTTTACTACTCCACACTCCGAGTATCGCAGGTTTTGAGTTTATAGCGAATTGAATGCGATCTGTAGCCCGTCCAACGATCGTCCCATGGTGAACACACTTGCGTTTTCCCTCTCCTGCAGCCCGCATTTATGTTCATGCTACGAGTGCTGGAAACTCTCGCTGATTGGCCCTCCGCGGAGTTCCTGCCATCTCGGTCGTCGAGGACCTGGTGGACGACCCGACTGGGTCGCCGCACAACCCCTCAGTTCCTTCCACTTCAACAACCTCTCAGACCTCGCCTCCTCGCTGCTCCTCGATCGCACTCACGCGCTCCGCTTGCGCATCCTGGGGCGCGAGATTTTCCGCATCCTGCGCCCCAGCCGCTGTAGGTCGGTCGTCACCTTCCTTGACCTCTCTACTTTCTCCCTCAGCGATTTCGACACAGGCAAATTCTTCTGCAACCTCCCGCGCCTACACCAGTTCGGCGACGCGCACACGCGCGACAGGGCCGCCTTTGCGCATCACTGTATGCTCACGCGCAAAGACAGACCTCAATCTCGAGGGACTTGTGAACCGCCGCTTGGTGGCGCTTCCGGCCCGGGACGATCACGTCCGCGAAAGACGCCCTTCGTCCCGCGCGGGTCGGCGCTGCGCACTGTCGCTGTTGGTCCCAGCGCACATAGACGTAGACGCCCGACGCGTGCTCCTTACTGAGTTCCGGCCCGGCTGCCAGTGGGAGGAGGCCGTAGCGATGTTCAGTGGGATCGTATCTGCCGCTCGGCGGTCCCGCGCCGAGGAAGGCGTGGTGACGTATCGGTTTCCATAGCCTGGTGAGGTGGGAAATGCGCTGCAGGAGTACAGTTTCTCGGGATGGTGGTTGTTGACGACAACAACGAGTTTTCACGGCCGAGCGAGGTCAGGGTTGCAGAGGATTGTCCCGTGGTGTGCCTCGCCAGACAGAGGGGGAGGGAGGAGGGCATTGAACATGCAGAGGGTTGTGGTCATTCGGTCGGATGGGATACTTGGGAAGACACTTTGTAGATTAACTAACTCGGAGAAACAGAAGAGAGTGGGAGTACTGCCTGAGTTTGATGAATACGGGCTGGTGGAGACAGCGAGTCTGAGCGAAGAGACTGAATGTTGGCACCCACCCAGCGAGGATAGGCACGGATGGAAGCCAGGATGAAAGGGAACTCTCATCGCATGAAAGTGTTGAGCAGGAGCGAAAACGGTGTTGCTGTTGAGAAACTCATTAGGTAGGAGAAGATGACAACGGCATGTTCTCTTCATGTGTCTTTCCTTCGTACATCCCGTTCTGATTGGCTTTCTGCAGGCACCATTGAGGTGATGATCTTTCAAGCATCGTACAGTATCTCGCTTCTCCTCACCCGAACCGTCTCTGATCTTCGACCCAGTGGTTAGTGGGTTTCAAGTTCTAACAGACCCCCTCATAGTACAGAAGAGAGCTTTGTAGGAGTGCTCGGCCTCCCATGCTGGTGTTTTGATACCGGACGTTGCTAATGTATATGGTTGAACCCGCTACTTTTATTATAGCGCTTAGTTTACAGTAAATGCCCTCTTCCGAACAATCCCGCACCCCCCTTGCTTCCGACGTTCGTGCTTCACATTTTCCCAGTTGATTTTGTGAGGCCAAAGAGACGGTGGAAAGGTGTGTCGCCTGGCGACCAAATGACAACTCGAAACGACCGAAGATGAAATGGTTGGGACGAAAAATGCGTTGCGTTCGTTCGTCCCATGGGAACCTGGGTCAAATTCTTAAGGTGGAAAAGGTAATCCAGAACGGATATCGTGAAGAGTCTCACGGTCGAGACAAAGATCAACAACAATGTCGAAAAGGTGCGTGCAATGAAGGCTACGCTACATCCCTGAGAATACAGTGTACTGTGCTAACCTCGGGACGCGAACATTCTTTTCGTAGGCCTTTGGTGTGGCGCAGGGGCTCCGCCCTAGATCTCAGTTTCCGGCGCTTCACCTTGGGCTCTCCAGACGCCTCCGTCTCAGTCTGTACGCCAGGCTGCTCTTCGTCCGAATGGCCCGTGGGATCATAGCCGAAAAACTCGCGGTCGGGCAGGTCGTCGGGGTGCGAGCGAAAGCCAGCATTGCGTCGCATGCGCATGCGCTGGGAGGGAGTAGGCAAGGGCTCTGAGGACGCGAGGACGAATGGGTAGCGCCCGTCGTCGGGGCGATCGCTGTACTGCGCGAGTGCGGAGAACTCGCGGACGTGCACGCGCTTGGCGACTTCGCTCACGGAGAGCCAGCCGACCTTGATGAGCTGGAAGAGGGCCTTGCCGCTCAGCACGCCGTGGTTCTTCTCTGGGTTGCGCGTGTGCCAGTCGGTCGTGATGAGCGAGGGCAGAGGGTCGAAGACCTCAGGGGCCTTGCTTGTGCATCGCTGCGGCTCGTAAGCATAGTCGCGCACTTCGATGCCCGCCGCCTGCAGCGCTCGGATGCGCTCGTCCGGCGTCGGCTCGATGTATTCGGGGACGTCGAGGGCGATTTTGGTCGGGGCGAGCTCGCATGAGGTCTGGTGGGACGATGAGGGCTCCGGGGGAGGTCTGCAGATGGCGACGGTACACAGGTTGGATCTGAGCGCAGAGAGGGTCATTGGAGTGGGTCGGGAGATAGGTTCAGATGTTTCTACGTGGGGGCGCCTTCCCAGTACTGTAATGTGGGACGAGGAGATTGGTTGGACGGGATGTGGTAGCGGTGATGGCAACCTTGATAGCATCGGACATGACAACGTCGTCCTCGGCAGGAGAATGCAACGGGACTAGGCCTAATGTGTTTAGCAGACGACGCAATGGCATAGTGGGTTGTGTCTATGGGATGATTATTTGTTGTCGTCGTCGTTGAAGGGACAATTGGGGAAATGTGAAGAGGATGTGACATAAGGCAACGTTCCTTCCACCTCGATCACGCATCACCCTACCAGATTTCACGTACTAGTATCGACCTCGTCCGAAATCATGACTGGCTTGTCAGCGTGTCTGTTCCCAGCTACTGGACCTAAGCCAATAACACAACATCTTTCCCTCCCTTGCTACCTCTCTACAGGTTTAGTCGCTAGGCCCGCACCTCGATCTCAACAAGCACCCCGCTTCTTGAGTCGAGACGACGAATACGAAGACCTCGCCGATGGCAATGGGCTTTCGGAGACGCTGAGAGTGGAGACAATACTACGCTACGTACCATGTTCCCTGTGTAATCTTTGGATGACCTTCCCAGGATATCACGTACCGAGCTGGCATCACCTTGGACCCAGCTCAAAGAGCTCTATCCCGACATTGCCATGTGTCGCATTCGTGACGAGAGCAATGTTTTGAAGTATTTCCTGCACTTCTTCAGCATTGCCCTCCCTCAATGAGCTACTTGAACTCAGAATTCTCTAAGGGCTTCCACCCCGATGACCAAGACCATCATTGCCGAACAAGTCTTTACAGTAGTATGATTCCACGCTATCCAGAAAATGGGCCGTTCAACATCCAGGGCGTCCTCTCAGCTGCGTGTCAATACTTCCCTGTGACCGCTTCTACAATTCCGAAACGACCTCCGCAGCCATTGAAGGATCCGTCAGGGAGACCCCAAGAGGCTCATGCAATGGCTGTTCGGCGACGAGCATACACCCCCAAATGCTCGGAACGCGACGACGCTCTCGCTCCAGAATACCTGACCTGCGGCCCTATGAGATGCATGACTTCTCGTCCTCTACTCGCAGTGCCAGGAGCGCTTCCCCGATGTCTCACAGCACCTTCCGAAGCTGGGGCTTTTCCCAGCTCAAGCACTCCCTTCGACGACCACAGTCGCCTACCAGTCGCCTCCCATCCCAGCCCACCAATCACGGGCACAGGGGATATCCACCCCCTCCCGCTTCCTCTTTCATTGCTAAAGTCGCTAACCCCAATGACCCTTTCTTTAGTGACAGGAACGGCGCGTGAACCCACAGCTACGCCTTCTGCGGCTTGCTTGGGCACCACATTAACGGCTGTCCTGCTGCGGAAGAGTACGTGGGCACCTGTCGTGTCAAGATTGTCAACAGCCGGCTTTTCCTGCCCACCGCCCAGCCCATACCGAGCGATGGCCGCGTACGTGGCTTCAGGTTAGTGTCGACGCATGGCCGAGCACTAACAAGAAACCTTCCAGAGACAGCACCCCATTGGCCACCCAGCGCGATGCGCCACCTCATGCGACAGGCTACAGTTTCGAGATTGTCGTGGTACCTGCAATCTCGACTGGTGCGTATATCATGGAGGAAACTGACTCGGACACGTGACGATGACCGAACTCTATGACATGTACAAGGTCTTCGCAACGAAGAAGGATTCAAGGCTCTGCCGCTCCCGAAAAATCACCCTCTCCGCCTCCTGTACCCCCTGCGTCGTCGACACCCTTGTCTTTTATCGGCCGGGCCCCTCAATTCTGATACCAGGCAAGCGCCGAGGATCAAGCACTCACCAAGCAACTCCTTAGATAGATTTTTGAAGGCAAGCTCGCCGCTATTCTCCAAATCCGTAAGGAGCTCATCGAGACAGCTTTTTTTGAGCGAGCGGATGATGCCGCCGCCGCCGACTCGGTCGCGGTGCTCGGGTTCGTGACCAAACAAGAGGCTGAGTTCTCACTCCCCCTGCAAGAGATTGACGTTCTGGTCAATAATCACAGCACCGAGGCCAGCGCCCTTGGCCGAGGTTCTCAAATCGTGGTCATCTACGAAGAGTTGGAAAATGAGGTCGGCGCAAGAGTCAACATGCGACGCACGGAAGGCGCAAACGGCAGCACGTCTGCGAAGGACTTGGATATGTACATCAGTGACGTCTCCTTCACGATTCATGCTCACGTCGTTCAGACAGTCCCTTCCCTCCTCCTCGGGCACAATCTGCTGTGCTGACTCGAGGATCACCCTGACCGCGTCAATGAGTCCATCCGTGATTCTGTAGATCATTCATGCAGCACCGCTGTCCTTTCCCGAACGTAGAACCTCGGAGATCGGCTCCGTCTCCACACGCCTGCCAGGTCTGACCTGAGCCCCCGCGCATGGAAGCGCTATATTATTGTTACGTCATGTGACCGCTGTACGCCTCCCCCATTTTGGTAGATTTCCGCCTACTTCTGACCTGTCTGTCACAGTCTATGCATACAAGAAAGCAGCCCGATAGGTTCACCCGGTCGCTGCTTCCCTCCCTGAGCTTTGGCGTTGTTCGGCGCCATCCTGAATACCACCTCTCCCTTCTTGCACTCCCGACTTACCCTCCTGACTTCATACTGGGCGCTCACCTCACCCAAGAAGCTCTCAGACTTAACAAGTTCGACTTTCTTTGACCCGAAGAAATGAAGCTCGCAGCGCACGTTCTCAAGGTGAACAGAAGGTACTCGTGTGGTCTGAACCGACCAAGGTTGATTTCAGGATGACTAGTTTCCGTCCGTCAAGATCCCAACGGTCGCCCACACCCCTGGATCCATAAGGAGATTCTGATCCCAACTGGCTTGCTCGACAAGGTCATTGATACGTTCAGGGAGAAGATCGCCGCTGATGTGTACGAGCCGTAGGGCCATCCGTACAAAAGTGATGACCAGTCATTGTACCTGTGAAGCACCAAGGTGATTCGTTTGAAATATATTGATTTTGTCCCCAAATCCATGTGTGTTACTATACGAGAACGCACCTATGCAGTCCAGTGAGCACGGGGGAACAGAAACCCAGCGTACTAGGGGAAAAGTACTGGATAACGGCTGAATTCTGCTCAGGATTGTTCCTCGCCCGCTGCCCTCGGCGAGCTCTCCAGCGTGCGCGGAAAAATGGACCCTCGCCATACGCCTCGTCCCAATCAAACTCGCTCTGGTGGCTCTCGGCGCCAAATGCTGAGAGCAGCCGCGCCGCCGAGCACGACGGGCCGCACCTCCGCGCACGTCTTTTCCGTGCCAGTGGCACCCTGCCCGTAGATCCGCTGTGCCGCTGTGAGGAACGTGCCGATACAGCGGAAGGTGGGGCTGATGCGTGCTCTGCGGGGTCCTTCGTGCCCGTCCGGCCGCTTGTCTGTGTGCGTGCTGTGCATCCAGCGCGCGTTGGTCTGGAGGCCCATGACGAGGTGCGAGTTGTGCGACAGAGGCACGCACTGTGTTCGCCTCTGTGGTCGGTCCCTGTCATGCAAGGAGCCCTTTCATCTTGAGGGCCATGGTGCGCCGCGCACCGAGTAAGAGGCACACTATGCGTGAGTCACACACAACGTCGATCGTCTTGTCCGAATGCTCTGAGATGTAGTCGGTGCCGGTGCAGTAGAGCACGTGGTTGACCGGGTGTTGCGGCGCACGCTCGACGTGCGCACATATCCTGGACACGGCCGGCGAGAAGGGGTGCAGTGCGGGGGATTCGTCGGCTGGGTGGCGGTAGATCAGGTAGCTGCGCGCATGGTTGGTCAGTGGTCAAGATGGCACAGCTCGGGGAAGACGGGCGCTCACTTGCCATCCGCATCGATCTCGCCCTCTACTGCCACCAGACGCGGCACTTCGCCGCCTGCCAAGTCGTTCAGGTACTATTGGGCGCGTGGTTGCGCGCCTCGATGATGCATCACATTCCATGCCACTTCCTTCCTCAGGTTCTCGAATGCAACGTCTGCGAGGTCTGGTGGAAGGACGTCCTCGACCAGATAGGTATCGCCCTCTCCGATCCAGTCGCCTGCTCCAAACACCGGCACGATGACCTTCGAATTATGAAGCGAGGACGTTGCAAGAACGCTGGTGGATGCAAGGGTGGATGCATCAGATTGCGTACGCCGCGGCAATGATGGCTGTCATGTGATAATTACGGGCCGTTAGTAAGTTACAGTGTAGGACAGGCCGTAGCGATACCGTACGGTACTTACCCTCATAATCCCTAGTGGAAACGACAGTCACCTCGATGTGCAATTGAACTGTGTGCCAAGCCTCTCGCGGGGTTGGATGTATAGTATGTACTCCCTCAACTGACGTCGTGTCAGAACATAAACTTGACCAATGACGCCATGGCTGCCAATGGTCAACTGGTAGGACTACAGTAGTCCTAGTGAGGTGCCCCCAAGTCGTACGTAAATAACGAAGCTCAGAGAGTAGTCAAAGGAATTGGCATCGCAAGGGAAGCCAACATACAGTCGCACAAGGCAACATTACAACATCTCCTTTCGGGGGCTAGCTGCACTTCTCCGGCTCCATGCGGTCCCCACGGCGAAACCAATTGCCATGGGACCATCCCTCAAGAGGATTCGCCGAAGCGACAGAATCACAAAAACAAAGACAGAGTGTATCTATCCTACAAACTGTACATGGCTCAAAATACATTTCCTGGGCCAATCAAAATCGGATCTACTAATCCTTCCTTGTGTCCGGTGGAAAGGAGATAGACTTGCTCGGGAATACTGGTTTTCAAAACTGAATGGCGCTGTCTATGCACCTGGTTTTTGACCTAGGACTGAGTGGCACTAAAGGTTTGGTGAGGCATTATTCACAAAAGAATGCGAGAATAAACGAACCAATATCAGTAGCCATAATAAAGGTCGAAAATAGCTCGACAGAATGCTCTTGAGAGACCGCCAGAAGGTATTGTCGAATATTCAAGTCAGTATTCGCATCCCGGTAGTCCAGCTCCGCGCAGGTTAGAGCTGATTCACATGACAAGTTTGAGAGACGTAAGAAAGTGGCATGCTTGAAGATAAGGACAGCAACTTCCAAAATGGTCAAATAATACACTGTAAGAGTGATAAAGTGAAATACCAAGGATCAAATAGTGACAACTAAGACCGATGGCGCTGAGCTAGAAAAACAAATATCATAAGTCATAACAGATGAGTATGATAAAAAGACAACACATTTTGAAAGGTAGGCAGTGACATAACGTGCGCTGTCTTATAAAAAGAAGTGAAATTTCTGCTTCAGTGAATGTGTGGGAAGCACTTACGACCTGGAGAACCAAAGAGACACACAATTAGCAGGCTTGAAAGGAGACTACGCACGCGGGGGGTAATAGGCCAGGGGTGAGTGAGTATGAGAGATGGAACGGGAAGTACAGGCATCGTTAGCAGGCATATAGTGTAGCAAGGCAGGCAGCCGCTCACATTGTGAAGAGCTCAGGGAGGCATCGTGAGCAAGCTAAAAATGTACCGCATCAACTTACTTTCTGGAGAGCCCAGGATAACCGTCGTCAGAAGGCTTGAAACGCAGAGAAGCACCGAAGCCACTCACGGACTGGAGAGCCAAGGACAGTCGTCGTCAGAAGGCTCGAAACGCAGCGAGGTATGCCAGCCACTCACCAACTAGAGAGCCGAGGACAGCCGTCGTCAAAAGGTTTGAAACGCAGAGAGGCACCGCAGCCACTCACTTCCTGGACAGCAGAGGACAGCCGTCGTCAGAAGGCTCGAAACACAGAGAGGCACCGCGGCCACTCACTCTCTGGAGAGCCGAGGACAGCCGTCGTCAGAAGGCTTGAAACGCAGAGAGGCACCGCAGCCACTCACGGACTGGACAGCCGAGGACAGCCGTCGTCAGAAGGCTTGAAACGCAGAGAGGCACCGTAGCCACTCACGGACTGGAGAGCAGAGGACAGCCGTCGTCAGAGGGCTTGAAACGCAGAGAGGCACCGTAGCCACTCACGGACTGGAGAGCAGAGGACAGCCGTCGTCAGAGGGCTTGAAACGCAGAGAGGCACCGCAGCCACTCACTCTCTGGAGAGCCGAGGACAGCCGTCGTCAGAAGGCTTGAAACGCAGAGAGGCACCGCAGCCACTCACTTCCTGGAGAGCCGAGGACAGCCGTCGTCAGAAGGCTTGAAACGCAGAGAGGCACCGCAGCCAC
Source organism: Lactarius pseudohatsudake (assembly GCA_021525015.1). Classification (NCBI taxonomy): domain Eukaryota; kingdom Fungi; phylum Basidiomycota; class Agaricomycetes; order Russulales; family Russulaceae; genus Lactarius; species Lactarius pseudohatsudake. The sequence goes on from JAKELH010000164.1 coordinate 68,908, forward strand.
TCACAAACTGGAGAGCCGAGGACAGCCGTCGTCAGAAGGCTTGAAACGCAGAGAGGCACCGCAGCCACTCACGGACTGGACAGCCGAGGACAGCCGTCGTCAGAAGGCTTGAAACGCAGAGAGGCACCGCAGCCACTCACAGACTGGACAGCCGAGGACAGCCGTCGTCAGAAGGCCTGAAACGCAGAGAGGCACCGCAGCCACTCACAAACTGGAGAGCCGAGGACAGCCGTCGTCAGAAGGCTTGAAACGCAGAGAGGCACCTCAGCCACTCACGAACTGGACAGCCGAGGACAGCCGTCGTCAGAAGGCTTGAAACGCAGAGAGGCACCGCAGCCACTCACTCTCTGGACAGCCGAGGACAGCCGTCGTCAGAAGGCTTGAAACGCAGAGAGGCACCGCAGCCACTCACGGACTGGAGAGCCGAGGACAGCCGTCGTCAGAAGGCTTGAAACGCAGAGAGGCACCGCAGCCACTCACAAACTGGAGAGCCGAGGACAGCCGTCGTCAGAAGGCTTGAAACGCAGAGAGGCACCTCAGCCACTCACGAACTGGACAGCCGAGGACAGCCGTCGTCAGAAGGCTTGAAACGCAGAGAGGCACCGCAGCCACTCACTCTCTGGACAGCCGAGGACAGCCGTCGTCAGAAGGCTTGAAACGCAGAGAGGCACCGCAGCCACTCACGGACTGGAGAGCCGAGGACAGCCGTCGTCAGAAGGCTTGAAACGCAGAGAGGCACCGCAGCCACTCACAAACTGGAGAGCCGAGGACAGCCGTCGTCAGAGGGCTTGAAACGCAGAGAGGCACCGCAGCCACTCACTTCCTGGACAGCCGAGGACAGCCGTCGTCAGAGGGCTTGAAACGCAGAGAGGCACCGCAGCCACTCACTTCCTGGAGAGCCGAGGACAGCCGTCGTCAGAGGGCTTGAAACGCAGAGAGGCACCGTTGCCACTCACAAACTGGACAGCAGAGGACAGCCGTCGTCAGAAGGCTTGAAACGCAGAGAGGCACCGTAGCCACTCACTTCCTGGAGAGCAGAGGACAGCCGTCGTCAGAGGGCTTGAAACGCAGAGAGGCACCGCAGCCACTCACTTCCTGGAGAGCCGAGGACAGCCGTCGTCAGAAGGCTTGAAACGCAGAGAGGCACCGCAGCCACTCACTTCCTGGACAGCAGAGGACAGCCGTCGTCAGAGGGCTTGAAACGCAGAGAGGCACCGCAGCCACTCACTCTCTGGAGAGCCGAGGACAGCCGTCGTCAGAAGGCTTGAAACGCAGAGAGGCACCGCAGCCACTCACTTCCTGGAGAGCCGAGGACAGCCGTCGTCAGAGGGCTTGAAACGCAGAGAGGCACCGCAGCCACTCACTTCCTGGACAGCCGAGGACAGCCGTCGTCAGCAGGCATAAAACGTAGCGAGGTATGCCAGTTACTCACGTACTGCAAAGTAGAGCACCGGCGTGTTCAGGTCTGTCAATCTGAAATGCGTGAACACAAACCGTCACTCACCCACTAGAAGTTGGGCGACATCAGGCGTGATGAGGCATGTAGCACAAATTAAGGCTGTCAACACCCACCCAGATGTACGGAAATCCAAAGAGACATTTCCGAACTATACTCTCTGCGCCTTCGACGTTAAAACCAGCACCGGAATGGACCCTGCAATGTTCGTTGAGATCGTCACTTGCTTCGCCATTTCAACTAACCGCCTCAAAGCCGTTTTAACGCTCAGTTCCAAATTACCCTTCTGCACAGTTAAAAGCATCAATGTGACGGTCTCCTCGTTCAATGCTGCAGCTGTTTTCCCAATAAGGTCATCGCAGCGCCTATTTTGCCTGTGCATTTCTGCCGAAGAACATCAGAACGTACCCCTGGAACTTGACTCTGAACCCACGTTCTAATCGCACAAATACAACATGATCACCCAGGGGATGCAGGTAGTGCTCTTGAAATAGTTTCTCCGTCACTTCAGTTACATTGTCATCTGGGTTTCCGTAGTCCATCAAATCGATTTTGACATTTCGCCGAAACTGGTCATATTTCGTAAAGACCGCAATGACAGGGACTTGATATCACAGTGTTAGGCCCAGTTACGAAAGCTCGTGACGACGCACCATTCTGATCTGGGCAGATGTCGTTAAAAAATTTGAGATCGAGCCCTGGTCGTTGGTTGTCCATTGGGATGCAGTACCTCAAAAAATATGTCAGTCAGTTCTCGTAATTGTGAAGAGTCGAGCAATCAAACCATATTGCGTGTAATCTGTCTCCCAGTCGCTTTTCGCTACACTTGCGTCCAATGAACTCCCGCAAAACTTCGAGTTCCTTCGTGCAACCTGACTCAATTCCACAAGAGTCATGAAAAACATAGCCCGTATGATTGGAGAACACTAGTTGATCATCGATCGAGTGCTCGCCTCGCTAGCTCCATACTTAGATGCAACCAAAGAGAAGTACTATTCTCACTAACATCCATGGTCGGGTCAAGTTTAACCTAGTTGGCAATGAGATCAGACTCGCAGACAAAAAGGTTGGACCACGTACCTCCTCATCTGAGTCGTCTCCCCGCCGGTAAATAATGGGGCTCTCCGTTGTTTCGCAGATCCGTTGCAGGATCGACGTCTTTCCTGCGTTGGCCCTGCCTATAATGAGGACCCGGAACTTGATCTTTGGAGCCCGACGACTAGGTTGCTGCGTGTCCATTGGGGCGACGGAGTTGGGGAAAGCAAAGAGTGTGGCAAATCGATTTGATCCCGTCCTCGATCGATGGTTCCCACGATCGAGTTTCCTTAATTGACCTGGGCCAGGCAGGCAATACTGTCCTGAGACGCATTCGCAATGTTCAGTTTGCCGGAGTAACACCCACCTATCAGGTCGGTAGAGTGACTGGTGCAAGACTGGTGTGCTTTTCCTCGGGAACGTTCTTGCTCAATCACCCATCTGTAGACCGTGCGATGTACACTTTGCCAGGAGGCTTTGTCCCGCTGCTTGTCATATCGTAACCTCCACCCAGAGTAAACACACCAGTGCACAGAAGGTCCGGCTCGACCTACAACCACCGCGTTCTACTCATGCATCATATGTCACATTATCCGTCGCGTTCACTTTACTCTTACGCATCCCGCTCGTCCCGCTTTTCAGACCCATTTGAGAGATGACAAATTTGCACTGACGATAAATCCCCGCTCCCAAGGCCAGACTACGACCCTCATGCAGAGCGGACAAGCCAGTACCCGAATTACAAATAGCCCGAGCACCGCCTACCGACGCTGATCAAGAGCTGAACTGCGAGCACGTGGACACTATGCACGACGTTCACCCACGCGGGAACAGGACGGACGTTGAGATCCTCCGTCTAGGCTATCATTTGGTGTGCGTCCGTCTACCCATCTTCTTCTGCCCCGATCTTCTGACAGGACATGTCGAGGACAGCGGATTTTGCCTGAAAAGGATCATCGGGCTGAAGGACGCGTGCAAACGGCCCTTACTCACGGGCAAGGTGTGCGAGGCGCCTACAGCCGCTATCGCCGCGCCGCGCCTGCGCCTGCGTCTATCGCCCCAACCCGCTGTGTCCGCGCGACCTAGCAGCAGAAGCGGTGGCGGCGTGAGCAGACGAATGAGGGTTGGCGCGGGCGCTGTCCCTCCCCCCTCTGCAGCCGTTGATTTTGTTTTCGTTGCGGCGGCGACAGCCTGATCCCGAGCTTTCCAAGCGGAGTGATCCCGGTGGGTCTGAGGGAGGCCCCCCCTGTGTTGCTGTATTGTGTAATACCCATTGCCCTCTTGCGCGGGCGCCTCTGCGTGCGTACCGCCCTGGTACCCCCCCGGCTCGTTCAGAAGCATTGACACTACCACAGCACACCAGCCGTCTCTTTGGTAAGTCTGGATACGACCTCGGTTTGATCGCGAGAATAGTGAAGCCTCCACAGCTGGGCTAAAGACAGCGGAAATGGACTTCATCTCCCATCACATTGCACATCTCGTTCTTATTTACGTTACCCCAGGCAGCGGCGTTCCAAATAGCCCGACTACAACTATAAAGAAGTCCAACCTGCTTTCAACGCTGTCCGTGTACGCTGGCCGCATCGCGCTCTTTTCCCCATGATCCGTCTTCTGGAAGCCGTTCCTGAAAATCACCGCGTTTCAGGGCCAAGTCCTCGACGAGCATGTCGTGTCGTGCGCAAGGCTTCAGCGCCATACCACCATGCCAAACTCAACCAGCCGATCGCCTCGACACTCAAACACGGAGCAAGGAGGAAAAAGAATCATACTCGAAAGAAAAACATGTTACTTGATCGATGTGATACAAGGATGCACTTCCCCGGTCATAAACCCCACATGCTCTCCCGTCCTCTTCTGCCACAACTTCTTGCAGGGTTGATTTAATAGGATGCATGGTTTAGCGTTACCGCGATAAGAACGGCGAAGGTGATGATTGCACAATATTGCAATGGGACGCGTAGCATTGAGTAAATCTGAATAATGTTCGTTGAGAAAGCCCAGTGATAGAAGCAAAGAAGCTTACAGCATGGGTGGAGGTAGAGCGGCTCAACGGAAAAGGCAATTTTGCGTATGGATTCCATCACGGTAGCCACAGTGGGAGCACCGTGATGTGACGAAGTCGATACCGGAGCCCTCGATATCTGTCCCTTCATGGGAAGGGAGGGGAACAGCAGACACTGAGGTCTCGAGCTTGAAGTTGGTGGGTGAGGACATGGTCGGGACAAATACAGCGACGCAGGAGACGGAGCTGGAAGAGTCAAATACGGTGTGCATGGTATATCAGCCGATGTGAGTTAGACGCTCGGAAGACTAGAGGGACAGGGTTACCTCTCTCGATCTTTTTATCGTCTGGGACTTGTGGCTGTCCCTGATATGATGCGCCGGGCGTGCTAGGAAGACCAAGTGAACCAAACTAGGAAAGCCGTTGCAACTACGTCACTGGCACGTGACATACTCTCCATCAGACCGAGGTTTCTCTGCACCCTAGAGAAGGACATCGCGCACACGGACGAACAGGCGCGCTTTCTTGGGGCCGACTGCCACTGGCAGGGGGCTGTACCTGCCGTCCACTGCCGCACACACTATAATTCTCTGCAACTTCCAGATGTTTCCGGAATCCGGATACACCATCTAACTTTCAATTGATTTGCAACGGGTAAGTACTGAGCAGACTGGAAAAAATAACCGTAGGCCGTGACTCTCCCGGTGCCATCCTCCTAGTACTTCAAGAGAACTTGAAATCGTTCAAAGACCAAAATCTGAACTTCGTCAAATACCCTAGCCAGGTAGTACAATTCGCGTACGCCTCTGGAACTCTTGATCAGCCAGCGGTGGGTCGTCAATAATCTTTTCGTTCTCTACGTTGGCCACTCGGTCATGGTTGACACGCTTCTTTTTCTCCGAGTCGGATAGATCTACAAAGTATCTTCCCAAATATCCCATCCGACCGAATGACCACAACCCTCCGCATGTTCAACGCCCTCCTCCCTTCCCCTCTGTCCGGCGAGGCACACCACGGGACAATCCTCTGCATCCCTGACCCCGCTCAGCCGTGAAAACTCGTCGTTGTCGTCGACAACCACCATCCCGAGGTAGGTGTACTCTCGCAGCGCATTGCCCACCTCACCAGGCCATGGAAACCGATACGTCACCACGCCTTTCTCCGTGCGGGACCGCCGAGCGGCAGATACGATCCCGTTGAACATCGCTACGGCCCCCGCCCAGCCGCGCCGGAACTCGGCGAGGAGCACGCGCCGCGCGTCTGCGTCTACGTGCGCCGGGACCGACAGCGACAGCGTGCGCAGCGCCGATACGCGTGGGAGGAAGCGCACCTCTCGTGGGTGCGATCTTCCCGGGCTAGAAGCGCTGCCGAGCGCCACTAAGCCCCGGTTCACCAGTCCCTCGAAGTCGAGGTCTTTGCGCGCGAGCATACAGTGATGCGCAAAGGCGGCCCAGTCGCGCGGGCGCGCGTCGTCAAACAGGTTGCAGTGGTCGAGGACGAGGTGGCGGAGGCGTGGGAGGCCGTGGAGGAGTTTGCTCACGTCGAAATCGCTGAGGCAGGAAGTGGAGAGGTCGAGGAAGGTGATGCTCGGGAGGACCGACCTATAGCGGCTGGGGCGCAGGAAGCGGACAATCTCGCGCCCCGGGATACGCAAGCGGAGCGCATGGGTGCGAGCGAGGAGCGGCGAGGAGGCGAGATCTGAGAGGTTGTTGAGGTGGAAGGAGTTGAGGGGTTGTGCTGACCGCCCAGTCGGGTCGTCCACCAGGTCCTCGACCACCGAGATGGCGGGGAGCTCCGCGGAGGGCCAACCAGCGAGACTTTCCAGCACAGAATCGTAGTGTGTATGCTGTGTGAAGATAAAGAGGAACATGAATGTGGGCAGCAGGAGAGGGAAAATCCAGGTGTGCTCACTGGGGGACGATTCATGGACGGGCGCCAGATCGATTTACTATAAACTCAAAACATGCAATACTCGGAGTGCGGTGTAGTAAAACTCACTTAGGTCGAAATCGGAGAGAAAGATAACGCAAGTTCGGCATGGGCTTGTGAAAGAGGCGCCTTAAGTGATCTGGTGTAAAATTTATGTCAATGCATAGACATAACCATTCGGCCTCGGGTATCATCAGGACAACATTGATGGCAGCATCCGCATCTACGGTCCAAGTGGCCAAAGTGAACTTCTTGATAAAGTCTGCGTCACCAGGGGTCCTTTGCAGATGGTTGTCCAACATCCAAACATTGTCCGAGCTCTTCAAGTGAATGTGGTAGAACAGATAACGACGCCAATTGGGGATACGGCCATAGGAAAGGATACGGAGAAGAGAGATTGTCGTCTGTTGTAGATCGATGGATGGGACACAGTCGAGGATGCAAGCAAATAACTCTGGAGGGAGAGACGTCAAACCCGTCATGGTGGCAGAGATGCGACCTTGGCTGGCGTTTCTCTTATATCCTGGTATTCCATTCTGTTTCAAGTTCTCAAGATGCCAAAATGGAGGGCGGAAGATAAGGAATTGGTTATTGACATTCCTCTTTCGTGCCCAACCCCAGATCGAAATCTCTATGATTCCGGGGCATGTCCCTCTTCCGTAATCGCACTCCCAATTACCGCACCATCCCCTCTCGCGCTATCACTGCTGCTAACAAGCGAGTTTCCTACGCGATAGGTAAGAACGCTTTTATTTCGCCCACCTGCAACTTGAACGCAGGTAATTGAAGATGATGAGGCCCCCGTTTTGTAGACCCCTCATCCCCGATCGAGTTGAAGCACTTCGTGCTTCCGCCCAGTCTCCATGCAGTTTTCTGACTTGATTACATTTTCGCTACCTCCTACAATTCGACAACATTGATTCACTGTGCCGCCGGTCCCCTTCTCCCAGCCCTACCTCAAACCTCAAACGAAGAACAAAGCAGTGACCCTCAAAGAACAATATTTTGCACCGCTTGAGTATCCCTCATGAGTCACACAATCACTTCGTCTCTTCACATACTGTACGTTGACACCCCAGGTACGTATCTCCTTCAACGAACCTAGCTATGTACAGTACCCTTAATAAGAGGGAGAAGTTTCGTTGACTCGCTTGGTATATATATACCATGTCACAAGGTCCACAAATCAAGCCGGAGGTCGTTGACAATAACAATAACATCAATGTAAAAGTACGTGTATATCCAAGTAGGTGAGGGTATATTGCGCTGAGCCACATGAACGACAGTTCGTCTCAGCTGTGGGATACGGTTCAGACAAAGTCTACTTCAAGACCAGACGCACGACGAGATTCTCCATTCTTTTGTGATTATTGTCAAGAGGGACGTCAATAACTTTCGGTGGGTTCTTCTACGCCTTGCCTGACTTGGAAAATGTCAAACACTCTCCACGCGTCTGACAAGACACTGACGGATATCTTTACTGGAACCATTTTTTCGTACGACGGGACTCAAATTAACGGCCACGATACGCCCGGGTCTCTGGACATGGAAGATAACGGCGTGTTCCCTTCATATGTCTCTTCCTTCGTACATCCCGTTCTGATTGGCATTCTACAGGCGTCATTGACGTGATGATCTTGCACAGTATTTCGGTTCTCCTTACCCGAACCCTCTCTGATCTTCGACCCAGTGGGTAGCGGGTTCCAAGTCCTAACAGGCCCCCTCGTAGTACGGAAGCCTGAGAGAGCTTCGTAGGCGTGCTCGACTCCTATGCTGATGTTTTGATACCGGATACCGGACATCACCAATGTATATACTTGAACCTGTTACTTGTATAATACGAATATTGCTTAGTTTAGATGCCCTCTTTCAATACTCGTGCTTTACATTTTCCCAGTTGATTTTGTGAGGTCAAAGAGACGGTGGAAAGGTGCGTCCCCTGGCGACAAATGACAAACGACCGAAGATGAAATGGTTGGGAGGAAAAACGCGTTGTATCCCATTCTGGGAACGACATCATGAAAGGTGGGAAAGGTACTCCAGAACAGATATCGCCGCAATGAAGAATCTCACGGCCGAGGGCCGAATCTCATTTGGGATGGAAGTAAAACCCGAGATTGTCATTACAATAATCTCCCCCAACAACAATGTCGAAAAGGAGCGTGCGATAAATTCGTAGCGCTACTAGTACATCCCCGAAAATACAGTGTCCCTCCTAAGTAATTGTACAGTACAACAACAACGGGCGAAGTGAATAAATACGGTAGAATTACGAAGAAAAAAATAATAAAAGCAAGTCTCTCCGACGCAGTGCGGCTATACCTCGGGACGTGAGCATTCCTTCCGTAGGCCTTTGGTGCGGCGCAGGGGCTTCGCCTTAGATCTCAGTTTCCGGCGCTTCACCTTGGGCTCTTCAGACGCCTCCGTCTCAGTCTGTACGGCAGGCTGCTCTTCGTCCGAATGGCCCGTGGGATCATAGCCGAAAAACTCGCGGTCGGGCAGGTCGTCGGGGTGCGAGCGAAAGCCAGCATTGCGGCGCATGCGCACGCGCTGGGAGGGGGTAGGCATGGGCTCTGAGGACGCGAGGACGAACGGGTAGCGCCCGTCGTCGGGGCGGTCGCTGTACTGCGCGAGGGCAGAGAACTCGCGGACGTGCACGCGCTTGGCGACCTCGCTCATGGAGAGCCAGCCGACCTTGATGAGGCGGAAGAGGGCCTTGCCGCTCAGCACGCCGTGGTTCTTCTCGGGGTTGCGCATGTGCCAGTCGGCCGCGACGAGCGAGGGCAGAGGGTCGAAGACCTCCGGGGCCTTGCTGGTGCTTGGCTGCGGCTCGTACGCGTAGTCGCGCACTTTGATGCCCGCCGCCTGCAGCGCTCGGATGCGCTCCTCCGGCGTCGGCTCGATGTATTCGGGGACGTCGAGGGCGATTTCGGTCGGGGCGGGGGAATTGAGCTCGGACGGCGAGGGCGAGGGGGTGGTATCGATAGGGGCCAGAGTAAAAATATGTCGCTTCCTCGCAGGGGCCGGGAGCTCTGCGGGTGGCGATGGTACAGAGATGGGTTCTGAGAGGGCAGAGGAGGCCATTGGAGTAGGTTGGGAGATATGTTCAGATGTTTCTATGTGGCGACGCTTTCCAAGTAATGAGGGGCGACTGATTGAATGTGATGGGGTTATAACTGCTGGGCAGGATGTGGTAGCGGTGATGGCAGCCTTGGTCGCATCAGACATGACAACGTCTTCATCGGCAGGAGAATGTGACAGGACTAGGCCCAATGTGCTTAGCAGACGACGCAATTGCATAGTGAGTTTGTGTCCTTGTGGTGATTATGGCGAGTGTTGTTGTTGTTGTCGTTGGAGGAACAATTGGGGAAATGTGAAGGGGAGGTCACACTCTTGGACTAAGATGTTGCGGGCGTGGTCTAGCGGTTATAAATTGGGGAGACACGCTTTGTTATTGTGGATATCGCCACAACAATGGAGACACGACGATGTCAAAAAAAGCGTACGAAATTCCACAAAGGCTCTAATGTGGGGACCAGCTGAGGGTCAGACCGCGTGTGGCTTTATATGTCGACAGATGACTGTACATGCGTGAGGCGTGAGGCGTGATGCTGTACGTGCACATGTCATAATTACTTGATTTCCTAATTCGGATCAGGACCGGACTCGGCGGTTCCGAGTCGGGTCTCGGTCATCCGCAGACTCGCTCGGACGCAGTCTAGTCCAGACTAGCAATAGACAAGCAATAATGCACCAATGAATGGGACAAGGAGCCACCTTCTTACAGTAGAACCTCTTCGCGTCGAACTGTAAATCCAGACCTTGCAGATCTGGGTTGAAATCCCTAACGCAGCGCGCCAATCCATGACTCACGAGGGAAAACGCCCACGGACATCCATGAGCGCCGGTACAGTGCATCAGTGCATGAGCTGGCACGCCATCAGGTGATTCAGGTAATGTTCGGAACAACGCCACTCTGTTCCTATCGGCAGCACGACGGACATTGTTGTCCACATGAATTTAAATGACACGTCAGTAGTATCCATACAAGTATATGCCAATGTGCGCGTCCCTTCATGCTGCGTCATTACGTGAGCCCCAACCGGCGAAACAAAAAAGGATTCATACTCACCACGACTCAACACCAACAATGTGGTGGGCCCCAACACGGATCTCCACTTTCCGGGCGGAGATGCCTCGAACTCCATCCGGATATCACGCACCACGCAGTCACGACTCCATTTCCACAGGGAGACCCTCTGCCTTCCAAGCCTCGATTCCTCCGACGATATCCGTCGCGTTTAGTAGCCCGATATCCTGCAGTGCCGCCGCAGCCAAAGAACTCGTGTAGCCCTCATGGCAAAACACGATCACTCTTAGGTCATACCGCGTCGCAATGTCCAGCCGCCCCTCCACCGACCGCGGATCAAACCGCCACTCGAGCACATTGCGTTCGATGATCATCGCGCCAGGGATGTGGCCCTGCGCCGCGCGCTGTGCCGCCGGACGGATGTCGACGAGCAGCACGGGCACCTTGATGTCCGTGTCGCGGAGCTCCGCGAGCGCCTGGCGCGGGAGCAGGCGCTGGAGGCGTGTGCGGGCGATGGCGAGGGTCTCGTCGATGCCGCGGGAGCCGGGGGGCGGGCGGGAGGGGTCCACGAGCTCCTGCGCGCACTTGTGGAGCACGTCCCAGAGCGCGGTCTCGTCGTACGCGGACCAGCCGAGCCCGCGCACGCGCGCGAGCCACACGGCGCCGCCGTCCTGCTGCGGCTGCTGCGGCCTGACGTGGCCGATGAACTTGGACATGGTGAGCAGCGCCGCGCGCTGCACCTTGGTGGCGTCGCTCCCGCAGATCAGCAGCGAGGTGTCGCCCGCGCCGGTCGTGGCGACCGCTATGAGGTACGCCTTGTCCTTGAGCATGCCCGTGGGGCTCGACGCGAGATGCGACGCGACGAGGCGCAGGAAGCCGCCGTCGTCCTTCTTCGCGAGCGTCAGTGCGACCCCGTAGTGCGTGTTGTCGGTAGTCTTGAGCTTGCGCATCATGCGCACCGCAACGTGGGCGGCGACTTGATCACGGACGTTGTCGAGCGTGCGCAAGGGCGTGCCTCCGCCCTCATCGTGGTTATCCTGCGAGTATACCGGTGTAGTGACACTAGTAGTAGAGAGGTCTCGGCGATGAAAAGCTCTGTATGGCGCCTCCATGGCCGGAGAGACGCCATAAGATGTAGGGGATGACTCGTTTATCGACGATGTGGACATGAGGTGCTTTGAGTAAAGACTAGTAGATCAACGTTCTTTTATCGAGTTGGTGGCCCGTAGTGGGTCACCAGATCTAATCCTAGGACAGCCGGCCAAGTCCAATCAGGGTTGGTGCCCGGGATTTTCGCCGCGACTTGAACACAATACGGCGACCATGTCTGACACACTTCTCACAAATCTCCACGTAAAATACATCCAGAACCTGGGAAAAGTAGGCATCTCTTACGAAAAACCACACATCGCTCACCGCGTCGGTCGCAGAACAAGGATGACCTGACCTACCACATGACGGCCCATCTCCGGATGAACGCGGTCTATTGGGGCGTCACCGCGCTTTGTATAATGAAGCACAAGGATGCGCTGGATGCGGAAGAGACAATAGAGTATGTGATGAGCTGTTGGGACAACGAGGCAGGTACGCCACGCCACGTCTGCCGTCCGCGGACTGAGTAGCGGCTGATACCACGATCGTCAAAGGTGCCTTCGGCGCGCACCCAGGGCACGACGCCCATATCCTATCGACGCTCAGCGCCATCCAAGTCCTCGCGACGCACGACGCCCTCGCGCGCATCGACGCACCGCGCGTAATCGGCTGTACGTCCCGTCCCGCGCGTACACGACACTTGCTCATCGGGTGCCGCACAAAACAGTCATCCTGGGCCTGCAGCAGCCCTCGGGCGTCTTTGCGGGCGACGCGTTCGGCGAGACGGACACGCGCTTCCTGTATTGCGCCGTATCTGCGCTGTCGTTGCTCGGCGCGCTCGACAGGCTTGACCGCGCGCGCACCGTGGCGTACCTCGCCGCGTGCCGGAACTTTGACGGCGGCTTTGGCCGCGTCGCCGGCGCCGAGAGCCACGCGGCGCAAGGTGCGTCCTGGCCCCTTATTATTACAACCCCTCCTAACCCCCTGCCCGCGCAGTATGGGTGTGCACGGCTGCACTCGCGATACTCGATCGATTGGACGTGATCGATGTGTCGACGCTCGGATGGTGGCTCGCCGAGAGGCAGCTGCCCAACGGGGGGCTGAACGGGCGACCCGAAAAGCTCGAAGATGTGCGTGCCATACATATACTCGTCCTTTCGCGCCGGCTTACCCGCGGGACTAGGTATGCTACAGCTATTGGGTGCTCTCCTCCATGGCGATCCTGAACAGGCTTACGTGGATCGACGCCACGGCGCTTACGCGCTTCATCCTCTCGGCTCAGGTGTGTTTTGCTCTTTCGGCGTTCTCGCGCGTGTTTGGTCGTCTTGCGTCCTCAGGAGCGATCCTACCCACTCCCCCCTTAGGACCCGGACGGCGGTGGTATAGCGGACCGCCCGGGTGACATGGTGGACGTGTTCCACACGTTGTTTGGCGTTGCAGGCCTTTCGCTGCTTGGTTACCCTGGGTTGGACGACCTCGACCCGGTGTATTGCATGCCGGCGAGCCTTATCGAACGTTTAGGGCTCAAGAAGGGCTGGAAAGCGCTACCACGGCGTGAGGCATGAAGGCCACCGGGTGGGCGTAGGCCTCACGTATCATCACAACTTGCGGAATACTCGTTTTCGGATCATGTATGTAGTGTCATCACCATGTATAACCGCGTCTCTCGGCCAAAAAGAATTAGTATGGAAGCACACTACCCCAATTGTCGAATATGTCATTAGGCCATACTGCAGACACGCTTCTCAAACTAAATGAAAACATTCATCTCAACCCCAGGGAACAAAAGGAACTGGTATGTATGCGGGCGTCTTTGAATCGACCCAAACACTGCAACGTACAATTTACGGAAAGCAAAGGGAGGTAGAACAAACTAAGGGAATTTAAGCTAAAGCGCACGGTGCATGGAAGTGTCGATCTAACAGAACTTCCACCTGTGGTTACAGTTTGTGCAGCTGTCACGAAGGTTAAGGATGAGGAACGAATGAGATATACAAACAAAAAAAACGCACGTTACGAAGGTCTGTTGATAGAACAGTCAGCGCATCAAGCATCAAAAAGTTGAAGATCGAAAACTTACAGTCATTGGTTCGTCAGCGCTCCGTGTCTGGGCTTGGCGGTAACGACATTTCCTCTGATTTAAGAGGGGCGCGATAAGACAGGGAGTAAAAGATCGCTCAAATAACCTTCGCACCTGCTTGCACCGGCCACACTGGAAGGCATCTGTTTCCGCCTGCTTTTCGCCTGCGCCGAGAGATAAGAACAAGTTGTCTTCTTCGATCTTTGCGTCAGCTGCCTTGCGTTCCTCCGAAGCCATTTCCTGTGAGACAGACACGTTGAAAAAAAGAGTCGGTCTCTCCGTTTGAGAAAGACAAGACAAACTTGGCTGGTCATTTTTGCAAAAGTCTGGGGGGGTATATCACCAGCTGTGACGCTCCTGCGCAAGCCGGGGTTGTTTTTGTCTTTGAGATTTACAAATAGCATTCGGATCTTTGATTTGTAAGTCGCGGTGGTTCCCTTGCAATCCTTGCACACCGTCTCTTCTACCGTGCGCGCCCGTTGCAGTATGAGATCGGATGCTGCGGATTAGGTAAGCCGTAGTCACGGAGAGGCGAGCCAAGGGCAACAACGTACGGAAACCAGATTCAAGCGCGAGCGCATCATAGAGCATTTCGATGCACTTGTCGCGTGTTTTGTCGCCGGTGATGGAGGTGCTCACTCCATCGCCTTTTGCCGAGCGAGCACCGTTGTTGGAGGTCGTCGGGGTCGACGGTGGCACCGAAGCGGTTGACGCTTTGCGCGGTGGAGGAGCTACAGCAAAAAAAAAAAAAAGGACGGGTCGGACCTCCGTAATTTAAACCGCATATAAAGCCAATTGGCGCACGTACCTGCGGCTTTCGCGGCCCCCTTTGAGTGCGTACCGGCAGCCTGTTTCTCCTTGTCTACTGCCGTTTTCCACGTACGCACGATTTCTTTGGCAAGTTCGGAGACGTCCTTTGATGCATGTGAGCGCAGTTTCCCGACCGCAAGGCCGGCTTTGCTCTCCTGGAGGGCGGGACGGTGTGAGCGCAGCGGGGCAAGGAAATTACACGACAACGAGACGCACTCTGAGTACGGCCTCTGTGATCTTGGCCTCCTTCTTCAACACCTGCAGGACGTCGACGACTTCCTGTGTCAAATGGGTAAGAAAATGTGAGCAAAAATCACGGATAAAACGGGACGGTGGGACATACCTGGTCGGTTGAGGCTTGCTGAAGTGATTTTACTAAGCGTTTGAGCTCAGCTATGTCCGACATATTCTACGGCCCTGATTTATCGTTGGATCTAGCTATCTACGGTACGTACAGCGTTCTGTACGGTACTTCGTCTTCGCCGCCGAGCTCACGCTTGAAAGAAAGGCGCAGTAGGCCACTCCCACGGCGGACATCCACACAATCAGCGACCAAACAGGCGTCAATAATGTGTAATCACGAGAGAATGGGATAACCCTAACCCCAACATGGCTGGCGAGGGTCCGTCGTCTTCAAAGCACAGACGCGAGCTCTTTGGTTGGCTCAGCTATGCCTTTGCCAGCGAGGTCTTTGTAATCGTCTCTCTCACTCTCTTCCTTCCGATATGTCTCGAGCAATTTGCCCGCGACAACGGGTTCCTGCTCCCCGACAAGACGATTCCTTGTACATCACGTCCCTCACCGCCTTCCGGCGTAACGGACGAGGACGAAGCGAGATGCGTAGTCAAGTTGGGATGGGCTTGGATCGATACTGCTAGCTTCAGGTGTGTTGGATTCTCGTCTTGGATGTGCTCCAGGTATGGCGTCCGCAGCTAGCTTACCGATTGCAGCCTCTACACATATTCACTTTCTGTTGCGCTGCAAGCGTTGACCGTCATCTCTATGGGCGGAATCGCTGACAGGGGTGCGCTTCCATTTTTTCTGACGCATCGTAGTATCGTAGTAACACCATTGATACAGCCTCGTCCCGCAAGCCTTTGCTCTTCGGTTTTGCTGCGCTCGGTTCCATTTCGTCCCTCTGCTTTTTCCTTCTCCCTTCCTCTTCCCCAGTATGGCCGCTTGCTGGTCTCCTCTCCGTCCTAGCCAATATCGGCTTCAGCGCATCCATCGTAGTGCTCAATTCGTACCTGCCGCGCCTCGCAGCCTCGTCCCTTCCCTCGTCGGACCACGGCGACACAGAGAAGCTGTCCCGTGCAACTGCGCGCATTTCTTCTCTCGGAATCGCGCTCGGATACACGGCCGGTATCCTGCTGCTGCTGGCCGTGTTAATTCCGGTCCAGCTTGCTGGCGGGTCGACTACGGCGCTGCGATTCGCCATTGGCGGCTCCGGGGTTTGGTGGGCGCTTTTTTCTGTGCCCGCTCTTATCTTCCTGCCCGGCGCGAGCGCATCCCAGGACACACCGAGTAGCGGCGTTACGGAAGAGCGCGAAGGTCTCCTCGCGGACGAACGTCCGGAGACGGCGCCTGCACTGGCGGCTAAATGGACCGTGCGACAGGAAGTGGTAGATGCGTGGAAAAGGTTGGGCAGCATGTTGCGTTGGCATAATATTCAGCGACTACGCAACACCTTCCGCTACCTCGCCGCATGGTTCCTTCTTTCCGATGGTATAATAACCTGTTCCCCTCCATCGCGGTACTCCTCATGCTAACAACCGACTTAGGGTTCACAACGTTGACCTCGACGGCGCTCCTGTTTGCGAAGACGACCCTTCACATGCCGCCCAGCTCACTCGTACTCGTCGGAATACTTACTCCCAGCGCGGGAATCCTCGGCGCGCTCCTGTGGCCCGCCGTGCAGCGTCGCTTCGGTCTCTCCTCGCTGCGTGTGCTCGTACTCCTCGTCGTCGCCGGGAGCGTCATTCCTGCATACGGCGTCATCGGGCTGTTCGCGCCCCGCGGCGCGAAGTGGGGTCTGCGTGTGCCCGCGGAGATGTACGCGTTCGCGGTGTACTTCGGCGTAGTGTACGGCGCGTTCCAGAGCTACGCGCGGGCGCTGTACGCCGAGATCATCCCGCCCGGGGAGGAGGCGCGGTGGTACGGCCTGTTCTCCATCACCGACAAGGTGCGTCCCGCGTTGTCGCATGCTGATGGCAGACTGACCCCCGTGCCCCCAGTCGTCCTCGTTTATCGGTCCGCTGATCGTCGGCCTCTTAGCTGATAGGACGGGCAACATCCGCTATGGCTTTTTGTTCCTCGTGGCTATGCTTTGGGCGGCGCTACCGGTCCTGGCTGGGGTGGACGTCGAACGTGGGCGGACAGATGCGCGCGCGTGGTCGTCCGGCGATGATGGCCGTGAGGCGGAGGGTGACACCACAGCCGAATAGTGGTTGAGGGTACCAGTTAGGTTGAACCTTGTGGTGCACTTACGGGCTACTGGCAACTCGATATTTTTGTTGATCCTATTTTATTTACGGGGTTCTGCAGCAAATTTACGTACATATATTGCCCATGGCTATAAGTTACTCTCCGTTATAGTACTGTACAAGTGAGTGATGACCTACCAGCAGAGCTGGCTGAAGGTCGACATCAATGTGTTAGCCAGCTGACGGCACAGCGGACTGAGCGGAGGCATTATGTGCATATTTGCAATGTCATCGTTGGCCATACGCCATACTCGCAGGCCTATCAACGTTCAAATCTCGACGATGGCCAGCAAGTATCAGTCACAGGTCGTATTACTTTCCCTCACCGTTCTGGTTCATGGTCCGCCGGGTCCCATACGAATACAACACTCGTGTCGTTGCGAAGACAGAAGTACGCCTCTTCACTGCGCGGGTCCTTAACGATGGAACATGACGGTAGTGCGAAGATTACATATGTGAGTAAAACACAAGTAACATGGAAATGCCAAGATAAGTACAAATTGGCCCACACGACGTTTGAACAAACGATTCAGTGCCCTGACCATCCTCTATAAGTTGGTAAACAAAATAACTCGGGATCGCGACGCCTATCACAAGTTGAACGCCGACGCAAATCTGTAGAGCATCGCGGTCACCGTGACCGTGTCCATAAGCGGTGGATGTAACACGTTGCCTGCGCCAGCCGAGCGGTCAAAATGAAGCTCCGCATATACATCCCCCAACCCCTGATAGCGTGTTGGCCGAGTGGGGCGAATAAAGGCAATCACGTTGTCGTTGGGATCTT
Organism: Lactarius pseudohatsudake; assembly: GCA_021525015.1. Classification (NCBI taxonomy): domain Eukaryota; kingdom Fungi; phylum Basidiomycota; class Agaricomycetes; order Russulales; family Russulaceae; genus Lactarius; species Lactarius pseudohatsudake. The sequence continues at coordinate 86,669 of JAKELH010000164.1, forward strand.
GTAACACAATGTCATGGCTGTTAGTACTTGGTCTCCACCTGTACTGGAAACCGTCGGGACCGTGGAATACTCTTGAATTAGGCATCCGTGGGTCCCGGCGGACCAACTCGACCATAGGAAGGATGCTCTTCCCGATCATAGCGCGTCCGAGGCCCCCTCCAGGAGCCCATTCGAGTTTGGCCACTCTATCCTCCTTGTTCGCGCGTATCGCGCGCCAAAGAGTGGTTGTACTCTGGCCTTGTGCGTTGGTGTCGGTCTGGAATCGGTAGATGACGCCCCACGGGGAAAACAATTGGCTCTGTCGGGGATCCTGAGAGGTCCAGGAGAGCACCTCGGTCTGACCGTTCCCCGCGCCGCCGATGATCGGGGAGAGATGGGGTAATGTAGAATTAGACCCGAGTCGGGCTGGAGAACTGTTGTTGGGGATAATTGTACGAGCGAGTCGGCCGAGTCCAGAGGATGTCGGAGATGAAAATGGAGCTGTCAGAAGTAATGGCGTTTAGAAGCAACATCTGCAGGACGCAGAACTCACGCCGCCCTTCGAATATGTGCGAGCCTGAGAGCATCGCTGCCCTGACGGTTTGAGTATTGGAAATTGCGTCCTTGCTACCTGGCGGTAGACCTTTCGTGAAGCCGTCTCCACTGAGAAATAATAAAGCTGAAATACTGGTAAGAGCCCACCTTGGTGGAATGGGACCTCACGAATCTCAGGCTTGGAGCGTCGCAGGAGAGTCGCCACTGCGTCCACTTGGAGAGAGTCTGGTGACTACATGCATGTAAATATAAATAAAACCGGGTACTGCATAAACTTCCACTCACAGTGTCATCATCAAATCCATCAAGCCGTGCCAGGTCATCGTCATGAACGAGGACCATATCGCAATCAGGTGTACTCTGTTCGGTCCATGTTAGTATCGAATGCGTGGAGAAAAAGTCAACAGTTCTCACTTCGGCGATGTATTCCAGTAGTATGTGAAGAGGGTCCCGATACTTTGACAGTCAAGACGACGACCAGAAAACGCCAAAAGAGCACGTTACCTCTGGTACAGTCGATATCGGTACAAGTTCCACGTCTGGCTCGGAGTTGGGGCCTTTGGGGTCCGGATTGGGACCGGCCGCCCCTTTGAGCCGTGGCAATATCATGAGCTTGCGAGTGACGCGATACCCTCGTATAAATATGCACTGGTCCTCAGGTAGGTCCTGGATTGAGTTAAAGGTAACCCACGATTCATCGGTCACAAATAGCATTCCATCGTACCTGTCCAACGGGGCCACGGTTCAACACAGCTCCTATAATCCGGTCGGGTGAAAAACGCCAGTTGATGCCGGTATCTGCGGCTACTTGAACCTCGAACGACACTCGTGAGTCTGTCTGGCCCTCGAGGAATGCGACATTAGTCCAAGATCTTGTGCGATGAACTCCAGTGACCAAAACGATATCTTCCATCCGGTTAATCCCCATACCAAGCTCTCGGGCCCAGGAAAACCAGCGGTCGATGTGGTTGATCATCCACTCGCCAAAATCTCCGAGTGCTACAGTGTTCTCACACCTTGCTTGTATTGGAAGGGATAGCACGGCGCCTTGTTTCCTTCTGCACAAAAATGTGACCTCCGCGGGGTTTTTTGGCCTGAGAATGTGTGAGTGACATGACATTTAAACTATGCTTTTAGTTACTCGGTGGCAAATACCTCCGGTTCAGATTCCAAAGCGACTCCTGCTGAACAAAAATGGTTGGGACTAAGCGTGCCGGGGATGATGTGATCTTCGACGCGGGGTCTAAGCTGTTCGTTATCCTCTGGAACACCGAGTCTATGCGACGGATCTTTTGTGCTAAGCAAAACATTGAAAAGACGGTGGAATTGCCCCTCCCGAATGAAACCGACGTCGCCAACCACTACGGCGGGATATCGACCTCCTGGACTTGGCTCCCAGAGTGCGTGTCCGTAGGCGGGATACTTGATTGCAAGATGGTGGCGAAAAATGTCGTAGTGGGCCATTGCGGCTGCAAGAATCGTAGGCAGTTCCGCCCCAATGAGAGAGTCAGATTATCCATACAACCATAATTGCGCGGTATTATTGTGTAAAAAGAGCAGCCTTTGCTTACACATGCTGTAATCTCACGCTATGCTGCTACCAACAGTGGTCACTTTGCAATCTGCAAATCATCCAAGTATTCGAACTTAGCCTATGCGAACCGTTGACTCTATCACATCCAACTAGATCTTAACATATCCAGTGATCGTCGACAGTGCAACCCTCTGACAATGAACTCGCAGCAGTTATGTGCCCACCTGCCTAACTCCAGAGAGATTACTGTCTGACATAGAGGAACCGTGCGCATGAGCGAATGTTATCCTGCAGCTTCTCCCTGGATTTTTCCTCCACTTTCTCCCTCCGGGCAATTATCCTGGTAATCTAACATACCGTATAATTGCGTAACTTTACGTTCATGGCCCATTGTTCGGAACCACGTCCGAACCAGGGAAAGGCGCACAGAGGAAGCATTTTATAAGACATGAGGTACGTTACCTCCTGTTGTGAATACAGAGTTGCCTGTGTTTTGGGCAGACGTGCTCCAGTTTCCTGCGATGACGTGGATAGGGTTGCTGACCGCCTTCTCAATGCAGTGGCGGTGCGCGCATCCCAGACGATAGCGTCTGTTTAAGATCTGATTGGTGGGCGCGGATGGCTGCTTTTTTAATTGGCCCCATCCCTGATTATGGTCACTTCCGTATTTATGGCTGAGTTCGGATATGCGATTTTTAGGGCGGCGTTGGCTTTGGGCCTTCCAGTCTGGTAGGGTTTGCATGCTCCCGCGGAAATGTAGTATGTCCTTGCGGTGTACTTCAGGGCGTGAACGGCGCATTCCAGAGCTACACGCGGATATTGTACGTCGGGGTCGTCGTTTCCGGGGATGAGGCGCGGCGGTACGGCCTGTTCTCCGTCACCGGAAAGGTACGTCCCGCAGTGAAGGAAGGATCGTATGCTGACGGAGGCGGACTGACCCAGTGAACACCAGTCGTCCTCGTTTATCGGTCCGCTGATCGTCGGCCTCTTTGTCGATAGAACGGGCAGCATCCGCTATGGGTTTTTGTTCCCCGTGGCTATGCGCGGCGCTGCCAGTCCTGGCTAGGGTTGACGTCGAGCGCGTGCGGGCAGATGCGCGCGTGTGATCATCCGGTGATGATGACCGTACGGAGGGTGGTACAGTCGCACACCCACAGTGGTCAAGGATACCAGTTGGGTTGAGTCTCGTTTTACACTTACGACCCGAGAGGTTTAGACCCAAGTATTTGTTAGGGGTCCTTCCTGTTGCTTCTGCGCCTCATTTACGTACATATACTGTCCAAGTGAGTTGCTCTCCTTTGCAGTAAAAGAGAATATGGTGAGAGGGTGATAAAATACCAATAAGTAGGGCTGGCTGAAGGCTCTGGAGGTTAGCAGGCACGCCGGACACGCAGCGGAGGCATTTGCCCCAGATTCGCATTTGATGGCCTTACTCTTGGCCTTACTCGCACCGTAGAACAAATGTTCAGGTCTCATGTGGGCGATTCGCCCTAAGGTAAAGTACACGCGGAAAATTCGCCTCCCCACCAAAAAATAAACCCCTCAAAAAGCATCACCTGGCAGTATATATTATCCAGCACTATGGTGTTCATCGATAGCGTCCGAACTGCACCTCACAGTGACTGTTGGTCAGAATCAGAACGAGAAGTCCCCAGCCGATGTACATTTAACCATGAGTAGTTGCCCCTGTAGTATCTGCGCAGGGGCCTAAGGACCAATAGTCTACCCCAGACATAGACAGGAAAGTGACACATGTATCGTCAGTAGACATATCGGGTGAGTTGGATGATAGGCATCCAGCTCCCGACAGAAATATGGATGGCGCCAATGACCTTCACCTCTGCTTGCGTGATCCCTCCATGCCCTCCAATCTGCCATCGAGGGTCAGTTGCCACGTAGCCGTGAGCTATGCACTCCTGGAGGAAGGCATCATTTGATGATGGCGATACCGGAGACATGAGGAACGTACCCTAAATAACTTGTCCACAGAGGTTCCGATGCACTTCATAAAGCGCGCCACAGTGATCGGATTGTGCGCACGAGTCTCATCACGGGTGGCAACCTGGCGCTTCCAGTATGTATAGCCGGGCCACTACAAGTTGTTTCGCAGAACGATTTAGATCATGATTGCGGTAACTGAGAGATAGACTCACGTTGATCCGGATGTGAGTCGTAGCCCTGCCTCCAAGAGGTGCAAAGCTATTCGCGTTATGGAGACCGCGATCGCAACCTCGGAGTATATCTGACAAGGGGAACCCAATGCTACCGTTGCTATTGACGAAGTATATGGGCAACTGAAGGTCAGCGCCTTCGACGTGTCGTCGAACACCCAGTCTGTCGGACGGGGTCCATCGCCTTTGGGGTACAATGGTGCCTTGTGTTGCCCAACTACTATAATCCAAAAGCGGAATGGGTTGGAACGGGACGCCTGGAGATGCGCCCTGCACCAGGTTGGCGTTGCGCGTGATGTGCCAAGATGCACCTTGATGAAATGTGATCCCATAGTATTGCAGAAAGTGCTGGGAAGGTGGTGTCCTGAGCAGGAGCATGAAATAGTTATTAGCGTCCTCGGGTTTAAACGTTTGAGCAACGAATCCATAGACGAGCACGTCAGCCTTCGATGGGGAAGGTCAGACAAAGCGAAAACTGAAGCACCAACTTACTCACTTGGTATATGCCGCCGCTGGCAGGTATAGGGGTAACGAATCCAAAGGGCGGCGGCGGCAGCGGCGGAGTAATCACGGAGCCACTAAATTGACTCGATTGGTGCTGGCTCGTGAAAGTAAGTGAACGAGCAGCAACTCCAAGGGATGTCGGCGGCGGCAGAGCTGTCAGGATTGATGCAGTCTAGAAGCAACCTCCGCAGGACGTAGGTAGAACTCACGCCTCCCGCCGAATATGTGCGATCCTGAGAGCGTGGCTGCCCTGAGGGTTTTTGTGTCGGCATTTGCATCTTTGATACCTGACGACAGATTTTTGTGTAGACGTCCCCACTGAGGATGAAACACTGGTAAGGGCTTACCTGGGAGGAATGGAACCTCACGAATCTCAGGCTTGGAGCGTCGCAGGTGAGTCGCCACTGCATCCGGCTGGAGAGCGTCTAGTGACTACAGGCATGCAAATATAAATAAAACAGGGTACTGAGTAAACTTCTACTCACAGCACCATCACCAAATCCATCAAGCCGTGCCAGGTCATCGTCGTGAACGAGGACCATATCGCAATCAGGTGCGCTCTGTTCAGTTCATGTTGGTATCAAATACGTGGTGAAAGAGACGTGTGTCTAGTAGTACTCACTTCGGCGATGTATTCCAATAATATGTGAAGAGGGTCACGGTACTTTGACACTAAAGATGGGAACGAGAAAACGCCAAAAACAGCACTTTACCTCTGGTACAGTGGATATCGGTATGAGTTGCATGTCCGACTCAGAGTCGGAGCCTTTGGAGTCTGGACCGGGTCCAGCCGCCCCTTTCAGCCGTGGTAATATCATGAGCTTGCGAGTGACGCGATACCCTCGTATAAATATACACTGATCCTCAGGTAGGTCCTAGAGTGAGTTAAGGGTAACCCAAGATTCGTCGGGTTGACACAAATAGCATTCCGTCGTACCTTCCCAGTAGGGCCATAACTCAACACGGCGCCCATTACGCGGTCGGGTGAGACGTGCCAGTTGATGCTGGTATCTGCGACTACTTGAACCTCGAATGATACCCGTGCATCTGTCTGGTCCTCGAGGAATGCGACATTAGTCCAAGATCTTGTGAGATGAGCCCCAGTGACCAGAATGATATCTTCCATCCGGTTGATCCCCATACCCAGCTCTCGGGCCCAGGCGAACCAGCGGTCGATGTGTTTGATCACCCACTCGCCAAAATCCCCAAGTGCTACAGTGTTCTCGCACCTTGCTTGTATTGGAAGGGATAGCACGGCGGCGCCTTGCTTCCTTCTGCACGAGAATGAAACCTCGCCGGTGATTCTTGGCCTACAGTGAGAAAGTGTGAGTGACATGACATTTAGAATGTGCTCTCAGTTACTCATTAGCAAATACCGCTGGTTCAGATTCCAAAGCGACTCCTGCTGAACAAAAATTATGGGGACGTAGCTTGCCGGTGATAATGTGGTCTTCCACGCGGGGTCTAAGTTGTGCGTTCTCGTCTGGAACACCGAGTCTATGCGACGGATCTTTTGGGCTAAGCAAAACATTGAAAAGACGGTGGAATTGCCCCTCCCGAATGAAACCGACGTCACCAACCGCCACGGCGGGATATCGACCTCCTGGACTTGGCTCCCAAAGTGCGTGTCCGTAGGCAGGATACTTGGTTGCAAGGTGGTGGCGAAATATGTCGTAGTGGGCCATCGAGGCGGCGCAGGGATCAAAGGCAAACCAGGAAGACCCTGAGTACCGAAAGAGAAGAGACAAGTTTACCGTATTTTGTACGACAGAAGGGTACATTAGATTGGTTCATAGATTTCGCTTCACGGCCTCAGAACAATACCAGATGATCTGGTAGCATTGTGAGGCTGTACTTCAACAGCACCGCACTGGGATCAGAGGTTGCTTTAAGAACGGGAATACTGCAGATAGGAAGACGCCGTCATATGAAACTGTTTCTTATAACCAGCCTGAGGGAAGATTCACCACCAGGAGTTACGGCAAGACTAAGGATTATCGAAGAGAGATGATACCCCATGAGGGACTATTCAACCTACTGCACGAGAAGTCATCAACAACTGGAATTAAGTGAACGAGGCGAAGAATGAAGCACCCGAAGAAAGAAGTCGTGGTAGGATCCGGTACGCACAGCATTGCTCAGGCTCAGGCTGACGACTGTCGCCGGACCGTGGCACCGCTGTATGGCGGCTTTCCCTCTGATAGCCTCCGAGTCTAGGCACGTGTCCCAACGGGATTAGGCACGACACAGAGCCTCACTTGTAAGCGAATTCTTGAAGCGAATTCTTGAGCGAAACGAGTGACGAATCGCAGGGCATCTCGCCAAAGGTCTCCCCATAGTAAGGATCAGTATTAGTCCTTCTCCTTGTTCAAGCTCTTCACTTTTCCGAGGACTCGAACTGGACTCGAACTACTCGTGTGGACTTGCGTGTGGAAGATGTTCTGCCTTGTGTTCTGCGTTACAGGGCTCAGATCTCGGGTTTCAGAGCTCGGAATCAGTTTGTCAGACTTACCCCTAACCTTACAGTATAGTAAGATTGGTGTTCGCTGGGCGAAACGACAATTGATTCCTTCCTCGTCAACAAGCCTTGGGCTATATCACATCGGCATCACCCACTGGTACAATAGGGATGTGTCCTCAAGTTGGGCCTATGCTTGGATCAATGCTACGGGCTACATGTTGTTCGTCCATTGAACGTGCGTATCTCGTCCTCGTTGGAGGGGTTCTATTGGTATACAGCTCATGCATATCTCATTGACGATGCCACTTGCAGGCTCCGCACGCATTCACTTCACGTTGCACTCCAGACGTTGACCATCGTATGTATGGATAGAATCGCATGCGTTCACACTCCTCCTCGTCGCCGGGAGCGTCGCCCTTCTGTACGACGTATCGGGCCGTTCGCGCGCCGCGAGGCGCGAGAAGGGGTCTGGGTGTGCCCGCGGAAAGGTACGTGCTTGCGGTGTACTCCGTGGAGCCCGTACGGCGCATTCCAGAACTACGCGCAGGCATGGTACGCCGAGATCATCCCTCCCTGGTACGGCCTGTTCTCCATCACGACAAGGCGCACCGCTCCTGACTCAGCGCCCTGCTGTGAATAAGCACACGCCAACTGACAGGCGCGGGTGCCTACCCAGTCATCCTCTTTATCGGTCCTCGGATCGTCGACCTCGTGGCCGAAGAGGATAGGGAACATCCGTTAGTCTCTCGTGTTTATACTTTAGGTGCTGCCAATCCTAACTGAAATACGTCGAGTGTAGGTTGAAACTTGACAGATACCCACGCGTGATCGTCCGGCTTTGATGGCCGTGAGGGGGCACCCCGGGCACGGTTACCCCCGGACAATGGTTGAAGTTCATCCTTGAGTCCATCTAGTGTCTATTTAGTATCCATCCGTACACTCACGCCCCGACTCGGGCCGGTTCGAGGTTATTGTTGTTGGAGTGTTGTTGGGGTGCTGGGGTGCTTGTTGGGTGGCCTTTCCCGTTCATTTACGGCTGCTGGACCTCATTTGCGTACCCAGGAATTCTCCGTTACAGTAAAGGGGAGTACTTGTAGAAAGGGTGATTGATTACCAATGAGCAGGGCTGGCCGAAGGCTGGCAGACGCACCGCACTGTGGCCGCCTGCATCAGCATGACACTGGCACCGCAACGGAGGCATTTATTCTAGATTTGCATTAGCACTGGCCTTGTTCGCACTTGAAATACGATCGGGTTTCGAAAAGGCGAGTCACACTAAAAGTAAAGTACATGCGGAAAACTCGCACCCCACCCCAAAAAAGAGTATCGTGGTAGTGTCTAGGATCTCTACTAAGATATAACAATGGAGCGGATATACACTATACAGAAGTTACAGTACTTGGTGTTCATCAATGGCGTCCGTATTGTGTCCCACGGTGACCGTGGACACGTGTATCGATCACTCATTGGTTAAGTTGTATGATGGGCATCCAGCTTCCAGTGGAAACATGAACGACGCCAATAACTTTGACATGATCTTGCGTGATCCTGCCGCTCCCAATTTGCCATCGAGGGTCTGTCGCTACATAGCCGTGAGCCATGCACTCCTGGAGGAAGGCATCAATTGATGGCGAGAATAATGGACACGTAAGAATTGTACCCTGAAGAAATTATTCAAAGAGGTGCCGACGGCCTTCATAAGGCGCGCCATGCTGATTGGATTCCGTGCGTGTGTCTCGTCTCGGGTGTTTATCTGACGCTTCCAGCTCCTATAGCCGGGCCACTACAAACAGTCCCGTAGAACGAACGAGTTGGATTGTTGCTGAGCGTGGTAACGGAAGTGTACTTACATTAATCCGGATCTGCGCCGATGCACTTCCACCGAGTGGTGCGAACTTCTCCGCGTTATGGAGATCGCGATCGCGACCACGAAGGATATCCGGCAGTCGGAACCCTATGCCACCATTGCGGTTGACGAAGAAGATGGGCAATTCAAGAGTGGCGCCATCGACTTGGCGTCGAAAGTCCACCTCGTCGGTCGGGGTCCATCGCCTTTGTGGGACAACAGTACCGTGGGTTGTCCTACTACTATAGTCCAGAAGCGGAGTCGTTTGAAACGGGATACCTGGCGATGTGCCCTGCACCAAGTTGGCATTGTGTGTGATGTACCATGCGCCTTGATGATATGCCAACCCATAGTATCGTATGAAGTGCTGGTAACGTGGCGTCCTGAGTAGGAGCGTGAAGTAGTTATTAGCGTCTTCGGGCGAAAATGTACGAGCGACGAATCCGTCGGCAACGACGTCGCTAGCAGGGGTGATGCGCTTTGCACCAGCAACGTCAGAACGAATAAGAGAGGGATTACTAAACTGACTCACTTGTTGCGGGTTCATGAGCGGTGTGTTGCGTTATACTAGAACTGGTGCGAAGTGGAAAGCTTATAACCAGTCCTGTGGATCCTCCATTCTCCATTTCAGCCACCGCCAGTTACATATTTAGGGTGCACACGAAAAGGACTGACCTGAGCTAACCGAACCTGCTTCAAAAACTCGTGGTTCATGCATAAACGGAACAGGGGCCGTGATCGAGAATACGCATGGTTTTCGGCACGCTTCATCAATGCTTCATCGTGGGCAGCATCAGCTAAACAAAATGAGTTTGTTGGTGACAAAGACGCCGTCCTTATGAGATATAGTGGTAGAACTCCAGAACTGCACGAACAGAGGAAGACGCCACCAATCTCGGTCCATATTTTGTGCACAAAATTCGGTCCCGCCCTGGACGGTGAACCCGATGGTGATAATGAGTTAGAAGTGTGCGGAAGGAAGTAGCCTGAATGCAGTCTTGGTAAAAAATTCGGAGTACAATCATGCTGGTGAGAAAGAGCTGTTCGCATGGGCTTTCGACTGTTACAACCCAATGGTAACCGGGCCGTATACACGCAGGGAATGCGTGTCGTTGTATGTCACATGATCGTGTCATATCCCATTATGAAATTGGCAAAAGTCTCCGATTGTACGACAGAAGGGACACTCTCCAATCTACCAGAGTCTTAAGACGTGAAGGTCACGGGGCGACCAGAGAACCGGCGCACAGCGATAAACTGCTCAACGGATCTCACCAGCTGGTCGTCTAACACAAGCGCATTCAGAGCTGGCAACACTTCGGTGACCATTTCCCCACTAACATTGTCCAGCGCGAGAGCAATGTGCCCGGCCAATTGTTCAGATCCACGCAACATCTCCGCGGCGGTGAATGGGAGGAGGAGTTCCAGCCAGCCAGCGTCATCCATGTCGTCTTGCCAACCTGGTTGGAGTTCATCCTCGTCGATCGAGAGATGGCCCACATTGGAGACAAGGGCGGGTGATTGATCGAGGATCTGGGCCAGGTGCGAAACTTGCCAGTCCAGCCCTTGGGACAAGATACGGAGAGTGAAACGACCTATTCGGTGTTCTCCTTGTTCAGACTCGAGTCTCATGTTGACGTTGCTAGTATTAAACCGTATGTGCGCATGCCTAAACCGGGCCAGCTCGAAGTTTTCCGCGCGGCCGATGAATTGGGAGAATTGGGGAACCTGGAAGTCGAGCTGGTTGAAGTACGTTACTTTGAAATGGTGGAGTTGAGGCGTGTCGATTAGGGCCAAAAGGTCCTCCAAATACTCGCTCAAACCACGGAAATTAAAGGTGACGAGCGAGGGGAAAACGGTCCGGGTTAAGGGAGGTGAGTGTCCTCGTTCAAGGCGAGACGTTTGCGGCTTGAACCAAATACAAAGGCTATCCAGCCTTATTGACGCGGCAAGGCCCGTGACTATCGCCTCTGGTAAAATGAAACCATCCTGGGGAATATTCTCGAGTCGAAGACTGACAAGGTTAATGGCGGACGAAAGAAGGGTGGGCAACTCCGGGAAGGAGATGCCTTCTATGTAGATTCCACGTAACTGTGGGGCAGAACTCCCCAAAAATGCACCAGGGAGGACCGGTACGTTCTGATCTTTCGGTGAAAGCCAAAGATCTACCAGCGCCGGAAACGGGACTTGCGTCACCGGCATCCCCAACAGCGAGCTCGTTACAGCAAGCTTGATGCCGCGCACCCGATCAGGGTTCTCGAGCGCGGCGATGACGTCATCTTCGTAATTAGCAGTAGGGCTCCTGCGGTCCCAGGATGTGAAGTAGTCCACGATGATTGGGAGGGGTGGCCAGCATCTCAGATTCTTCCTGACAGGGGTTCCGTACGTGCAGAGAAGCGTCAATTCGAGACTGCCTGGTGAAGCAAATACGATATGTCGCCATCGCCGGCATACGTGCACCAGTCTATGCCATTCTGAACTGGGGCGAAAAGAGATCCCATAACGGTTGCCAGATGTTTGACAGAAGGCAAATACTTCTATTAGAACATCGTTTGGGAGTATATCGATTGTCGTTGCGTGTCTGTAACTCTCGCCTATTCAACACAGGTCAATACTCGTTGCAAGCGCCGCGGCGCCACACATGAAATTGATGCTTGAAGACGTACCTTGTCTGTGACTTTGAACAACCTCTCCCGTCTTCATGCCTTTCCCATGTTGTGTCAGTGCTGAAATAGCACCAGAAGACGGCATGGAGAGTGAACAGTTACTCTTCTAGGGATGACCAATCATCAGTTAGTTAGTCTAACCATAAGGTAAACGAGTGCATAGACACACCGAAGAGAGCTCATTAACCGGAGCAGTAGGAGCACTGGGGCGGGAAAATAATGCGGCTCGCTCTTATCTAGTACTTGTACCCACCGCCGGATTCCGGCGAGCGCCTTGGGAGTCGTAATCCTGTTCATGTGTCGTGAATTACTGTAGGGCGCACGCACACCGTAGTCGTTTCATTAAACTTCAAGCTCGCCTGTTCGCGGATGTCTTCCCACCCACGAATTTTTTATGTCCAATAGGTTATTTCTCAGCCTTTGCGGTCCAATACCGGTACCGTCGAGCACACGAGAGAGGCCAGAAGCCTCGAACGAAGTTGGGATCCTATCCTCCAAAGTAGGGGGTGAATGTGACGCTCGTGGAGTATATCATTTCCTGGACGCCGACGAGTAATTTACGGCTTCTCATATTGAGGCGCCCGTAACCAATTAATAGATAACTCAATGAATCCGATGTACAGCACCGAACTGGGGTCAGAGGTTCGCTAACGAACGGGAGTATTCGGGGATGGGTAGATTTTGTCAAGCAGGACCATGTCTTTTTAACCATGGTAAATTTCCCACTAGAAATTAGGGTGAGACTGAGGATTGCTGAAGAGATGGATAACGATAACCTTTAATAACGGAGATGAAAGTCCACTGGCATCACAGTTATTGAAGCTTGAAGGACACAACTCCTGAGAATATTATAGGATTGAGCGCCACCGCCGACAGTCATTTGACGAACGGATCCTGTACAGTAACGGACATGAAGGTGTGAGTAGAATCGTGGAGACGGTAATTTCGAAAGAGGGCCAAGCGATTATAAAGCTGAGAGAAATTATTATAAGTGGCCTTAATATCCGCTTGTAATTCAACTATACCTGTCTTATTATTATATTCCAAGGTATAGCGTGGCATAGCTCGCCGATAATGCGTGCCTACCTCTACACCTTCCATTGTACTACGTTCATTGATGGTCATCCCACGGTTTGAATCGCTGATAGGGTGGACTTTCATTTCTTCGACATATTATGCGGCAATATGACCGAGCGACGAAGGAGCGGGGGCATTAAAGACTTCGTGTGACAAACGAGACGACATGTGCCCATTCCTCTTTTTCGTGCTTCCATCCGCCCGCCCAAGCTCTCGACTAGTTTTATTTCGCCCGCCCGCCACGCCCAGTAATTGCCAGGATTGGTGATGAGGCCTATGAGGCTCCATGTTTTACGACCTTCATCAGCTCGCTCCGGGAGGGTCCCACCCGCCCGACGCGACCTCGCCTCGGAAACGCAAACCCCTCATCCACAATCGAGAAGCACTTCGTGCTTCCGCCCGTTTTCCGTACAGCCAGGCAGTTCATATATTTCCTTGCCACTACCTATCACTAAGAGCTAGTAGTACACTGCCCTGCATCATCCACCAGTCCCCTTCCCTCCTGGCGCCATACCGAACCTAGAACGGAGAGCAAGGCAGTGAGTGACTCGCAAAGACCATTGATGGCTGGCCGTTTTTTTTTTTCGCGAGCTCTTGCTTCTTTTTGTCGTTGTGTTCGGCTCCTTTCGTCCGTCGACTTTTTTCTCCTCCTTTCCTCTTCTCTTTTATGACCATTCGGTGCTTTCGTGTCTCCTTTCCATTTTGGAGAATATCGACTTTAGCGCGTCCATCGAAGCGCTCGTGCGTACCCACTGCGCTTCCGCACCTCTTCTCCAGCTCTTTCCTCACTCAATCGTCATCGCTCTCGGATACACGGCTAGTTACTACTCGCATCACTTACGGTTCAGCGCTCCAGCGAGTCGACCGCAGTACCGAGACTCGCCATTGGCGGCTCTTGGACTTTCAGGCACTTTTGCCGTACCCGCACTTTTACGGGGGTGCACCCGAATCGCCGAGTAGTGCCGCTACGGGAGAGCGCAAGGGTCCACTCGTATAAGGAATTTTAAGGAGGCTACGTCTGAATTTGCGGCCGAATGGGTCGGATTGGTGGGGGTCCCTTCGTTTCAATGGTATGTGCTCTTTTCCATCGCAGTACTCATGCTGACGGTTGACTTGGGCTCACAGCGTTGACTCGGACGATACTCTTCGTGAAGACAACCCTTCACATGCTGCCTAGCTTGTTCGTAGGAGTAGGAATATTACTTACTCCGAGCATGAGGATCCTCGATGCGCTCCTGTGGCAGGCAGTGCAGTGTCGCCTCCGTCTCGCCTGGTTGCATGCCCCCCCTACTTCACATTGTCGAGATAATCGCCATTCCGCATCACGACGCCGGGGTTTCCGGGTGCCCGGGGAAGGTACGTGCTTTGTATTCGGCATGCTGTGTGATGTGTTCCAGTGATACGCGCGGGCTTTGTTCGCCTGGGGTCCTCCCCGCCCGGAGAGGGCGCACAGCAGTACTGTACGGCGCGTTCTCCATCACCGAAAAGATGCACCGCCTTGCATCCTCCTACAATGATTGAGCGCATGCCGACTGACCCAGGTGACTTCTCCATCGTCTTCATATATCGGTCCTTGTCCTCCGATCGTCGGCCGAGAAGACAGGCAACACCCGCCTTCTTATTATTTATACCTTGGGCCGACTCCCAGTCCTAATTGGGGTAGATGTCGAGCGTAGGCGTACGGGCGGGCGCGCACAGTCGTCTATGATGTCCATTAGACGGAGTCACGGAGGGCGCGCGGTTGCCTATCGGACAACGGTCATATTACAGTGACAAATCTGTCTAAGTATAGACTCGGGAAGTTTCCTTTCTTTCAGTGCGTCCAATAATCTATTGACAGCTTCTGCCCTCAGTGGCATACATTCAGTAGCCCAGGAATCCCAGCACTATACATCAGATTGCAGCACGCAAGCATATACACTGGCAGGGATGAGCGCTGAGCATCTGCGCTAGCGTTGGCCGTGCCCGCGTTTTTTGACAGGACGACTGGTTACTGAGCTTCGTATGTATCAGCAGGCAGTACTATATACGCACTGAATATTGAATTGCCGATTTCCCCTCCCCCCTCAAAAGAAAGTCGCGCGCGGCAGTGTTCAAGGATCCTAAGATACAACAATGACGCAGAATGCGTTGTGGGCCGCAATGTATGTTACGTAACAACATGGAGTACTGACGGTGTCCGTGATGGCGTCCACGCAGGGTCGGGATGACCACATAAAACGTCTACCGCAGAGACGCAATCAGAACGAGTCCATCCGAAGGCACCTAGAATGTGATTCCAGAAAAAGTCGGAAGGAAGGCTAATTATATCACATATCGGGTGAGTTGGATGATGGGCACCCAGCTCCTGGCAGAAACATGGACGGCACCAATGACCTTCACCTCCGCTTGCGTGATCCCTCCATGCCCTCCAATCTGCCATCGAGGGTCTGTTACCACATAGCCGTGGGCCATGCACTCCTAGAGGAAGGCATCATTTGATGACAGCTACCGGAGACGTGAGGAACGTACCCGAAGGAACCTGTCCACAGAGGTACCAATGCCAGTGAGGAGAGACGATACTTCTGCGTAGGTACGTGGGTAGTCGCCTCTCTCGGCTTGACTATGACCTGACCTTGCTTGGTGGGAGCCGTTGAATGGGAAACTGTATCTATTTTGTTAGGGTTTTTCAACAGTGTTCAACACATCTGCGTCACCGGGACTTTTGGGATTGCTCAAAACATGAGCTCGGCTGGCTGTGGTAGATGGCTCGGGCTCAAAAAGCGCTCAATCCCCGGGCTTGGCCGTGGGAAAGCGCCATTATGGTGCAGACGACAGCCAAAAGTGAATAAGAAATGGGCCAACAAAATTTATTTTTTTCAACATAGCCACGTTGACTAAGTAAAGGGAGTCAGTATCATGGCCAGCGACATGCGTCGCTTTCCGTTGTTGTGGTCGTGGGTGCGTAGTTGTGTTAACCCCACCTGCGCTGTTCGTCGCCTTGCGTTCAAATTGCTGTGATCGCGGACATGGTCGCTCCATTGTGGTTGCGGGTGTCGTTCCGTCACGGTGGCGATCATTGCCGTGTTGTTGTCGTCACTGTATTGCTGCCGTCGACGGTGGCCTCCGTCGCCGTCGTTTGTGGCTTGTGTCATGGCGGGACTTGCGCACCGTGTCGAGTTGATGTTGCAGCTGGATTTGGGTGCTATCATGGTGTTGTGGGGGCTTGAAGTAGGGGCTTGCCCGCCGTGTTGTGATGGCGTCGTGACGGGTCCTGCGCGCCGTGACGGGGTGGCGGTGACGGTGGACTCCAGTGTGGCAAAGGGTAGAGGCCATCTTTGCGAGTCATTGCCTTGCTTTCCGTGTTCGGTTTGGGATGGCGCCGGGAGATAGGATGACCGGCACATAGTATGTGTATAGTAAGGGCAATGTGAGAGAAAAGTTCAAGATGGCAAACTGCACAGAAACTGGGCGAAAGCACGAAGTGCTTCTCGATCGGGGATGAGGGGTTCACGTTTCCGAGGCGAGGTCGCGACGGGCGGGTGGGACCCTCCTGGAGCGAGCTGATGAGCCTCATCACCGATCCTGGCAATTACTGGGTGTGGTGGGTGGGCAAAATAAAAGTGTTCTGGTTCGTTGAACCAGCCGAGAGCTTGGGTGGACAGATGGCCGCACAAAAAGGAGGAACGACCACGTGCCGCCTCGTTCATTCACTCAAAGACTACGCTCTATGCCGCCGCTCCTTCGTCGCTCCGGCATAGACCGGCCATCTTTGCGAGTCATTGCCTTGCTTTCCGTGTTCGGTTTGGGATGGCGCCGGGAGATAGGATGACCGGCACATAGTATGTGTATAGTAAGGGCAATGTGAGAGAAAAGTTCAAGATGGCAAACTGCACAGAAACTGGGCGAAAGCACGAAGTGCTTCTCGATCGGGGATGAGGGGTTCACGTTTCCGAGGCGAGGTCGCGACACCCAACCTGCTAGGAATCAATGACGCGGCGAGCAAGCCTCGGCACCCCCAAAATTAGGAATGATGACGTTGCGGTTCCTACCCCATAGATCACACCCAGCGGGGCGAAAATGGCCATGCAATGGCGCTCCATGTGCGCTCCAGGAGGGCTTGGACTTCGGGACGCTCTGCTGCGCCCGCCCTGTACTCTGTCCGCATCCCGCAACCGTACTCCAACGGTGATTTTGACGCGGCCTGTGTGGGAGCGTTGTCGTCCACGTCCATTGCGAGAGGTGGAAGCGGAGATGGTGCCCTGACGATCACACGTACGATGTGTCCAGCGCGGGGCAAGGACGGTAGGATCCCAGATAGGTCGTGCGATAATGGTGCCGCTTCGATTGCGCCCTGGGACTTCAACAGTGCCTGTAGGAGTGTTCGACCCTGCAGGCATCTGATGCCTTGAGGTGTCGGTCGAGGTGTCTGGGTAGCTGCCAGTAGCTGCCGACGCGGGGACGCAGGGGTGGGGGAGTCAACACCTGATGTCAGCCTGCGTGGCGCTCGAGTCGTCAGATAAGGTAGTGGAAATCGTACGACTCCTTCCGCGGATAGTTTGCATGATAATATCGTGTGGGATGTCCTGCCTTCGTTCGAGAGCGCGCGCAAGCTCCGCGGCCTGTTGACGGGCATGCATCTCGGCTTGTACTTGCTTCCGTGCCGCGCATTGCTCACGAGTTTCTCTGGGCATGCCAGTGGCGCTTGAGCTCGGGCCGACTGCGAACCCCTTGCTCACGAGCCAGGACTCAAGGATGCAGCCGACGACGTCGAGAGTGCCCGCCTGCACGACTCGGCTGCGGATAAGCTCGCTGCCGCGGACGCCGATGTTGACGATGCATTGGAAGGCGAGAGAGAAGCGATGAGCATGGCAGGCGACGACAAGGCGCGTATCGCTTCGGCTGCGGCGTTGACGAGCTCGACAAACTGGCGGCGCCGCAGCTGGAGTCGTATCATTCCGCCGTCTTGGGCAGGGACATCGGGGGAATGCTCCCCGAGCTCGTTCAACGCGCCCTCGATGTCGCCCCGAAGGACCGAGTGCACGATCGAGAGGCGTTGTTCGAGCATGCTCGGTTCCCCGCTCTCGATTCCGTGGTCCGCAAGCGTCATCGGTGAGTCGGCGTCAGCAGGTACAGAGGCTGAGATTGACGTGGGCGGCGGGATGGGAAGAGCAGGTGAGGCGGCACGAGTGGGGATGCGGGCTAACTGAGCCTGCGATGCTTCGGCTGTTTTGGCGTATCCGTGATGGATGAGGAGTTGAGTACTAGACGTGCAGCCTCGTCACGCCCCTCGTCCTCCGTGGCAGTAGGCCGCTCGTCTCATGAAATAGCATAAAGGCTGCAACAGCCGAAGGCAGGATGCCCACTGGCAAGTCACACAGCTGGCAATGAGCGGCGAATGGCATTCGATAAGTTACCCATAGCACTGGTGAGCAGAGAAAATAGCGAAGAGGCGATAAACGGGCCCACCGCGGGACGTGCACGGTGAACGGAGATGCCACGCCTCAGTTTTAGCAAGTGCACGCTGCGGGTGCAGGTGCCCAAAGCCGCGCCCGTGCACGGCGAAAGGTCAATGGCAGGCGTGCTCGGTGGTTGCTGGCGGCGAACGGCAATGGCAGCGATAAATGGCAGGCGTGCTTGGTGATCAGCCAGCAGCGAACAGCAAATGGCATTTGAGGTCAATGGCAGGCGTGCTCGGTGATCAGCCGGCAGCAAAACGGCAAACGGCAGTGATCAATGGCAGGCATACTCGGTGATCAGCCGGCAGCAAACAGCAAATGGCAGTGACAAATGGCATTTGAGGCCAATGGCAGGCGTGCTCGGTGATCAGCCGGCAGCGAACGGCAAATGGCAGTGATGAATGGCATTTGAGGCAGCAGAAGGACAATGGCAGGCGTGCTCGGTGATCAGCCGGCAGCAAATGGCAGACAATGGCAAATGGCGCTAGATATGATGAACAGCATTTATGAGTGGAAATAAATGGCGGTCAAATGTGCAACGTGAGACGATTAGCGGACTCAGATAATTCCCCCATTCTCCCAACTCCTGAGCTGGTTCCTAATGATACCTAGCATGGGCAGTTTTGCAGTGTTGTCGGATAGCAAACAAAACAAAATAAAAGTGTTCTGGTTCGTTGAACCAGCCGAGAGCTTGGGTGGACAGATGGCCGCACAAAAAGGAGGAACGACCACGTGCCGCCTCGTTCATTCACTCAAAGACTACGCTCTATGCCGCCGCTCCTTCGTCGCTCCGGCATAGACCGGCCATAAGTGGGTGGTCAGACAAGGTGACTGATGAGTCAACAAAGTCACGCCACCCGACCCCAGCTGACCGGTACCACGTCGTGAAACTTCTGGCCATGGTCTCGGAATAACGAAATTCCATTTTATGACTAGTGCGCGCTAGTAACAGCTCAGTCCATGACCCCCACTTTGGACGTGGCGGTGGCACCAATCAGAATCCACGACAAAATCCACAACAGCGAATTATGTCTGGTCATGAACATACTTCCACTAGATTCCCAGTGCATAGGACTACGTTCTACAGCCCAGCTTAGATGAGTGAACTTACTGAATCTATCACGGTCTGTAGACCTGCCTCCCGGCTTCATGTCGCTTTCCATTCTCCGTAGCTCGGTCCTCTCGAGATGTCGTTCCTCTGTTCTGGTCTTGGTTCTGGTGGTGGTGGCCACCCTCAGAAGAGTCACCCGGGCAGTCCCTTTGGACCTCATTCATTCCTTGCAACTGTGCAAAAACCACTACAGTAGAGCTGCGGGTAAAAGAGACCTTGTCGCCACCGGGACTTAGACTCTCGCCGCGCAGCCATTTTACCCGGCCCATACACCAGCGCTCTCTTTCTAGTGCTTTTATTGTGGAACAAGCGGTGCGGAGGGGGTTGGTTAAAATCAACACCACGCCAGTTCGATGGAGGTAACATCACACACCAATCATGAATCAAGTGAGTCAGTTAGTGCTTCGGTTTTCGCTTCGTCTAACGTTCCCCGTCAAAAGCCATCATACCTGCTGACGTGCTCGTCTATGGATTCGTTGCTCAAACGTTTAAACCCGAGGACGCTAATAACTATTTCATGCTCCTGCTCAGGACACCACGTTCCCAACACTTTCTGCAATACTATGGGATCAGATATCATCAAGGTGTATGGTATATTACCCTCAACGCCAACTTGGTGCAGGGCACATCTCCAGGCGTCCCGTTCCACGCCACACCACTTCTGGATTACAGTAATCGGGCAACACAAGGCACCGTTGTACCCCAGCGGCGATGGACCCCTGCCGACGAAGGGGATGTCCGACGACACGTCGAAGGCGCTGATCTTCAGCTACCCATATACTTCGTCAATCGCAATGGTAGCATTGGGTTCCCCTTACCAGATATCCTCGGAGGTTGCGATGGCAATCTCCATAATGCGAATGGCTTTGCATCACTTGGAGGCAGGTCGACGACTCGCGTCGGGATCAACGTACGTCCATCTCTCGGTCACCACAGTGGGCGGTAATCATAACTCGTTCTACTAAACCACTTTAGTGGCCCGGCTATAGGTACTGGAAGCGTCAGATTGTCACCCGTGGTGACACTGGGGCGCGGAATCCGATCACTCTGGCGCGCTTTATGAAGTATGTCGGTACCTCTGTGGACAAGTTCCTTCGGGTACGTTCCTCACGTTTCCGGTATCGCTGTCATCAAATGACGCCTTCCTCTAGGAATGCATGACCCACGGCCAGACGGCAACAGACCCCCGATGGCAAATTGGAGGGCATGGAGGGATCACGCAAGCGGAGGTGAAGGTCATTGGTGCCATCCACGTTTCTGCCGGGTGCTGGATGCCCATCATCCAACTTACCCGATATGTCTACTGATGGCTCACAAGTAGCCGTCCTTCAGAGGTGTCTGGTGTTTCGAATGGACTCATTGTAAGGACTACGTAGGCTTGGAACGATACTTTACCTCTTAACTACCTAATTACTAAGCTTGTTATATATACTTTACACGGGTACGGAAAACGAACATGCAACTTATGTCTTCACCTTCGCTCTAACGATTCCGTCTGCGTCCGCCGCGTCCGTCGCGTCCGTGCTCCCGTGCACCTCAGTGTTTCCCATCATCTTGTCTATCACCTCTATCTACACTTCCCCTTGGGTCGACAACCCTATACTCGCATAACTATCTACATCATTCTGATTGCCTTTTTCCGTGTACCATTCGGACCCTGAACAGACGTCATCACGGACACGGACGCCGTCAATAGACACTCTGTACTGTATCATAGGGCCGGTGTACTTAGTATTGATTCCGGTGCGGTCCCATAACGCGTTCTGCACCATTGTTGTAAATTAGGACTTGGACACTGCCGCGCGAGTTTTTTTAGGGGGGAGAGGAGAATTCGGCAATTCAATATTCGCATACAGTACTGCCGCAGCCTGCTGATACAGTTTAGTACAGTGCCAGGCCTTAGTATGCGAATGCGAAGCTCAAGAATCAATGGTCCTGTCGAAAAACGCGGACACGGCCGACGCTAGTGCAAATCCGGGGTAATGCGCTGCACCGTCGGCCGGTCGATGTCTCCGTTGTCATTCTTTCTATATCTGTGTCAGCAAATCCTACTTATCAGCGGCTCATAGCACCCATCGCCCCTAGTATTACAGTACTGGGATTTCTTGGGCTACTGATGGAACTTGCGCCACTGGGCGCAGAAGCTGTTAATACTAGGTTATTGGACAAGGGTCTCGCTGAGAAAATTTCTCAGGTCTATCTATACTTAGGCAGTTTTGTCGCTGCCAGTGTAATACGAGACTCAACTGGTGTCATCCAGCGTTGTCCGATAGGACAACCCACTCCCCTCTATCTCATGGCCATCATGACCAGACGACCCCGCGCGCGCGTCCGCCCCCGCTCGACATCTACCCCAGCCAAGATTTGGCGCTCTGCCGAAAGCAGAAACAGCCACGAGGAACAATCAGGCGTAGCAGATCTTATCCTTATCAGCCATAAGGCAGACGATCAGAGGACAAGGACCGATAAAATGAGGACGACTGCACCTAGGTCAGTCAACATGCGCTCAGTTATGCGGGGCGCTTGTCGATGATGGAAAACAGGCCGTACCACTGCGCTCCCTCCTC
Organism: Lactarius pseudohatsudake; assembly: GCA_021525015.1. Classification (NCBI taxonomy): domain Eukaryota; kingdom Fungi; phylum Basidiomycota; class Agaricomycetes; order Russulales; family Russulaceae; genus Lactarius; species Lactarius pseudohatsudake. The sequence continues at coordinate 108,578 of JAKELH010000164.1, forward strand.
GAGTGAGGACACCGGGAACATAAATCCCGTACGTAGTTCCAGAGCGCATCACACAGCACGCCGAAGAATACCGCGAACACGTAATTCCCCTAGGCACTCTGTAAAGCGGAATAGCACTTGCCCTGGCGACGAGAACTTGAAGTATGAACACACGCAACGAGGTGGGGTGGAGGGTGACGCTGCACGGCAAGAGCGCACCGAGATCGGAGTAAGTACCACTCCTACTCCTACGAGCGAGCGGGATGGTAATGTACTAAGGGGCCGTCCAGCTAACAGTCCGAAGCCGACCGTTAGCACGAGGAATACTGCGACGAAAGAAAGGAGATCATTATACCATCGGAACGAAGGAGTCCATGCGACGAGGTGGAAGAAAGTGTTGCGTAGTCGCCCAGTTTTGTGCCGCGCAGCATATTTCCCCCTTATAACCCCTTCATCACACAGTTCATTCAGCCGCAAGTTCAGGCGTGGCCTCCTTCATGCAAGTGGACCCTCGTACTCTTCCATGGCGCTACTACCCAGCGCCTCCTCGGATGCACCCTCGTACGAGGAGTGATGAGATAGCCATATTCAATAGACGCATCTGACGCTTGCAGTATCGATTCAGGCCCAACCCGACTCGGCCACGGTGCGCATCTTCCTTCGTCCCCTTCTGTTATACCACTGGCAGCAGGCGGTGCGTGGTTTGATGTACAAGACATTTCGGAAGGAAGAGACAACTACAGTCGCGGTGAGTCACATGTCCAGGTTTCAGCTTCATAATTTGTGTGATTTATGACCCGTTGAACGCGAGACCGGCAAGGCCAAAAGCAACCCCGGGCCCCAATCAGCCCGGGCCTATGCACGCCGGTTTTGGCACTCTAGTATACAGCCTACCTTGGTTAGGATACAGTACGTCACGCAATGATAGCAACAAGCCTCGGCTTCGGCCGAATTCTCTCCATCGCATCCTCTAATACGCATCATTCGTCACCATCGCTGACCCTTCTGTCGTCTTCACTTCCACTAACGTCGTCGTCATCGGGCGGCTCGTACTCAAATCAAGTTACGGTATACGACGACTATCAGAGTCCTCCTTTTGTAGGCCGGGCGTTTCTGAATAAAGGAGATTCTCCAGGTCGTACTTTCGCACATCAATCATGCTTGATCTATCTGCACCCATGTATCCCGGATTCCCGGTATTCGTTTTTCATAACCACCTGATCTGCGGCTGCTAACGAGAACTCTTGTTGCATTCTATCGGTTCGGGATGCTCGATGACGAACTTACTTCAGAGAAAAGACGAAGGTTTAAGAAATTGGCACATCCCTAATACCTGTAAGTGTGGAATAGTCTTTCGGTATACGTTAGCGCCGGCGCGAAGAAGTAGAGTAGGTTTCGAGCTGACACATACCCTTCGGTGAAACAGCGACATCGCGTCCCTTGGATGCACCAGGCAAATCGCCTCCATGATATCAATCGACTTGCAAATGCGTCAGTCGGAGATGCCTTTGAAAAAGTAATACTGGAGACGCACCTCTTGTTGGCCCAACAACTGATGTCGAGTATTCACCATTCGACGACGGTCGGCACGGCAGTATGGGACTGACTTACATCATTTTATTACCTCGGTCATGATGTACTTGTTACTAGAGTTGGACGGGAGTCGACCCAGTTCCGTGCAAGTGACTCCGAGCTACGAAGGGATGGAGGAACATCACGGTGCAAAGGGTCACTCAAGCTCGTACATCTAGAACCGTGGGTGAACATATGTTAGTATGTTAACTACTCCGGCGATCGAGCGATGCGTATGTGCGAAGGAAGTAATGTTCACGACAAGTTATTAGGATACGACCGAGCGTCTTGGGTTCGGGATTTCTATACAGTAATGCAAAAACGAATTTTTTGAAAAAGGAATTAAAGATGGTGACTGTGTTGACTACATGGTAAAGTTTACGGTCCTTACAGGCCCACTCCCCGCTACATTTTCACTGCACGCAGTGTCCCCCCCTCGGGCCTCCCGCGTACGTGTATGCATAACCTCCGCTGGAATTGTGAACGTCGATACGAACGTTGTAGGTTGCTCGTCTAGTTGTAGAGGTTGAGCGTTGCTAGACACGACGTCAGAAATCGGGATGAATCACGAGATGCAGGTGAAATCAAAGCGACGCACACCATGTAAAGGAGCGAAAGAACGTAGAGCTTCCCGATCATCCCATGAAGAACCGGATACCAGAACAGCAACTCACTCTGAAGACGGGAAGAAGGTAGTCAGTGCCCGTTACTCTAAATAAGATGTCAAAAAGACCCTGAGCAGGGGCACTCACTGATACTTGAGGCACGGTAGCGTATTGGATATAGAATCCGGTCAAGCAGATGGCGCCGAGAGTCGGTGGTAGTGCAGATTGCCACACAATATTCACCAAACGAGAGATTCGCTATGGATAACAGTAGAAGCTAAGAACATACATCAGGCGTTCCACACACACACGAGACACACTTTACGTGCGTGGACAGCATAAACCCGCTTCATCGTTCGGGTGAGATAGTAAAGCACTTGGCGTTATTGAGAAACACGTGAAGCTCAATGTCACAGGAGGCGTGGACGACGTACAGAGGGTAGTAAGAGTGAGGTCGAGGACTGAGAAAGGTTGGATGTTCGCAGTATATTAAGGACGACGCAGACTTACCAGATGGGAGAAGGACAGACATCAAGACTGTAAATGTCTCCAAAAGGGCACTCTCTAGGGACAGGTTGGGTGCTTACAAAGCCAGGACTCGGGCGTGTTAGCCCATCGGGGCGAAGGAGCGAGGCCCTTTGCCTTGATACTGGTCACAAATGTAATGACTGAAACTGTGACCCATAGTGTCGCGACTGTCGAGGCCACTAGAAGTAACACGAGCGGCGTCTGAGTAATGAACAGTTCAGCGCATTCTCTATTGCGGGCGGAGTTACTGACGATAGTGAACATACTCTTTCCCACAAGCTGGTTATTCTAGTCAAATGGGCAGGAGTACACAATGTTGTTGATGACAAACGTAGTAGCAGCGTCGAATCATCAAAGCTTGGACGGGAACCGATATGACCAGGGTCTACAACGAGATTAGGAGTCATGAAACAAGTTGGATTCTCCACGCACTGGTATTGGCTGAACGTAATCCTCCCAGTCCAGGAGCGGCTGAAGTGCAACTCAAGGATTAAAAGTGTGTAACTGACACAGAAAACGAGAGAAAAGCGACACGTACGAACACCCCAAACTGTTGTACGTACTTAGACCAAGCAGATGCAAAGCATAGCCCGGACTGCGCACTTCATAAACGGGAGTAGATAATGAGTTGATGTGGTAAAAACTATCGAAGACACACCTACAGTCCAACCACGGTCACAAACACGATAACGGCAGATAACAGTGAGCTCTCTCTGCGGTCAGACCCATAGAACCACTGAGAGAACTGGGCAACTACGAGACCAGCTTCTATCCCCTCGATGAATAAGCCTACGATGCCTGAGCCGAGCGCTGAGGAATGTCCCTGTGGGAACTGCGTTGGTGGAACCGAACCGGACATGACGTCCCTGACTCCCTGCCAACTGGCAGATTTTACTAAGAGACAGTAAGAGGGAGGGAATGGAAATGCGGGGTTGGGGCAGAGGTTTAAATGCTGCGATGTGAGAACATCCAACCAACTATTTAAGGTCGGATGTAGACGCTGGGAGCGTGGAGTCGCCGTGGACTCAGCCATTCGCATCAATCAAAACGGCTACAGTGTACATGCCGAGTAGAACCTGGAAGATTTGGCCTAGTGCAAATTTGGAAATGACGAGACGAGTCATACTTTTTCCTACTTCTTAGAACAGTTGAGGGTGTTCAGGATGTCATAGACGAGCCTTGAGTAACCTATGTGAGTCCCCTGCCCGGTCCCGGCATGATAAAGTTGCTGGAAACCAAGAAATCAGCCTATTCAAACAGTTTGCAGGCCACTGGCACATAAAAGTATTAGCATAAAGGTATTAGCGTATATAAACCTTGGTGTTTCAAGACAAAGAGGATTCCGAGTCTCAGGTGGGCTTCTATTACGTCATAAATGTATCGATTTGAAATATTTTTGATCAAAATCTGAACAGGGCGCAGCGGAGGCATTTGTTCTATGATAGATTTGCATGCATTTCGCACAAAAGTAAAGTACACGCGGAAATTCGCACCCCACTCTCACCCAAAAACAAGTAAAAAGAGTATCGCCCGGCAGTATCCAGAACCCATACTAAGATGTAACAATCCCGCAGCAGTAAGGGTATACAGAATTTACAGTATTGGTGCGTTTACTGATAACGTCCGAACTGCGCCGTTGGACTGGGTCAGAATAAGAAGTCCCAGTCGATATCATCTGCACAGGGCCCCGAAGACCAGAAGTCCGCCTCAGACCTAGATAAGAAGGTGCATTTAGATCACATATCGGGTGAGTTGGATGATGGGCATCCAGGTATTAGCGGAAACATGGATGGCGCCAATAACCTTCACCTCCGCTTGCGTGATCCCTCCGCGCGTTCCAATCTGCCATCGGGGGTCTGTTGCCGCATAGCCGTGAGCTATGCACTCCTGGAGGAAGGCGTCATCAAATGACGATGATACCCGGAGACGTGGGGAACGTACCTTAAAGAACTTGTCCACAGAGGTACCGAGATGCTTCATAAAGCGCGCCAAAGTGATCGGATTGCGCGCACGAGTCTCATCACGGGTGGCAACCTGGCGCTTCCAGTACGTATAGCCGGGCCACTACAAGTTGTTTCGCAGAACGATTTAGATCATGATTGCGGTAACTGAGAGATAGACTTACGTTGATCCGGATGTGAGTCGTAGCCCTGCCTCCAAGTGGTGCAAAGTTATTCCCGTTATGGATATCGGGATCGCAACCTCGAAGAATATCTGGCAACCCGAACCCAATGCCACCGTTGCGGTTGATGAAGAAGATCGGTAGCTGAAGCATAGCGCCTTCGACGTGTCGTCGAACATCTACTTCGTCGGCCGGGGTCCATCGCCGTTGGGGTATGACGGTACCGTGGGTTGCCCCAATATTGTAATCCAAAAGTGGTGTGGCGCAGAACGGGATACCTGGCGATGTGCCTTGCACCATATTGACATTGCGTGTGATATACCATGCGCCTTGATGGTACACTATCCCATAGTATCCCGGGAAACGCTGGGAAGGTGGTGTTTTGAGCAGGAGCATGAAATAGTTATTAGCGTCCTCGCGAGTAAATGTACGAGCGACGAATCCATCGATAACGACGTCGCCAGCGACGAGCTTTGTGCCGGCAAGGTCAGTCTAAATAAGGGAAAAATCACTGAAACGACGCACTTGTTGTGCCATGAGTGAGTTTTCTGACCCTAATTCCGTGGACCTTCCCTTGTCGCTTTTTGGAAAACCACCACCAGGAAGCGTCCTGAAGTAACCGCGACTATCTCAAACTCGCTGTTGGTATGAATGAAAACAGGAGAACAGGATAGGAGTGCTGATTCAGGGCCGTGTTATGTGCACTCTTTATCGTAGCGGCATCAACTGGAAAAAAAAATTGTCAGTGTTACAGTACCTTCCCCTACCCCAACATCGGCCCACTTTTTCCGGACAGTCATGGTTAGTCACGCGCACTAGTCACGCGTCACGAGTCGTCACGGTCATGCATATTGAAATTTTAAAACTTAGCCCGGCCAATGACGGCCATACTGTACTGTTATCGACGCAGTTGTCACTTGCGAGGCAACTGGTAGAATAGCATTCACACGGCCGAATGGTCGCCGCTAATTTTTTGGTTGCTGTTTAGATGTGGAAGTGGTCGCACGCCTGCAGTCTGCATGTTCCCGCAAGCACTCCCAGGAGCATTCCTATCCTAGCCTAGGGATCCACGAACCAACTTTCTGCACTGGATGGTGAGGCATCCCCGAAGGCGATGTTGAGTTGGAAGGTTAGCAGGAGAGGTCGGTTGTGCAGGAGGAAACAGCCCAGATACTGTCTTGATCAAGTTCGCGGCGGCGGCGGCGTGCAGTCACGAGAGCAGGCAGCAGTGACTCGGAGCGACATCCGGCAGTTCGCATGGACTTCTCGCAGTGCAGCGACAACGTGCAGGAATCTGAACCGGGCCGTATATGCGCCAGGAAGTGTCGTGTGATGCTTCGTTATGAAATTCACAATGTAGAGACCGGCACTTACAGTCCCTAGGGACCGTGCATTATCTCTCTTATTGATAAATTCTGGGCGCTTAAGCTTAAGCTTCACTAGCGCGAGGTTTTTCCTGATGACTATTATATGCCATGCGACCGCGCCTTTGTTCGATGTGTCGTAAATACAGATACATACATACGGCTGTACGTGGATGAGAAAAATAGTGCAGTATGTATGAAATTGGTACGGGATATCTTTTTCTTTTTTTCTTTTTTTTTGATCCACGGGATATCTATTTCCGAAAGGCCCCAGTCGATTAGAAGCTCCCCTTCAATTATCACTGGCAAAGGTCACGGGGTGGCCAGAGTCCCGGCGCACAGCGATGAACTGTTCAACGGATCCCACTGGCTGGTCATCTAACCAAAGCGAACCTAGGGCTGGCAACACCTCGGTGACCATCTCTCCGCTGATATCGTCTAGCGCAAGAGCAATGTGCCCACCCAACTGCTCAGATCCGTGCAGCGTTTTCACGGCGGTGAATGGGCGGAGGAGTTGCACCCATTTAGTGTCGTCCATATAGTCTTGCCAACCTGATTGTAGATCGTCCTCGTCGATAGAGAGACGGTCCACACTAGAGACCATGGCGGGAGATTGACCGAGGACCTGGGCCAGGTGCGAAACTTGCCAATCTAGCCCTTTGCACAGAATGCGAAGAGTGAGGCGATTTATACGATGTTCACCTTGTTCGGAATCGAGTTTGATGTAGGCGTTTCCAACATTAAAACGGACTCGTGCGTGCCTGAACCCAGTCAACTCGAAGCTTTCCGTGCGGCCGATGAACCCGGAAAGTTGAGGAACCCGGAAGTCGAGCCGGTTGAAATACGTTATTTTGAAGCAGTGAAGTCGAGGGGTGTCGATTCGGGCTAAGAAGTGTTCCAAATACTCGCTAAAGCCGCAAAAATTAAAGTTGAGGAGAGAGGGAAGGACGTCCCGTGGTAAAAGAGGAAGCGAGCGTCTTTGATCGATGTGAGAAGTCTGCGATTTGAACCAAATCCAAAGGGTATCCAGCCTGGGTAACGCGGCCAGACCCGTGACCATCGCCTCCGGTGAAATATAACCATTCTGGGGAATATCGTGGAGTCGAAGATAGACGAGGTCGCTGGCTGATAAAAGAAGGGTGGGTAATGCTGTGAAGGAGACGCCCGCTAAGTAGATTTTTTGTAAACTTGGGGCGGAACCACCCAAGAATGCAACAGGAAGGACTGGCGCGTTCCGATCCTTCGATGAAAGCCAAAGATCGGTCAGCGCCGGGAATGGCTCCTGCATCACCGGGGCTAGTCTCCCTAACCGTGAGCTTGTTACAGCAAGCTTGATGCTGCGCACCCGATCAGGGTGCTCGAGCGCTGCGGTGGCGTCGTCTTCGTAATTAGGTGCACGGCCCGTGCCGTTCCAGGTAAAGTAGTCCACAACGATTGGGAGGGGTGGCCAGTAACCCAAATTCCTCCTGACGGGCGTTCTGTACGTGCAGAGAAGCATTAGATCGAGACGGCGTGGTGACGCAAACACAATTTGTCGCCATTGCTGGCATACGTGCACCAGGGTGGGCCATTCTGATCTAGGGTGAAAGGAGATGCCAAGACGACTGCTATCTATTCGACAGAAGTCAAATATTTTCAGCAAGATATCGACCGGGAGCATATTGATTGCCATCCTGTGCCCATAGTTGTCTGCTCCACACCAGTTAGTACTCGTTGCAAGCCGAACGCCACACGACCTGGAGACGTACCTGGACATTGAGCAACCATTCCCGTACTATGGCCATGTTGTGTTGGTGTTGATATGACACCAGATGATGACATGGAAAGTGGACGGTTGGAGGGATGGCTTTAGGATGTAGTGGGGAGTCGACCAATAGACCTATTATGAGGGCCTCCCACGTTGAATGCGATGCCGTCCGGTTGGTTTCCGGCGGCCATATGTATGTGGATTTGGGTGAATTGTTTGGTCGTATTGGTTCAGACCTGTGGTACCTATACTGTTATGTTACGGACCCTTTGATCGCACTAGTAGGCTCATAATGTTAACCGGTGAGTACTGGTGAGTAGTAGACGGTGAAATCACACAGATATTACAGTTATCTTATGAAATCCAGGGTTATCAAATAGCTATAACCTCTGCATCTCACTCACAAATATTTTATGTCCGATCAGGGTTATTCCCACCTTTCACCTGCTTCACAGTCCACAACACCGTGACCGTCTAATATGGCGCCGGCAGATTCAGGGTGCATCGGATAACCACGTAGTCACCAGTTGATTATGTTTCCCCCATACTCTTCGAGTTTCAAGACCCGTTTGTCAAACGACTGCCGCCGGCAGCGCTGTATACCCTCGGACCTACACAATATCCCTACACTTTTGGGGGGTCGTTTGTCCTTTAATGTAAGCTCCAATAAGTGTGGCGGCCCTTCATCTCGTTATTAGTGACTTATCGTATTTGTTCCGCAAAGAAGGTATCATCTCTCAATCTTTCAGTGAATTTGCCCTGGTAGTAGGACTCAGATTTGGTTGGGTACCTCCCCCCATCTACGATACTCTCGTTCGTTTGGCGAACTCCTGGCCCCAGTTCAGTGCTGGACAGTGCATTTGTTGATCGATAACCCGTTATCTATGAGTCTAGTAGTAAAACGTCGTTCTGTTGCTGCCGCCGCCGCATTGTATCTTGATATTACGGTCCTCTCCTCAACGTAAAAAACCGTGTATTACGTCGGGTCCCAAGTAGCGATACGCCCTACGAGCTCTACAGCTGCCGCCTAATTTTGGGGGATCATTCGACCCCAAATTAGGCATGGGTCACTCTGTCTTCAGTTGCCAGCGAGGTCACCGCGACTGTAGTTTTCTCTTCCTTCCGAAATGTCCTGTACATCAAACCGCGCACCCCCTGCTGCCAGTGGTATAACAGAAGGGGACGAAGCAAGATGCGCACCGTGGCCGAGTCGGGTTGGGCCTGAATCGATACTGCAAGCGTCAGATGCGTCTATTGAATATGGCTATCTCATCACTCCTCGTACGGGGGTGCATCCGAGGAGGCGCTGGGTAGTAGCGCCATGGAAGAGCACGAGGGTCCACTTGCATGAAGGAGGCCACGCCTGAACTTGCGGCTGAATGGACTGTGTGATGAAAGGGTTATAAGAGGGAAATATGCTGCACGGCACAAATTTCGGCGACTACGCAATACTTTCTTCCACCTCGTCGCGTGGACTCCTTCGTTCCGATGGTATAATGATCTCCTTTCTTTCGTCGCAGTATTCCTCGTGCTAACGGTCGGCTTAGGACTGTTAACTGGACGGCCCCTTAGTACATTACCACCCCGCTCGCTCGTAGGAGTAGGAGTAGTACTTACTCCGATCTCGGTGCGCTCTTGCCGTGCAGCGTCACCCTCCACCCCACCTCGTTGCGTGTGTTCATACTTCAAGTTCTCGTCGCCAGGGCAAGTGCTATTCCGCTTTACAGAGTGCCTAGGGGAATTACGTGTTCGCGGTATTCTTCGGCGTGCTGTATGATGCGCTCTGGAGCTACGTACGGGATTTATGCTCCCAGTGTCCTCACTCGAGGAGGAAGCGCAGTGGTACGGCCTGCTTTCCATCATCGACAAGCGCCCCGCATAATTGAGCGCATGTTGACTGACCTAGGTGCAGTCGTCCTCATTTTATCGGTCCTTGTCCTCTGATCGTCTGCCTTATGGCTGATAAGGATAAGATCTGCTACGCCTGATTGTTCCTCGTGGTTGTTTCTGCTTTCGGCAGAGCGCCCAATCTTGGATGGGGTAGATGTCGAGCGGGGGCGGACCGCGCGCGGGTCGTCTGGTCATGATGGCCATGAAATAGAGGGGAGTGGGTTGTCCTATCGGACAACGCTGGATGACACCAGTTGAGTCTCGTCTTACACTGCCAGTGACAAAACTGCCTAAGTATAGATAGACCTGAGAAAAATTCTCAGCGAGACCCTTGTCCAATAACCTAGTATTGACAGCTTCTGCGCCCAGTGGCGCAAGTTTCATCAGTAGCCCAAGAAATCAGTACTGTAATACCAGGGGCGATGAGCGCTATGAGCCGCTGATAAGTAGGATTTGCTGACACAGATACAGAAAGAATGTCAACGGAGACACCGACCGGCCGACGGTGCAGCGCATTACCCCAGATTTGGACTAGCGTCGGCCGTGTCCGCGTTTTTCGACAGGACCATTGATTCCTGAGCTTCGCATTCGCATACTACAGTAAGGCCCGGCACTGTACTAAACTATATCAGCAGCCTGCGGCAATACTGTATGGGAATATGGAATTGCCGAATTCTCCTCTCCCCCCCTAAAAAAACTCGCGCGGCAGTGTCCAAGTCCTAATTTACAACAATGATGCAGAACGCGTTATGGGACCGCACCGGAATCAATCTAAGTACATCGGCCCTATGGTACAGTACAGAGTGTTTATCGACGGCGTTCGTGTCCGTGATGGCGTCCGTTTAGGGTCCGAATGGTACACGGAAAAAGGCAATCAGAATGATGTAGACAGTTATGCGAGTATAGGGTTGTCGACCCAAAGGGAAGTGTAGATAGAGGTGATAGATAAGATGATGGGAAACACTGAAGTGCACGGGAGCACGGACGCGGCGGACGCAGATGGAATCGTTAGAGCGACGGTGAAGACATAAGTTGCATGTTCGTTTTCCGTACCCGTGTAAAGTATATATAACAAGTTTAGTAATTAGGTAGTTAAGAGGTAAAGTATCGTTCCGACCTACGTAGTAGTCCTTACAATGAGTTCATCCGAAAACACCAGACACCTCTGAAGGACGGCTACTTGTGAGCCATCAGTAGACATATCGGGTAAGTTGGATGATGGGCATCCAGCACCCGGTAGAAACGTGGATGGCACCAATGACCTTCACCTCCGCTTGCGTGATCCCTCCATGCCCTCCAATCTGCCATCGGGGGTCTGTTGCCGTCTGGCCGTGGGTCATGCATTCCTACAGGAAGAAATCGTTTGATGACAGCGATACCGGAAACGTGAGGAACGTACCCGAAGGAACTTGTCCACAGAGGTACCGACATACTTCATAAAGCGCCCCAAAGTGATCGGATTCTGCGCACGAGAATCATCACGGGTGACAATCTGACGCTTCCAGTACCTATAGCCGGGCCACTACAGTGGTTTAGTAGAACGAGTTATGATTACCGCCCACTGTGGTTACCGAGAGATGGACGTACGTTGATCCCGGTGCAAGTCGTCGACCTGCCTCCAAGTGATGCAAAGCCATTCGCATTATGGAGATTGCCATCGCAACCTCGGAGGATATCTAGTAAGGGGAACCCAATGCTGCCATTGCTATTGACGAAGTAGATGGGCAGCTGAAGATCTGCGCCTTCAACGTGTCGTCGGATACCCCTTTCGTCGGCAGGGGTCCATCGCCGCTGGGGTACAACGGTGCCTTGTGTTGCCCGATTACTGTAATCCAGAAGTGGTGTGGCATGGAACGGGACGCCTGGAGATGTGCCCTGCACCAAGTTGGCGTTGAGGGTAATATACCATACACCTTGATGATATCTGATCCCATAGTATTGCAGAAAGTGTTGGGGACGTGGTGTCCTGAGCAGGAGCATGAAATAGTTATTAGCGTCCTCGGGTTTAAACGTTTGAGCAACGAATCCATAGACGAGCACGTCAGCAGGTATGATGGCCTTTGACGGGGAACGTTAGACGAAGCGAAAACCGAAGCACTAACTGACTCACTTGATTCATGATTGGTGTGTGATGTTGCCTCCATCGAACTGGCGCGGTGGTGATTTTAACCAACCCCCCCGCACCGCTTGTTCCACAATAAAAGCACTAGAAAGAGAGCGCTGGTGTATGGGCCGGGTAAAATGGCTGCGCGGCGAGAGTCCAAGTCCCGGTGGCGACAAGGTCTCTTACCCGCAGCTCTACTGTAGTGGTTTTTGCAGTCGCAAGGAATGAATGAGATCCAAGGTGGCTGCCCGGGTGACTTCTGAGGGTGGCCACCACCACCAGAACAGAGGAACGACATCTCGAGAGGACTGAGCTACGGAGAATGGAGAGCGATATGAAGCCGGGAGGCAGGGTCTACAGACCGTGATAGATTCAGTAAGTTCACTCATCTAAGCTGGGCTGTAGAACGTAGTCCTATGCACTGGGAATCTAGTGGAAGTATGTTAATGACCAGACATAATTCGCTGTTGTGGATTTTGTTGTGGATTCTGCTTGGTGCCATCGCCACGTCCAAAGTGGGGGTCATGGACTGAGCTGTTACTAGCGCGCAGTAGTCATAGAATGGAATTGTTTTTTCGTTGTTATTCCGAGACCAGAAGTTGGTATCCCTGTCACGATTCGGCGGGTGGAGTGTTGTCATAACCATGGCTTGACTACCGTGTGGTCGGGTGGCGTGACTTCAAGTTTGTTGACGACCCATACTATGAGTCCGTGAGAAATCAAAGCTGAGTCATGATTATTGTTTGTAAGTTATTTGTAAGTTAATTGTTATGTAACTTAAGTTATTTGTAAGTTATATGTCAAATGAACTGTCGGTGGCAAGCCCTACACAATATCTCTACACTTTTGGGCAAGCTTTGGGGTCGTGTTTGTTGTGGCCCTATAAGTGACCTATCGCGCAGCGGGTTGAATGTTCGTTCCGCATAGAGGGTATCATCCCTCTTTGACAGTCTTCAGTCTTTCCTTGATTTCTAGTGAATTCGCCCTCGTGATAGGACTCGGATTTGGTTGGGTACCTCCCCCCATCTGCGGTACCCCCGTTCGTTTAACGAACGCCTGGCCCCAGTTCGGTGCTGCAGTGTGTTCGTTGATCGATAACCCGTTATCTGTGAGTCTGGTGGTACAACGTCATTCTTCTGCTGCCGCCTCATTGTATCTTGATATCATGGTCCTCTCCTCAATATAACAAGTTGTGTATTACGTCGGGTCCCAAGTAACGATACGCCCTACGAGCTCTACGGCTGCCGCCTAATTTTGGGGGATCATTCGACCACAAATCAAGCATGGGTCACTCGCTTGCCCCGTCGAGACAGCGCGAGCTTCTACGGGTGACTTAGCCATCATGCCTTGCTAGCGAGATCACCGTGACTATGGTTGTCTCTTCCTTTCGAAATGTCTTGTACATCAGACCGCGCACCCCCTGCTGCCAGTGGTATAACAGAAGGGGACGAAGCAAGATGGGGACTGTAGTCGAGTCAGGTTGGGCCTAAATCGATACTGCAAGCTTCAGATGCGTCTTGAATATGGTTATCTCATCACTCCTCGTACGGGGGTGCATCTAAGGAGGCGCCGATTAGTAGTGCAATGGAAGAGCGCGAGGGTCCACTCGCATGAAAGTAGCTTAAGGAGGCCACGCCCGAACTTGTGGCTGAATGGGTTGTGTGATGAAGGTGGTATAAGTCGGGAACGGCACAAAATTCGGCGACTACGCAACACTTTCCTCCGCCTCGCCACATGGACACCTTCGTTCCGATGGTATAATGCGCTCCTTGTTTCTGTCGCGGTATTCCTCGTGCTAACGGTCGGCTTAGGAGGGTTAACTGGACGGCCCTTTAGTACATACCCCGGCGCTCGCGAGTAGTAGTACTTTAAGCTCGGTGCGCTAGCGCTCTTGCCATGGATCGTCACCCTCCATTTCACCTCGCTGCATGTGCTCATACTTCACTTTCTCGTTGTCAGAGGGCAAGTGCTATTGCGCTTTACAGCGTCAGCACCCATGGAAAATTACGTTCTCGCGGTAATGTTCGGCGTACTGTGTGATACGTTCTGGAGCTACGTGCGGGATTTATGCACCCGAGGTCATCACCCGGGGAGGACGCGCAATGGCATGGTGTCCTCCATCACCGAAAAGTGTCCCGCGATGATTGGGCGCATGCTGACTGACTGAGGTGCAGTCGTCCTCATTGGTCCTTGTCCTCTGATCGTCGGCCTCGTGGATGATAAGACAGGGCAACAGTCTGTTACGCCTGCCTCTTCCCCATAGTTGTTTATGCTTTCGGCGGAGCTCCCCCGGTCGGCGGGCGCGCAGTCGTCTGGATATGATGGCCAGTGAAGACAGAGGGGGGCGGGTTGTCCCATCGGACAACGGTCGATTATACCAGTTGGGTCTCGCGTTACACTGGCAGTGACAATCTGGGCCTAAGTATAGAGTCTATAGACTAAGATATTTTTTTTTCAGTGCGACCGGTGTCCAATAACCTATTGACAGCTCTGCGCCCAGTGGCGCACTATTCCATCAGTAGGCCCAAGGAATCCCAGTACTGTGCTACCAGGGGCGATGAGTCGCTGATAAGCAGGATTTGCTAACAGACGCAGAATGACAGCGCGACACCGGCCTGGCCGATGGCGCCGCGCATTACGCCGGATTTGCACTAGTGTCGGCCGTGTCCGCGTTTTTTTTTTGACAGGACGATTGAACAAGCTTCGCATTCACATACTTGGGGTCGGTACTGTATGTATCAGCAGGCTGCGGCAGTACTGTATGCACACACGGAATATTGAATTGCCGAATTATCCTTCTCTCCCCCCTAAAAAAAACTCGCGCGGCAGTATCCAAGAGTCCTAATTTACAACAATGGTGCAGAACGCGTTGTGGGACTACACCAGAATCAATGCTACGTACACCGGCCCTATGATACAGTACAGAGTGTCTATTGACGGCGTCCGTGTCCGTGATGGCGTCCGTTCAGGGTCCGAATCATCAGAAAATGTGCACGGCAAAAACTAAACAACGCAATCAGAATGAGTCCATCCGAAGGTGCTAGACACCTCGGAAAGGCTACTGGTGGGCCATCACTGGCAGTAGATCACATATCGGGTGAGTTGGATGATGGGCATCCAGCTCCCAGCAGAAACATGGATGGCACCAATGACCTTCACCTCCGCTTGCGTGATCCCTCCATGCCCTCCAATCTGCCATCGGGGGTCTGTTGCCGTCTGGCCGTGGGCCATGCATTCCTAGAGGAAGGCGTCAATTGGTGACAGTAATACCGGAAACGTGAGGAACGTACCCGAAGGAACTTGTCCACAGAGGTACCGACATGCTTCATAAAGCGCCCCAAAGTGATCGGATTCCGCTCACGAGTCTCATCACGGGTGGCGACCTGGCGCTTCCAGTACGCGTAGCCGGGCCACTACGGGGATTTAGAGAAACGAGTTATAACTATGATTACCGTAGTGACCGAGAGGTGGACTTACGTTGATCCGAATGTGGGTCGTGGACCTGCCCCCAAGTGTTGCAAAGCTATTCGCGTTGTGAAGATCCCGATCGCATCCTCGGAGGATATCTAGCAAAGGGAACCCAATGCTACCATTGCTATTGACGAAGTATATGGGCAGCTGAAGATTAGCGCCTTCGACGTGTCGTCGGACATCCACTTCGTCAGCTGGGGACCATCGCCGCTGGGGTAAAATGGTGCCTTGCGTTCCCCTACTACTATAATCCAGAAGTGGTGTGGGTTGGAGCGGGACGCCTGGAGATGTGCCCTGCACCAAGTTGGCGTTGTGCGTGATATACCATGCACCTTGATGATAGACTATCCCATAGTAGCGCAGAAAGTGCTGGGAATGTGGTGTCCTGAGCAGGAGCATGAAGTAGTTATTAGCGTCCTCGGGTTTAAATGTTTGAGAAACGAATCCATCGACGAGAACGTCGCCAGCAGAGAAGACCTTCGACGGGGAATATTAGACAAAGCGAAAAAATGAAGCACCAAACTGACTCACTTGACTCATGAGTGGTATGGTGTGGTGTGTGATGTCACCTCCGTCGAACTGGCATGATCCTTTAAACTAACCCCCTTGCACTGCTCAAGCACTAGAAAAGCACTAGAAAGAGAGCACCGATGTATGGGCGGGCTGCGCGGCGAGAGAGTCCAACTCCGGGCGGCGGGAGAGGTCTCTTACCCGCAGCTCTATCGTAGTGGTTTTGCACAGTCGCAGGGAATGAACGAGCTCCGAAGGAACCGCCCGAGTGGACTTTTCGGAGGAGCTGCCACCACCAGAACAGAGGAACGACACCTCGAGAGAGCCGAGCCACGGACCATAGAGAACGATGTGAGGCCGGGAAGCGAGGATCTACAGACCGTGATGATTCAGTAAAGTTGACTCACATAAGCTGAGCTGTAGAACGTAGTCCTATCATAGAAAACGGTGTATGTCGGAAAGCAATCCACCGGGAATCTAGTGAAAGGATGTTCGTGACTAGCCAATGTAGCCATATTTTGCTGTTGCGGATGATTCTACTCGGTGCTATCGCCTCGTCCAAACTGATGGAGGCCATGGACTGAGTTACCATTAGCGCTCACGTAGAATGGAATGTTTTTTTTGTTGTTCCACAGAGGGTGGTCTCCTTGTCCTTGTCACAGTTCGATGGTGGGGAGGACACACCCGGAGTTTGGACATACAGTAAACAAATACAAACATCTTACAACCGTGTCTTGATCTCAGGCTCAGGCTCAGGCTTGTGCTGTTCGACCCTTGACTCTACCTACCACTCGCAAGCGATGTCAGAGCAGCCAGAGGATGCTAAACCAAAGCTCAATCTAGTCATCAGTCTTTTGGAATCGCGTATGTTTTCTCCGCTTTCTCCCATTCATTCGAACGAAATCTGACACCACCTGCGTGAAGGGATAACCGTCAAGGTGAAAGCAAACATGCAATTCAAAAAGATCTTTGAAGTCGCCGAGGTCTGTCGCTATATTTTGTCGTCACGCACATACCTTATTTTCCCCACAGAAACGTTTTGGAAAAGATCCTGGTGCGCCTGTCCTCACATTCGCGGCTTGACAAAGACGCGAACCCCGGGTTTTGACGCGTGTAGGAACTCTCAGATTCGTGTACGATGGCGAGCGTTTGTCTCCCACCGATACTCCTGCCGAGGTGCGTTTGGCCCTTTCCCACTTTTTATGGTTCTGACGCGTACTTCCTGGCGATGTTCAGCGGTCGATGGAGGACGGAGACGTAATCGACGCGCATCTACAACAGGCACGTACGCACCTTCCTTCTCGCTGCCTCTTCTCACACGCTTGTATGTTCAGCTTGGCGGCTGCTTTTGCCCCTGCTCATGATTTATGTTGATCTTGAACATCTAATCGCCTTCCCCCGCACCCCGCGTCTTTGTTGTTGTGTTCGATCATTTCCACCTTGTGTTGTAGCCATCATCCTCTCATCTACTCAAGACACTTTCGTATTATTGGATTGGAGAGACCGAGTCGAGAGTATAACCTGGCTTCCTTCGCTCAGCTCAGCGCGCCCGGAAAAGTCCTGTCGGTTGGTTTTATGTGACAAGTCACTCATGTAACACCCCCCACGATAAAGGCTGTGGAATGTCTGTCAGGATAAAAGCGGCGCAGGGTGGTGCAACTGTTACAAATGAAATAGATTAAAAAAAGAAAAATACCCATATACACCCGTTCCTTTCGCCTCCATTTCTTAGTGCGCTGCACCGTCTCCTACAGAGCCCTTCGCCGACCAAACTAACGTAGGATTGGAAGCATTGCTGTGTAGTTCTCCTAGGTTATGATACAGATCAGCACGTCTGTCCCCGTCAGAACTTGCAAAGACTGAACTAATAGCTTGTTACCTTGCAAGTCGTGCACAATTGACATGGATGCACCGCAGAGATATGTTGACTCCAGCGTAAATAACCGAAGTGGCGGAGTTCTGATGAAACAGCCTCTCCATCCATGAGGTCCCCTGAGTTCTGGTTCTAATCGTTCACAGCATCGCCGGCATCGCCAATTGTACAACACGCCCATGGGCGCGTGCACTATCAGTAATGGAGGCCGCCGACACGGACAAAAGATGGCGCAACAGTAGTCTGCGGGGCGAGACTAGGACGAATACTATCGCAGTGGGATAATGTAGGCGGTTAGCCGAGCCTAAGGGCTATGCCCCCTTTCTATCTCATCGCCTGCCTTGCGTCTCGGGAGGCCGTGACCATGGAGTCCGTCATCTCAGCATGCGGAGCCAGCAACAAGAGAGAGAATTACGCAAAAAGCAATGAAAATGCGGTCGTCCCTGGGCAAACTACCGCAGTATCGTGGCGAGCGCAGGTCCTTGTAGACCATTTTGCGCCGTTTGTCACGATTCGTCGTTACTGTAACTCCTGGGAGTCCGGGCTGGGCTGGGAAGTGTTGCGATTAGTAAGCCCGCGCACGCACTGAGATGCAAAAGCCGACCCGGAAAAGTGTACTAGGCGGCGGAAGTAAAGGTTCCATATTTATAACCGTATAAGCAGACGATGTCCGGGTGTAAAAAATGTTTGTTGAGGACGAGACATTATGAGTTCGAATGGACAGTCTGTGATCAGCCATATGATACAAGTCTATGTCTCTGGTTTGCCTTGCTGCGAAATCCGATGGTCAAACAGCCGGTCCGAAAGTGCAAGTTCGAACCGCTTTCTCCCTTCCTCAGTACCCCAGATCTTGGGATTTGATAATTTGAAGGAGCCATCTCCAAAAGCATCGTCGAAATCCTCGTATGACCAACTCACTTCGCCTGCGCCTTTCATGTGCTTGAAAATGCCCTGCATAAAGTGATCTGTGAACAATTCGTCGAGCGGGTGAAGCGTCGGATCTTGTATATGGTCGAGTTTGAGATAGAGGTCGTTCACGTCTGCGTTGCCGTTGGTAAACGCAGTAATGCGGTAGTTATTCTGCTCAGAGCGTGAAGCATTGAGGGTTCAATAATAGCTAAATACAACTCACATTCGGATCTACACCGAATTCGTAATTGTCCCATGCATCGTGCAAATCGCTCCGCATAGTAATCACGTTTTGAACTGAGTCGATCTTTGTCGGGCCACCCATAACGACTTCGTCTGCAGTGTCGGTAATTTTGCTGGGGTACCCTTTGCGTACCCACTATAGCAGAGGTCAATTGGATTTACTGCAGTGATAAAGTTACTCACTTCAGCATCATGTGCTCGGGGAAATATATGAGCAACTTTAAGACGACTGTACGTTTGCGTCTGCAAGCCTGTGATGAGGCATTTTCCATCTCTAGCACGTCCACGAGCACGGTAAGAAGACACCTGTAAGGACGGAAATTAGACGATCCCGAATTTAAGGGGGGTTGAGGATCTGCTCACAGGGGCTGGGGTATTGGAGTGGGTGGGATTACGAGGACGTGGAAGAGTGGGCACTAGGCCGATACGAAGAGGTTCGCCAGCTGATGCAAAATGAGAGCGAAACCAGTAAGAGCCCTTGGTTCTCACTGCTGGAGAGCAAGATATAATGTCCTGGATGCACAATCCCGGCACTTGGCTGACATGGCGCACCGCGACACTGTTGAGTAGTGTCATCTTGAGTGTCAAATTGGAAAATTGTCCAGGCTGTCGTAGTGACGACGAATGTGATCGTGTATCTGTAGAACTCGTCCCATGTAAGGGTGCCATACTGCCAGAACCCTGCAGACGGTTTCAATGAAACGAAACCGGTGCCATGAACTAGTAAAGGGATGTACCGGCGATCACAGCACCGTCGGAATCAAACACTTCTACATTGCGCTTCTGTAGACGAGGCAGTTCGCTTTCATCGGCCATCTTTTCGAGAATTTAATGTCAAGCTGGCTGGGTGTTTGTGGTAGCACTCACCGCGCTCGCTTTCCATAGATGGTAGTACTTACACAAATCTGTTTGTGGTCGGTCTTGCAGCACTAAGGGTCGACTTCGTCAACTGAGACCTCGATTGCGTAGAGGGTTATGGTGGTGAATGAGTCGGAGCTGGAATATGTAAAATTCACTAGCTGCTCGGCGAGTTGTCGGAGTCTGTGTATTCGCTAGACGAGTCGAGTATTCCGTTAGGGGTTAAGGGAACGATAAAGTCAGTCAGGCAATGGAGGAAGGAGTACAAGAAATCGAGCTCCTAGAAGGGTGCGTGGAGGAGTACCGAGGCGATATCTAGGTCAAAGGAGATGTGAAAGATGATCGGTGAGAGGGCGGGGCGTGAAACGGGTGAAGAAGAAGAGTCCAACTTGAAGGTCGGCGACTTGAATCCGAGGACAGCGGCTCAGACGATGAAGCAAGATTCGAGGTCAGTGGTTCGGACGACGAAGGCGATGGCTTGGCTCTTCTTGGGCTAGACTCGGGACTTGGCTTGGCTGGTGCAGCGCGGTTTAAGGGCTTAGTGGCAGACAGCGGGGATGAAGAGATAAATAAAGGTGATATTTGTGGGTCAGAGTGAATGGTTTATATACACGCAAGCCGTATGCGACGCGTTACGAGACCAAGTCGAACGTATGGTGAGAAGGAAGGGAGAAAGTAGAGGTGAACGATAGTGTGCGACAGGTAGGACGTGCTGAAGGTACGAGCAGAGTCAAAGGGAAATGGGAGCGAACACGAGGGAGGCATTACGAGAGGGCCATACGAGAATCACTAGCAAAAGAAACCAGGCAACGATGACGCACCACAATAAGACCTTCTATTCCAAGCCCAACAATGGGCGCGCACAGCAGCCAAAGGCGGTGGCTAGGACAGTTGACTGGGTGGAATGGCGAGAGACAAGGTGTGGTAGTAGTAGAGGTTGGTGGAGTAATAGGGGGAGACATGACGATCGACGCAGAACGGATGAAGCGACGATGAAAGGACGAGTCGGGGAGGGTCCGGGGTCGGGACAGTAGTAATGTCGGCAATCTGAGACGTGTCAGAGAACGACGAGGCAGAAAGGCGAAGGTCAGGATATCTTTCAGAGGTCGCATCATCTTGAGAGAACAACGACTGAAGCTGAAGCTTACTGAACGCACATAGGATTGATGGTCAGCGGTCAGCGCTGAGGTAATCGAGGTCTGCTCTGTTCGTGTAGAGCATGTGATCGGCACGACTGCTCTATTGCCCTTCTTCTAGCGTGCTGTATCGGTGACACGCTAGTGACATTCTCTCAAGCAGTGCCCGACCTATCCTGCTTACAGCTCTCAAAACTGTACCCCCTGGCGCCAACGGCGTGCTTTCGCTCCTAGGAACAGCGACATCTATCGGAGGAGGTATGGCATTCACGAGCTGGACTCAGTCGGTAGAAAATCTGTGTCGTGATCAGACCGGCAATTTATTCTTGCTCCTTGGGTGGGGTGGCCCGGGTTGGGTTGCACTGTTGCTCAATATATAGAATAAATGTAACAAAGTCCCCAATGCGTGAAGGGAGCGTGTCAGCAACTTACCGCCGAGTTCTGCACCCCGTAGAACGCCGTTATACACGGGGCCCTACCAACGAGATACCTGTATCTACGGCTCGCCTCGTGCAGTCGCCTAATTGCCAGAGGTGCAAGTGCATAAGTCCTCTCAGCGGAGTTTACGGTCGGATACTAACACGCACCTGAAAACATAAAATAATCCGATCACCCAAGCCAGTCTCTACCCAGTAGCGCGAGGTCGGACCTCATCGTACCTCGGAGCGCCCAGGATGTGAGTGTATGTGGGCCTTGGTAAAAGAGACGAGAACTGAGACCACCAGCTTTTACAACAGTGCGCACGGCGCGAAAGCTTTGGATATGGGAGCGCCAACACCGCGAATTCCAGCGCATCTGCTCTCTCAAGTTCACTGCGGCTGTGTAAACTCGCTGCCCTTTTCAGGTTCAGGCCGTTCAGGGTCCAGCACTCGCTCGGCGGCAGCTCGTTCGGGAGTTCGGGACGAACTCGTTGACATCAATGTCACCCCACAGGGGTGACGGAATAGGGCGTGGGTCCAGCGATGACGTCTATGCGGGGCTGTTGCGGCGTGACGTTGACACAGGGCCGATCCACTCGACAAGTAGAGCGCCGAAGAGTAACTTTACATACATATGCATCCACACGCTCCGTCTTTGATATGTCGTGCATGACATGCCCCGTGCCTCCACTCGAGGTATGACCGTATATCACGGCCACGACAGCAGCATGGACCGAGGGGTGCGCATCTAGACCTCTTCTTTTTTGGGTCGGCAACGTTAACTCGGGCCCCGGAGAGCTTGGAGAAACATCTGTGTCTGTCTGAGTCCCATGTCAGTTGTTGACGCGACGCGACGCTAGCCTCACATACTGCGGGCGCCGCGATGCAAGCCTCGCCGGCTCCAATTGGTTCACGTAAAGATTGCATACGAACCAACTAGACTCGTTGGAGCCACCCGTTCCAGAAACGCATCGCGGGGTACCTAGGAGAACAGTGAGGTCATCGAGACTTCTATTTCGGTTATCTTTCATCACCATTGCCAGGTCGTCCATGTCTCAGCGTTTTTAATTATTGCTGAATTCGTGACCACTGACACAAAAGACGGAGGTGATACGTACCAAGACACACACGCTCCCTCAACCATAGACGTCCATAGATGGGGTTGAGGCCAGACTCGGTCATTCAGCTACAGAACTTGGTGGCCGTGGACCGTAGATTACAGAGTATATCCCATGTACCCGAGCAGAGATCGCAATGGGTGCCAAAATGACGATCGTTTAAGGGAACTAGATTGTCTTACCCTGAACTTTGAAGCGTGGCCCGTATAACTAACGCTACGAGTGATATGCGGTTAACACCACTTTGCGACCCATGCCCCGTCCCTGCACAAGTTATTGGAGAACATTCATCGATGCCGATTTAGGCTGACCATCGTGACCACCGCAAGTGACACGTAAAGTGCTTCCAACGTTAGCAACAAAAATTCCATACACTAGCACCGAGTTGTGCAAAGCAGCCACGCGTCTTGCAACTGACAGAGCGCATCACGCCAACCCTGAGCCCCAACCCTGGACGGGAATGGTTGTCAGGCAGGGGAAGAAGATAGAAGCCCACGTACATCTGATGTTGTTGCATGTTCTCGACCGTGTCGACGAAAGCAAATTAAAAGCACCAATGGCATGCAGCATATAATTATCCAGTGCATGACCAATTAGATATTTCGAGTGACACGGGCCATATGGGTTTACTGTATTACACGCCAGGCGATTGGTCAGGTCAGACAGGGCAGTTGCAAGACAGATAGACGTCCCAACGGTGGCGAGGTATACTCAAATCGTGAAACTGGCTGGCGAAAGTGCATCGGGGCCATAATCTGCAGCGTTTGTGCATGCAGCGAAAGTCGGCCAGCGGTGGCTTGGCTTGTCCCGTGTCTCGTCACGGGTACCTATTGCATAGTGACGGTGATTGCATCGTACTCACCTACGGACGAAACCGGCTTCTGTGCGACGCGGGGGCCAGGGAAATGCGCGCATGCACGGGTCCCGGTCTGGACTCAATATTCTTCTCACGATGGAAGATTTCATGCCCGATCTCTTGCAGACTTTTGTAAAAAAACAAAAAGACCGATTCCGAGTCATTGATCTCATTGGCTCAAATTCCGCCAATAGGGTCGTTACAGTAGCTCGCGGCGGGGCATCACATTACTGGGCCATGATGTCACCAGGTGCCATTCCCGGAGTACCATTACTGTATTGGCGGCGGACCATCACAAGTTATGATTTGTGCGTTTTCAGCTACGCAATTTGCACCCGAGGCCGAAGATATTCCCATGACCCCGCCGTCGAATCGGGCATCAGAGCCATTGCAAGAGGTCCGTGAAACCACCGGTACTAGTGGGTCTGATCACCAACGATAGCAATTTTTTACCATAAGGTTCCAATGTCGTGCTTCGGAGGCTTCTAAGAAGTAGGTCTCGGTTCTTAGGGGAAACAGGGTCGATAATTGATCGATGTTGTTCAGTCCCACGACCGTGCCACTTGGAACTTGACTAACTTGACTTGGCAGCTCATGTGGTTGTTTTGCGGGTAGTTGATACTCATGCCATCGTCGGGTGACACACCTGCCAAGTCGATATCGTATCGTGGAGAAGCTACTCCGAGGTCGTTTGCCTGTTTACGTCATTGGCTTCTTAGACTCTTCTTTGACTCGAACACCCATGTGCTTGGCACTGCTACTGGTACTCAGTATGCAGGGTCTGTCCTGGTGCCTACTGATGAATACCTCGTCGTAAGAGCGCCAGGTATTACGTGTCCCGTCATTCCCCCGGTCCGAGACAGCAACGCACATGTGAAGTGCACTATCCTGTAGTCTGATGGCGAAAAGTCAAAAGTTATCTCGTTCACACCTGACAGCCACCGGTCCACCCTGCAAACACGTCATCTCGGGTTTCGACCTCTTGACTTGCATTTACGCCGCTATCGGCGATTACATTGCTTCTCAGGATTCCTTCCACCCGGATATGGTTAGTGTCTTTGTTCTGTTCGTCGTGGGCCGCGATCCAGGTTCAGAACTGACGCAATTTTCTTGGTGCCAGTGTGTGTGGCACCGCATCTTTCAGTCCTGACCTCAGACTCGTCGGCTCATTCTACGTATCGGTGGCTTCGCAGGTAGTTAGTCCGCCCAAGTTGCTCGACTACTGGAGACCGGTCTAGGCCATCAAAGTGATTGTTCGTGGTGCGCTGCCGTAAGTTCACTAGTCTGCAAATCAACAAGGTGCCAAGTACTTTCACCAGGCGAATATACTATTCCGTTAATACAACTTCGGCACTTCGGTGCGACGATACGAAGATTCTTCTATCCTGTTGTATAGGAGTTCGATGGTACAATTCTATAGCGATTAAACTTTGTTTGGCTCATCAGCGCCTGCCACAGCTGAACGAGTTCACTCCCTCATACGGACTTTTCTTGCGGACTTTTTTCTGGCCGATTTCACCCAACCCTTGCCTCGTCTGCGGGGTATCAAGTGGGGCGATCTCTGTCTACCTGCTTCTCGATGACCCCCGATCCGTCGATCCGTCGCCGTCCTAGCAGATCTTCTGGACTATATATTATGCTACCAAGCTCCTACACCAACCCTTGTAGCAGTTTCTCCCCCTCCCTCGACAGACATGTCCTATAAACCCAACAACGAGTTTAACATCGCCATCGTCGGCGCAGGGTGGGTCTTTCCATTTTTATACACATCCAAAAGTCTGAAGTACGCTCAAACTCACAGCTTTGGAGGCATTTCTGCCGCTATCGCTCTGCGGACGAAATGGGGATTCGACAACTTCGTGGTACGTCTGTGCACACCGTAGCCCAGTGAAGAGTTAAATGGACACCACATAGATATACGAGCGCGGAGCCGACGTCGGAGGAACGTGGAGAGTGAGTCTCCAACAACAGCATCATCACGTTCTTACGCTAACTCAACGGTATTACAGGATAACACGTACCCTGTACGTATCTTGTCGGACTCAGGGAGTCCAGTCCTTATACTTCCCACAGGGCTGTGCGTCGGACGTGCCGATCCACCTCTACTCCCTTTCCTCGGACCTGAAGCCGGATTGGAAGAACTCGCATGGAACGCAGCCCGAGATTCTAGAGTACATGCACGAAGTAACGGACAGGCGCGGCCTACGCAAATATTGCAGTTTCCATACCTCTGTCGACAAGGCCGAATGGGATGCGACTGCGAACGTGTGGCGCCTTGAGATAAGCGATGTGCGCACCGGCGAGAAGCACCAGACTCGCGCGACGGCCCTCATATCTGCCATCGGCGTGCTGGTCATACCTAGCTTCCCAAAATTGCAAGGAATCGAGTCTTTCAAGGGCGAGGTGTTCCATTCGGCCCGCTGGAATCACGATGTTGATCTCCATGGAAAGCGCGTCGGTGTTGTGGGTAACGGGAGCTCTGCGTACGTCACATATTGGTCAGCAGTTCTGCACGTCGCCCTAATTGTGATGCTTCCCCTCAGGGCACAATTTGTCCCAAAGATATCTGCGGACCCCACCGTCACTGTCACAAACTTTGCCCGCACACCAATGTGGTATATACCCTCAGTAAGTGCCCCTCCTCCGAGCAGCACGTACTCGTTTTTAACACATGACGTGAAGCCACACGTTCCCTATAGCGGGCTTACGAAGTGGGCTTTTGCATACATTCCTTTCGTGCAGCGCATCCATCGCTTCCTGATCACGTTGGAGGTACGCTCTCTAAGCTTGATATGCTCCGGTTTGGGTCTAACACGATACGTAGTCTGAAGCAGTATTCTTCGCCTTCAAATACAAAGGCAAGAACCTCTTAAGCAAATACTTCACAAGGGTACGTAGTGCGCCTCGTTCTTTTTTTTTTGTATACATCTGACCAGTCTAGACCTCGATTAATTACATAAGGGGGAAGGTGCCCGCCAAGTACCACGACGTTATGATTCCAAAAGATCGTACGTGTTAATCCTGCACATACCTCAACGTCGGGTTTGAACAACCTGCACGCAGCATTTGGATGCAAGCGCGTTGTGCGCGACCAAGGCTACCTTCCAGCACTGAACCGCCCGAACGTGGAACTGACTTTTGAGCGCATCGCACATATCGAACCGGATGGCATTGTCACAGAAGCCGGTACGTATGTGCTCTATTTGAGGGAGGGTGGTATAACAAATACTCGTCACGTCTAGGTGACAAGGTCCCCGTCGATGTTATAGTATACGGTACAGGCTTCGTGACAGTACGTACCATCCTGTTTGGCCAACAACGCTCTGACTCTCGACAGGACAACTACCCCATGAATATACGCGGCCCAAGAGGCACGTTGAAAGAATACAATGACGCGCATGGTGGACCGCAGGCGTATCTAGGTACCACCGTCCCTGGTTTCCCGAACTTCTTTATGATGCAAGGCATGTTGCTACCACGCCTATTAATCATCGCATCTTGCTTCACTGATGACACTGCATCTCGCTGGAACAGGCCCGAACACGACCACTGGCCACACATCCGTCATCTACTCTGAAGAATCCCAAGCCCCTCACATCCTCGACCTCCTCGCACCCGTGCGCGATGGAGTGCTCACGAACGTGTCTCCAAAGGACTTGGCGACGGACAAATACAACGACATGCTGCAAGATAGGCTCGATGATACAGTCTGGTCGCAGTGCGCCTCGTGGTACCGCGTCGGCTCACACGGCCGCATCTTCAGTACATTCCCGGGACCGCTTTGCGAGTTCTGGTGGTGGCTCCGAAAGCCCCACTGGGAAGACTTTGAGTTCGAAGGTCCCGGCGCGAAGGAGTGGCGTCGCCGTCATGCGTCGTCATTTTTAGCCCAGTTTGGGACGGTCGCTCTTGTTGGAGCTCTAGGATCGCTGGCTTTCGCTTCGAAGGGCAGTAGCGATGGCTTTAGCGAATTTGTGGATCATGCGGTGCGTACTCAATCTTCTTCTAGGATGCCTGTTCGTCGTCGTGCTAAGACCGGTTTGTGTTCAGGGGCATTTCGTCAAGGATGTTCAGGGTTGGCTTGTTCAGCTGCTTTCCGTGTAAAAATTGCAGCGTAATCTTATCTTGTGTATACGTGATCGTGATGCGAAACAATGATTTTTGATGGTCTCTCTGTAAACCGTTGTATGCAACTCTCGATGAGGTGTGGCGCAAGTAGCGGCCTTGAATCCCTTGATTCTGCCGGGCGCGTACCAAGTGGCCCTCTTTGAGGTTTTGCGTTCGAGATAAGACGGTCACTGGACAAATTTTTCAATTCAGGATGAAAGTACTGCTTCATAGGACGAATATTAGTAGGGTTGTTAGTATACTATCATGCCCAACGAGATGCAAAGCGCCCAGGGATATGAAAATTACATTTTTCTGCCACTGGCACAACTACTCTTTGTCCGTAGTAATTTTGGCAGATTCTATTAGAGTAATACTATGTAAACGCAACTTCCAGAGGGATCCCTCAATAAAATCTGGGGATCAGTTGCGGAACCATGAGGATTTCTACTCATTCATTCTGATACACTCACTCAAGCGATGTACACCCAAATTTACCAGACGGTCCACCAAATTCACTCGAATGTAAATAGAAGGATTTGGACAGACTGTACAATATATGTATTGCCCCGTCAAGACGGAAAATGATGTGGAGCGCGACGACAAAGCAAGGCATCGTCTCGAATATTCAAACTCGGCTACAATATAATTGAACGCATCCTGGCGGTTTGCATTGTATTTCGACTTGAAATGTTACAATACACTTGCCGTCATCTGTTTTCTCCTGAATCGATCTTGTGTGTACAATTGCGGCCAATAGAGTGTGGCGAGTTGAGGAAGGGGATAATGAACGAACGGATCCAAGCATTCCTGGTGGTCCATGATCGGTTTCAGGCACACGTGATGGATACCAGAAGTCACGTTTCTCGGTGTCGATAACCCCACTGATACTCCGGCATCCACCCCTACATCATTTGGATTTCGAAATGGACGACAAGGTTCATCCATATTGACATGTTACCATGATAGCGGTGCCGACATCATCATGTCGTCACCGCCTCACCCTTCATCACTTCCCTTGCTTCGCCCTGCATAACTTTGCAGAGTAGCACAAAGCATTACACATGGCTTCTGCAAATTTGTCCAGCGGCAATCGGCTAGGCTACGGTGTCATTAAATTACGCGCACTCATATATAATTGGGCATCTGGACTCGGGTTTACCCCAGTTCTCTTCCTTCCCCCACTAACGATTTATGGCTCACAAAACTAATCCCGGGTTCAATGTTGCCATCGTCGGCGCCGGGTGGGACCTTCCTCTTTGATTCAAATCCGAGCTAACTTCAAATTTACAGCTTTGGGGGCCTTGCAGTCGCCATCGCCCTCAAAACCAAATGGGGGCTTGATGACTTCGTGGTGAGTCCACGCGCACTGTAGCACCATAAAAAAAAATCTTGACAGGGGACACGTCATTCAGATTTATGAACGTGGAGCAGACGTTGGTGGAACATGGAGAGTGAGTCGCCGCAAACGCCGCACGCTTGTTCTCACACTAATTCGAAGAGGTCATAGGATAACACCTACCCTGCACGTGTCTCCACAGGTCTATCAATGAATCTTGTTCTTATCCCTCTCCTTTACAGGGCTGTGCATCCGACGTGCCTATCCACTTCTACTCCCTCTCCACAGATCTCAAATCAGATTGGACACGCTCCCATGGCACGCAACCGGAAATTCTGGAATATATGCACAAAGTAACCGACAAGTACGGCCTGCGCAAACATTGTCGGTTCCACACGTCGCTGGACAAGGCTGAGTGGGACGCTGCTGCGAACGTGTGGCGCATTGAGACACGCGATGTGCGCACCGGCGAGACGCAGGTGACTCGCGCGACAGCCATCGTATCCGCCATCGGTGTGCTGGTCGTACCGAAATACCCGAAGTTGCAGGGAATCGAGTCTTTTAAGGGCGAGGTGTTCCATTCGGCGCGCTGGAGGCACGATGTCAAGCTTGACGGAAAGCGCGTTGGTGTTCTAGGTAACGGAAGTTCTGCGTACGTTGTTCTTCTCTTTGAACCGCGTAAAATGTGTAACTTCTCTTCTCAGGTCGCAGTTTATCCCGATCATATCAAAGGACCCCACTGTCAGCGTCATCAATTTCGCACGCACTAAGATGTGGTTTATACCAGGCGTAGGTCCATGTTTGCACAAGCGCTCACTTCCTCTAATCTACTTAATACAAAGCCACTCATTCCTTACCGGGAAATTACGAAATGGATATTTGCACACATTCCGCTTGCGCAGCGCATTCATCGCTATGTGATTGCAACTCAAGTACGCTCTGTTTCAATCTTATTTCGTCTTGGCCCTAGTCTGACACGACGTGCAGTACGAGTTGGCCTACCTTGCCTTCAAAGGAAAAGGAAACAATTTCATGGGCAGATATCTGACCAAGGTAACTTACGAGCGAGGTCTTTAGTCGTTTTGTCACTTATGCGTCGACCGGCTCAGACTGCGAGGGATTATACTGAGAAGATCGCCCCTCAGAAATATCATCACCTCATCATTCCGACATACCGTACGTCCTCGACCCTTTACCAGCACCTCACCGGTGTGAACACTTTCCAGCAATCGGATGCAGGCGCTTGGTGCGCGATCAAGGCTATCTTGAATCGTTGAACCGTCCGAATGTTCGCCTCACTTTTGACCACATCAAACACGTCGAATCAGACGGTATCGTCACGGAGACCGGTTTGCCAGTTTGCTTACAGGTCGACAATGTTTGACGTACCTTGCCTTATCTAGAAGAAAAGGTAAACCTCGACGTAATAATATACGGTACAGGCTTCGTGACAGTACGTACTGTTTGGTTGTGCCGACGCACTCTGACCAGAGCACACCTTTGACAGGACGATTATCCTTTGAATCTGCACGGTACAAGGGGCACATTGAAAGAATACAATGATGCGCATGGCGGGCCGACAGCGTACCTAGGTACCACCGTCCCTGGTTTCCCAAATTTCTTCATGATGCAAGGCAAGTTGTTACCGTCGCCATCAATCGTTTTTCTTTATCACTGACACTGCCTCGTCCCGTTGGATCAGGTCCTAACACGACTACCGGCCACACATCCGTCATCTTCTCCGAAGAGTCCCAAATCCCACACATTCTCCAGCTCCTCGCGCCGGTACGCTCCGGAGCGCTCACAAGCGTAGTTCCCACGGAGGCGGCGACGGACAAGTACAACGACATGCTGCAGGAGCGACTTGACAACTCGGTCTGGACGCAATGCGCGTCGTGGTACCGCACCGGCGCACGGGGCCGCATCTTCAGCACGTTCCCGGGCCCCCTCGTCCTGCTCTGGTGGTGGCTGCGGAAGCCGCGGTGGGACGAATTTGAGGTCGAAGGTCCGGGCGCGGACGCGTGGCGTCGGCGTCATGGGTCGTGGGCACGCAATGTGCGGGCAGTGACGTTTACTCTAGTCGCGGCGCTGGGATTGCTCGCGCTTGTTGCGTACCGCAAGGGCATGGGCGTCGACGAATTGGCTGGCGAGGCGGTGCGTATGTGGACTACCTTTTGGGACTGGCTCGGCCTTGGTGCTGGGAACAGCCTGGTGCAGTTCAGGGGTGTCTGGGATGACCTGCTCGGTCTGCTTCCGCAGCGAGCGGCAGCGTTGTCCTCGTAACCGCAATACCTTATTTGAGTAATCTTGGATATATTCTTGTAATTGATCTTCTTGGACGTGTAGAAAAGTCTCTCTGTTATCCAGACTCGGCTAGTGTTATCGACGCGCCTCGAAATGGGAGTATGTACAACAGATCGGCGCTTCCAGATCGACGCTTCCACCTGTAGGCCAGCTTTGTTGTTGTTGTTTCTCATCATTAAGGCCTGTTGCAAAATTCCGGAGTGGTTTATGAACCACCTCCTTCAAGTTACAGTAAGGTGATTACGACCTATCGGGTCTTTGGATGGCGGAGGGGTCCCGATAAGACCTCGCTGATGGGGTATGGGGTCGGAAAGTGCAGCTGGGCCCACGAAAAGGGTTTTCCCGTTTTGGCTGCCCGGAGTTGTGGGAGCGCAGTGCCAATGGTTGGCTGGCTGGCTACTTAAAGCCAAGCAGGAAGCCTCCCTCCTCCCCACTCACGTTCACCCACTCGCAACCAGTCTACTAGGGGTCGCGCCGTCGTGCCATGCTACTGGCCAACTCCCCTGGTAGGTCATAAGACTGCCAGACCTCGATTTCTTTATTTTTCGTGTTTTATATCTGCACAAGTAAATACAATAACAAACACGGAAGAAACTAAAACACAAATAAATGAAAATAATGAAACAATGCGTCCCACCCCAAAATTGATTTGCATCTCACACTGATAATTGTTCCAAAATTTTAGGAGAGGGTTCTGACCTTCTAAGTTCTAATGTCTTTAATGTATCATAAAAGGTAATAAATCAAAACTATTATAGGACTCATAATCCGATTATAATTATACTTATGTCTTATAATAAATTCTAGTTATTTTAAACCCTTTATACAAACAAAAAATACTTGTAATTACCTTCCTATGGCTGTTATAGTTCAGTCAGAATAGATTATAAACTGCTCCGGAATTGTGCCATGTCCCCACTTCCATCACACATAAGAGGATGTGTGATCCCATTTCTAGCCCAGTTATGCGGGAGGGGGGAACAGGCGGATAGATAGAACTATGGCATCTTCGCACCAGATGCGCACAGGGTGTCCTCGATGCCCGCAATCTTTAAAAAAAAAAATTAGTAAAAAGCGGAGGTCCGATGTACCCAGTCCCTGGCCAACCACGCGAAGCTGATTTCACCTGGGCACCTGATACCCTCGAGGTGAAAACGAGCCTTGAAACGAGAACAAGGGATGGCACGAATTCATCCTTGCTTCTGGAGGATCCAGAGTGCCACTGTAAATGAGTGGCCACAGTCAACACAGCAGCCGAGGTTCAGTACATTCAGTGTCATACCCTTCTAGCTTGCCTTCTAGTCTAGATTAAATTGGGGCGAGAACAAGGGCGAGAACAGCAGGCGCTGGTAGAGCTGATCAACAAGTGGCTACGTGTCCACGTGATGATACTCAATATCCCATGTGATGCAGCTTGATGCTCCACAAGAACAATCGCATGACTTGGAGCAATCTCCTTGGCATACCAGAGCTCCTTCCAGTTGATGGTTCACTGCAGAGAAAAATCTAGCCATTACCATTACACGAAAACCTGAACGTTATGAACTTGGCCATGAACCTCCAAGTCAAGCGGGGTGGAGTGATCATCATCGACTCGTCGGGCAGTTTTCGTACTTGCTGTGAGCTCGAAGAGAGATTGATACTGCGCCTTTTGGGTAAGGCAAGTGGGTCCCGGTGACCTTAATTATAAATGACCGTTCTCCGTCGGCGTTCGTCGTTGGTGCAAGGTGGCGTGCGATCCTACTACGGCAAGGCTATAGGCTAAACTCTGATCAGTACTCCGAGTCCTTTCGCGCTTCGCGCCTTGCGCCTACCTTCTGCGTCAGATCACACGACGCAATGTTGCTGTCACACCGCAACGAAGAAGTGGAGAAGCCGACGGGAGTTTCCTAACCGACCGCAGTTGGAAGGGAAAAAAGTTGAAGGGAAAATTGCCTGCTCAAGTCGACCTACATTTTATGCTACATTTTGCTTATGTACGTAGTGTGTGAAAATCACAGTGTTTTATGAACCCTGGAATGTCAACTGGGTAAAGTACAGTCAAGCACACGGTCAAGACCGATGGTGAAATTGGTGAAACCCCAGCACAGAAAGTCAACCGGAAATGAGGACCCCGGAAGTGAGGTATGGAGGTTAACTACTTAACGGAAG
The DNA here is from genome assembly GCA_021525015.1 of Lactarius pseudohatsudake. Classification (NCBI taxonomy): domain Eukaryota; kingdom Fungi; phylum Basidiomycota; class Agaricomycetes; order Russulales; family Russulaceae; genus Lactarius; species Lactarius pseudohatsudake. The sequence goes on from JAKELH010000164.1 coordinate 141,780, forward strand.
GTTACAGTGAGAGAATTGAAAATTATCCCCCTGTGGGGACCGAAAAAGATAATAAACTGGCGGGCTTGCATGGGGAAGGCTGGTGTGCTGCCAGCACATGATTATATTGTAACGGATCGAAGGCAGTCAAGGTCATGGCAGAGGCACACAACCTCTGCATAGACTCCAAGGTCATGGGGGGTATCGTTGTCTGGACCGCGTTCTGAGGATATATTGATTGGACGGGGTTGGTGCCTTAATTGATTGTTGGAACTGACGTGGAGTTCACCTCAGCTGCCCCCCTGACATTCGCTGCTGGCTCTTCCATGCAATCACATGGTAGTGCTGGGATTTAATCAGCGCTCGTGTCTTGGCTCGTGTCGTAGTTGGGAAGTTGGGAATACGTAGTATACGAGTACCCCGTAGCGATTGGGTCATACCCATTCAAGATGCGGGTGCACATCTAGGTTTTTCCGATAGTTCTTCTGATAGGATCATATATCTTGGTTTACGGAAGATGCAGGGCAGGTCTGGCTCCGTTCAAACATCGGACCATCCATTAACCCCCCAGACGCAGAATAACGCACGTTTGTGACCCCAAAGCTTCACAGCCAGAGGGTTCTTCGCCTATCCCGTTGCACCCCGAGTTGAGTTACGCGAGAGAACGACCCCCACAAGGGTAGCACGTGCGCGTAGCTTGTTCCACATACGTATACCTCGTCAATGAACTGGGCGTATCCCCTAATTATCTCGAAAAGGGGCAGTCGTGCTGCATCTGGGTCTCGACGAAAGGCAGTCTCAAATTATACGTGTGAAAGTTACGTAGCGGAGCACGGTCTCAGGCCAGATAAGGACTAGAGAGTTCGAACGTTCGAAGAGTGCATAGTCAGAGTAATAGCCTCGCTCGGTCCCCTGAGTTCGGAGTCTGTTGCATTCCTTTGCGTGGGAAGGAGAAGAACAATTGCGTTATTGATAGATAAAGTTATACCTACCATTTGGAGAGAGTGAGGGGAGAAGATGTGGCGGCGGGTCTGGAATGGAAAGCGAGACGTACCGAGAAAGGAGGTGCGGAATTGCAGAGAGTTGCGGGCCATACCTGGGTGTGTGCGCGCTTTAGTGGCAAAACACCAACGAGGGAAGACAAAGTGGACACTACCGTGCTGCATTATCGTAGAGTTCGAAGAGGGGAATGGCGAGGAGTTTCATGTTTTTTGGAACGGCAAGAACCTCTGCGGAGTGAGAAAACGTGTGAGTGCCTCGTGGTGCGAAGGGTCGGGTAGGGACGTACTGCGCTCCGGCATTTGCACAAGGAAGAGCTTCTTGCATTCTTTAGGTTTGGTAATATGGGCAGGCACAAATGGATACTACGCGCCCGTGAGGGAGGGAGAGTATTCTATGACAAACGGCGGGAATCGAGACGAACATCACTCACCATGAACGTTTCAAAGTTGGGCCGCCACCATTGGGCAAGACAGTCGCCAATTTCCCAGTCATTGTCAATTCCGTGGGACGCATTGAATTGGCGGGAGTCGCTCGGAGGAGCCAAGCGCTCGTCTAGACGACGCTTGAGTCCCTCAACTTCATCCTCGCCTGGCTTTAGGTAGTCCCCGGGGCTTGGGTAGGTGAGTACGAGAGAGAGAAAAAAACAGGATCAACGCATACAGCTTGAAAAACGCGTTGGCAATTTGGAGCATGAGGATATGTGGGTGACCGTGGTCATGGACGACGAGAACGCCCTCCACGGTGCGACGCATGCCAAAGTCTTCATAATTGTTTTGAAGACGCTGTAGACGAGCGGAGACAGACGGATCTTCCTCGGGTTGCGCCTCCTTGGTACTGCGGATCGCATGAGCAGGTCAGGTGTTTTCGTACTTGCCGAGGACGTAAAAAAGCCAGGCGCATGATTTGGACACACACACACCTAAAGGTAAAGTTGGAGAGTGGATAACTAAAAAAACGTCGGTATATATTTTTACAATGATGAAAAGGGCGCATACAGGGCAATTGTGTTTGACATTGGGTATCGTGGCAATGGTGAGTTGGTGTTGAGACAGAGGGAGCGGCAAACGCCGTTGAAAATAATAATTTGACAAGTGATCGGGGTCAAGGCGAGGCGAGGTCAACAATTGAACGGATTTGGTGTTTATAAGTTACCTCCTGCCAATGTCCAATACAACTCTCTTGGTAATTACCTTCTCTCAACGGCGACTTGGAAGCGCATTCCCCATTTCATCGGTCTGATGCCGCCATCAATTGCAAGCGAGGCGTCGTCTGATGGGCACACGTTTGTCCCGGTAAATGAAGATGTTGTCGGAGTAGCACGCAACCATGACGTCTCTCCTCGCGATCCTCAACGTCTCGTTGTGCCAGTTTTTCTCCATTACTCTGGCTCACCCCTGTCACGGCTGGGTGCGTTCGTTTTGACTCTAGACTACTTATCGTCCCTTCTTAAACCCCCCTCATTTCATCTCTACCCCGCCTTCCCCCTAATCTCCTATACACCGTATCTTTCATCTTCTAACTGTATTCAACATTAGCCTCCTCAACCCCCACGCAAATTCCGCGACCGTGGCCTCCGGAAGCATCCCTGCTCGTCACTCTAAGAATGACATTCGCACCCATACCATGCAGTTGTCGGGTGTCCCTCTTTCTTTCTCGCGGCCCTCCTTGTCAGGTAGCGTGCGCTCTCGACCTCCCACACCCCTCGTGCCCGACTCTGAGGCCCTTATGACGCGCCATGCGGAGACCAGCACACCTGCATTCATCTTCCCACCACCGTCAGAGTCTGTACGTTCTCTCCCACTGGAGCAACCCCGGGAGCGCACTGGGACTCCCTCCTCGTCTTCGCTCTATCTGGCAGAGTCCACATCGACCCTCGACGCCCGGCCATCGCACCCTCCTCCACAATCGAACTTGAGCATTCTCATGGCCCAACACGGCAGCCGCAGCCCGTCACGGGAACGTGCTGGCGAGGAAGAGGACGACATTCATACACCAGTTGTGTCACAGCCCACTCCCCCCCTGCGCCAGCTACAGAGAGAGCAACAGCAAGAACAACAACAAGGGCGTCAACAGTATACACCACCGCTGCGTTCCATGACTCCACTTCTTCGATCCCTCACGGAACGCACCCCGCTCCTTCCATCCTCTTTTCATACCACGCACTACGCCCCACGCAAGTGGGTTTCCCGTGTGAAATCAATCGCTGCACAGGCTGCGCGCCCTGTTCCCGCTGTCATCCTTGGACTACTACTCAACGTACTCGATGGGATATCATGTGCGCCTTTGTTTCGCCAGTTACTGTTGTCATCTCATTAACGCTCGCTGATCCGTGACATACAGACGGTATGATCATCTTCCCTGCCACTGGTGTGTTTGTGGATCTTGGTGCAATGGGCGTGTCCATGTTCTTTGTTTCGTACGTTACACTCCCTACCTTTCGTCCATTTATTCACTACGGCGTTTAGTACTATCGTCTCTCAACTTGTCTATTCGGCAGGCGCATCTGGTTTCGCAGGCGCAAATGGCAGCATGATGATTGAGGTGGTGGTACGTCATACTCACCTATACAACAGTAACAAAGCGCACACACGCCACCCAAATAGCCTTTCTTTCATATCATGGCTACTCGCATCGCCCAGGAATTAGGAGATAGCAGAAAGGACGAGATCGTAGCTACCACGCTAGTGGCGTTTGCATTTTCAAGTGTCCTCACAGGTATGGCATATCGGTGCAGATATCGATGGATCGTGTTCAACAGGCTTTCTAGGTTTACGTTCTTCCTTCTCGGCTTTTTCCGACTAGGCTCTCTCATCGGCTTCTTCCCGCGGCACATCCTCGTTGGTTGTATTGGCGGCGTCGGCGTGTTTCTTATTATAACCGGTCTCAACGTCGCGACGCGTCTGCAGGATGATGAGTTCTCCCTCTCGCTGGACACCCTATTTTTCTTTTTACGCGGATCAAATTTCGCGCTCTGGGCTCCCGCCTTTGTCCTCGCAGCACTTCTGAGGGTAATCACGTCACGGTGGCATCATCAACTCATACTTCCGACTTGTACGCTTTTCTTTCTCTCGATGGAGGCCGAGCGAGAATGCTCACCTGTTTCTTTCGGCCGGTCATCGTGCAGATTTTTTGATCATACCGGCTCTATTTTACATCGTTGTTCTGAGTGCAGGACTTGACCTAGATCTCCTCAGGAGAGAGCGGTGGCTATTTCAGATTGCGAGGAGCGAAGAAAAGTGGTACCAATTTTATACCTACTTTGGTAGGTTCTCTGTTATTCCATGGTGATAGCTTTACCTGACAGAGGCTAGATCTCACAAAGACGAGATGGGGCCCGTTATGGGCTACGCTGCCCACGCAGTTTGCGTTGTTATTTTTCAACGTCTTGCACCCCCCTTTGAATGTCCCGGCGCTTGGTGCGTGTTTTACGCTACGCAGACGTGCGCGTCGGCTGGCAGTTGGATTGATGACGCACCGTGCAGCCGTATCCCTCGACTGTGACGTCGACACAAATAAAGAACTCATTGCGCACGGCTACTCGAATTTTCTGGCTGGCATAGTTGGTACAGTGCCTAACTATCTTGTTTACGTTAATACGTTGCTGTACGTGGATGTCGTCTCGTTTGCGCGATTGACTGATGAAGCTCACTTAGGTTCTATCGCGTGGGAGGTACCACGCGACTATCTGGCCTTATGCTAGCTGGGGCAACCATCGCGGTGTTACTCGCTGGTACAGGTCCCATCGCATATATCCGTGAGTTCAATCGCGTCGAGTAACCGGAGGGGTAGCTTACAAGAATGCGGGCCAGCGGTCATGGTTGTCAGTGCGCTCATCTTCGTGCTGGGGATCGATCTTGTCAAGAGGCACTTTGGGACACGCGCCACCGTGTGAGCAAACCAGAATACATTACCATTGCGAGCATCATGGTCGCGATGACTGCCTGGGACTTCGTCATCGGTGTTCTGTTTGGGATCATCATTAGCTGTGAGCTCGTCCCACCAGCTGTCCTGTATATGTGCACAACGTTGAAATTTGACATGCTGCAGGCCTTTTCTTCGTCGTGCAAAATTCACAGCGCCGCAGCATCCGCGGCATGCACACGGGAGAAGCGACACTATCGACAGTGCGTCGGCCAAATGCGCATCGCGCGTACCTTCGCGAGGTTTCAGGACAGACGACTGTTCTGCACCTCCAGGGCTTTCTCTTCTTTGGCACTATCACGCATGTCGAGGAGACGATTCGCACGCTCGTTGCAGAGCCTGCATGGGTACATACTCCAGTTCGTTTCCTTGTGCTGGACTTTGCGCTCGTCCTTGGCGTCGACCTCTCTGCGGCCGAGGCTCTTGTTCGCGTGCAGCGCCTTCTCTCAGGGCGCAAGGTCGTGCTCGTTTTCTGCGGCGCTGGTGACGGAAAGGTTCTAAGCGCATTGGACAGCGTAGGTCTGTTTGAACTGCCAGACGTGGAGCTGTTCACAACTTTTAACGACGCAATGGAGTGTAAGTTCGCCTGTTCCCGGCGCGAGTAGCACCGCTGAACCTTGATGCAGGGACCGAGAACGTGTATTTACGCGCTTGGTTTGACGCTAATGGTGCGGAGACGAAACCCATCTGTGAGAATTCCTCGAGTGGTCCTCATTTGTGTGTTCGCTGACGATGACCGAGCAGCGCTTCCTGGCCGCCAGGACAGTGTATGCATGGACCTACAACAATCTCTGCCGCATTCGCCCCGACGCGCACAGCTACGTGATGCGGGATGGCGCACCATGGCGAAACGTACGTCCATTTCGTCCCCACAACGCCCAATCACCAACACCGACTCACCCCTCATCTTCCACAGACGACAAGAATCGCCACACCGGCCCACCCACCCCACCAAAAAGAGCCTCTCAACACGCTCGAGCAAGCTTTCTTACCGTACACCACGGACCCCACGATGCTCGAGCAGCTTGCTTCCTACTTTGAGTCCATTACTGTGTCTGAAGGACACGTGCTCTGGAAACAGGGTGAGCCAGCCGACGGGTTGTATGTAGTTGGAGCAGGCGTGCTGCGCGCGACGTACCGCTTCGCGGCGCATACCCCTGCTATCGAAGAATCTATGGTCCCGGCACGCTCGCAGGCGAACTGTCGGGCCTTGCGGGGCTCGCCCGCAACGCGACGGTTGTCGCGGAGCGCCCCGCGGTAGTGTGGCGCTTAAGCGTGGACGCATTGCGCCGGCTCGAAACGGAGCGCCCAGACCTTGCGCGGGCATTCACGGCTCTCGTTTTGAAAGGTGCGGTGTTTTTTTCCCGTCCACGTGGGTGAACATAAACTAACGGCTGTATGCGGTCCCGCGTTTTTTGCAGCCGCAAAACTGGACTTTGATATTTTGCTCTCTGCTGTTGCGACAAGACCATGAACGAAAATGAACGACATGTGTGGGGAAGACAAAGAAACGAAACGAATTTTGACTAAATCAACTGGGCTGCTATCATGTTCTTCCCCTTTATCACTACTTGGTTGAATTATCTATCTTTATAGACTAGTCATTACTGTTGTTGTGCCGCCGAAGTTTGTACTTGTGCTGTCTTCGACATGATGTTCCATTACGTTCATATCGTTTGAAAGTACCAACATTCGAACCCAAACCAAATTCACTCGTGGCGACTATTGTTCCGCCGAGGGATTACAGTAGCGCACCATTTTGGGCCATTCAACGATCTTCGCGCTTCCCTCGTGGCGTGACTCGTGACTTCCATGAGCAAGCGTTGCGTCTTGGGGAACACTACTGGCGCGATCCCGCGCACTGAATTAGGCGACGCACTCGCATGAGGTTTATATGCACATGAAGAGTTGGACTCGCATGCGCCGTGCGGTGCCAGTGGTGGTGCGTAGACTGTTGTTATATGTGTGGGGGTGTGAACGTTGCACAGAGTCATGCCTTTTTTTTTTGAAACCATTTAGCAAGTCCTAGACCAGCCATACACAGAACTATGTTGCCCTAGTGACATCCAAAGCATCACTCAGGTGCACGCACAAGACGCATGCTACATTAGCGCCCATTTGGCAGCAATACCAAGGCAAATTGCGCTGTCCCCCGCTTCTTGAGGACAAATTCAACGTTAAGCGCCGCGAGTGTCTTTTGGGAGGGCACGGAGTGCCTCACTGTACATGGCTGCCAAACAGTATCACAATACAAGACATGCATACGCAGCAATCCACGAGTAATCAGCGTGGTACGACGAGTATCGCGGACAAGGGCAAGCTATCCCCCCGCTTCATATCCAAGTGAGCACCTACTAGTACAATACCTTACCCAATGGCTACCACCAATGGTTCTTCCACCTGGTGGTCACGGTCTGGCGACAATGCCCTGTCAAATTCTACGAACACTCTACAGAATAACGACAGAGTAACGGACCGGGCATCTCACCGAGCAGCCAATGGGACTGGGTTGGAAGGCGGATCTCCTTATTCGAGTTCCATTTGGAGGGGGTACGGCTCCGCAGTTGAGCTCCGTGAGCATACCGCGGGCGCGAGTTCCGCGGCTAGTTTGGACCAACTATCGTGGGTGCGGGGACCCCATCCGGCACCTAGTCGACCCTTCGCTCCCCAAACAACAACCTCGAAGAGTTCGCAACCCGCGGCTGATGCCGACGCGGAGCAGGATGCACAGTATCGAGCTGACTCGGACCCGGTGTGTGCCTCGCTTTAACTTAATTCATCCCTCGGGCTTGCGACTCTAACCTTCAGCTGCAGCCACACACAGATACAAGCCGACCACATGGATCCTTCCGCCCCCCGCCTTATCCTCCTCCAAGTCGGCCGGTCTACTTGCACCGAAAGGTTATCATATCACTCGGCGTAGTGGCGCCATCCCTGGTCTCATGGAACCATCACGGTCCATGCCATTGAATGGGCGACCTCGTGCCAGTGCGGCGGCTAGCTCTCCCGCTTCTAAGAAGATACCGAGGCCATCAAAGCTCCGAGTGACCAATGGTGGTGCTTCTGTTCAGCCCTCGCAAGGAGAAAGGGCAAGATACGGATATCCCCAAGCCGAGGTAGGCCCGCCTCACGGAACGAACCCGAACAGATCCGGATCCCGGAACGTCGATCTCCCGAGTTCAGCACAAACGCTCGTTGGGCAGCCGTCCATCACCCTTCGCCCCTGAAGGATCTGCCAACATTCGGGCGATCATTACCCCCGGCACTCGGAGTGACCGAGACATCAGACGGACACAGGATACGGCATCGAGCGGATCCCATGCACTTCGCGAAAGACCCCTTCCCGAAGTACCAGTCTTTCCCGATGAAAGCCAAGAAACTGCGCCCCCCGATGGAAGTCATGATCCCTTGAACAGGCAGACGGCGCCAAAAGGTGCATCCTCTTTTCTGGTAAGTCATTTTATTGCAACAGAACCTCCCTCCCGGCGCCAGTTATCACCTTAAACACCCACGACCAGTTGCGCTTACTATACCCCATAGGCCGCAGATCGCTCCGTAGCGACTTCCTTTCCTATCGTCGAACACCGCCCCCAAACTCCTCCGAAGGCCGTTGCCACACGATCGAATTCACCCAGCCTCCCTCGAGTAGACTGGTCCAGTTCGGAGTATAGCCATGGCACCGGCGAATCTCTCGAATGAACCTCCAGACTCTGGAGTAGCCATCTGCAGAACGGCAGTCACCAAAACCTCGCCATCCCGCCTCCTCTCGCGTACTTACGTCCACCAACAATATTGTGAGAGGGAAATCATCGAACAACAGTCTAGCGGCACCTATCGTGGATGAAGGAAGACGTCGCCCTCCTAGCCCAACTAGGATGGAGACGCAACAAAGTAGCAGACAAACCGGAAGTACGTCCAGCAGCCGCAGTAGGTACCACGAATGGAAGGTATGCCTACCCAATGGTTTGTCGCACCGCTGTCCCACTGATCCCCTCGTGAGACTCCCAGAGTGCTTGTACGTCAAATCAACTTGAAGGTCTGGAACCCATTTTGTCTTTACGGCCACGGGCAGAGCGCAGTGGCAGTGTGAACGACGTGCCACCACCAGCCTATGAAATCGCAGTGACGCAACCAACCCCTGTGTCAGATGAAAGACCCTCGGACATAGGCATCGACGGGTGGAGGACCACCTATCGCGCAGACTCGGAGTAACGCGCCCATCCAAACCCAGCCTGATCTTCTCGAATTTCAACATCCGTTGGTCCCAAGCCAGAATTACCCGTCTAGAAACCCTTCCAATGAGACAATCTTAAGTAGTAATGCAGCACACACGCAGGCAGCGTCGGCTCTACACGAGCGAGAGGAGGAAGGCGGACGGTTAGCAACAGTGGGACGAACGGGAACTGCGCCGTTCGAACAGCCACCAGTACAGCCAAAGCAGAATGGAAACGTGATTAATATATTCTGCTGTTGTTCCAACCGAGGTGCGTCCCCTGGTCAATATATACGCTTCAGTATACTATGGTTGCCCACCCATTTCCCGCAAGGCCAATAATGGTCGACCTTTGAAATAACCAACGAGTTTACGCCGCCCAGATGTTGCCATAACGGTTGGAAGACACTGCGGTGATGGCACTATCAAGTGGGAACAAAGCCGCAAGGCCAGCTATGTCGAGACGAGAGCAGACATCCGAGTCATTCACCGGTTCAGCATGTGTAAGGTACCCCCAATTCCAATTGACCTCGATCTTGGCCGGGACTGTTTGAGACTATATCTATGGCTACTTATCGTCGAGTGGTGGCATCGTTATGATGTCGCCGCACGATCTTCGTCGCCCATGGGGTAATAACAGGTGTAGCATAACACTGTCTTCGACGCCAGTGCGAGACGTCCGCCGAGGTATCACACACAAAACTAGAATCGGAATATGCCGCCTACCTAACGCCAAAAGTTCCATAATCACGGATACGAAAGCCCGCATGATGGGTGACACCGAGCTGATTGATATTGGTTCACGGGAAGCAGCTAAGCTTATAATTTAAAGGTTACGAAGTATGAGTCGCATTCGATCGGAGGGCGGACGGCATGCAACGCCTCAAGCGCAAAAGAGATGCTGTGTCGTCAAACTAGATCCCGTGAGCCTCTGTCAGTAAGACTCAGTATCTTCGCTTGTGCGCTAGAAGAGAGAAAAGAAGCTACTGACACGCTACTATACAGTAATCGCACGACTGCTAGACTGTGCTAGTAGCTGTGGTGCTAACCTAATGTACACCACGGCGCCCAGCAGGATCTGTACCGAGTATGGGGTGCGAATAAGGCCATATTCCGGAGCCCTGCCGATGTCAGTTGAAGTGTGAGGAGTGTAACGGTAGGAATATTGTATTGGGAACGACGCTAGAATAGTCGCTAGCCTGAGCTATCCTCTTGGGCTCGATTCGTCACGGCCTCTCTACCACACTGCGAGCAAGGCTTGTCCAATCACCCACCTACCCGCTCTTACCTCGTTGCTTGCTCTGGTGACTTTCCAGACAGTTTCAGTTCTGGATACTCGAGGGA